>JAOVYU010000063.1:16209920-16226695 GCA_025674565.1 Synodontis membranacea | reverse complement strand
TATATATACTACATTTACAGTAAAAATAAAAATCTCTGAAAACTCCAATACAAAATATATATATATTTTTTTTACATTTAATTTAAATAAAATATAAATAGCAAAAGTATTAACAAATAAATAAAAACAAGGTAAGGCACCTATACAAAAATAGATTAACTTGGATTTTAATGTTAAAACAAAATTAGCAGCATGGCCTATAATAAAAGTAACAAAATGTAATGAAAGTGATGAAAATGTATACAGACATCACAACCTGCAAAAACTCCTGGAAGCAAAGCTGCTCAGCTCACTTAACCTATATCTCCTCTCAAAAATACTTGAGATTTCACTGGACACTCATTATTACAGGTACAGTTCTAACAATGCACGCACATCTCACTGCATGCTCACATTATCACTGCAACAAGGTTCGTTATTCCAACATTTCAGCGCTATAACCGGGAAACCGGCATGCTTCACACTGTGCTTGAGTGATGTGTATGAGTGACAGTGAGGCTTCAGTGGTGATTGGCTATTAATTAATTATATGTCATCTAGCCAATCGGAGATTGTTATGGGCGGGACTTTAAATGAAGCAGCGTGGGAGCGGTAGCGCAGCTGCATTAGCGCACTTTGTAATAATATCGGTTATCGGTAAAATAAAACGCAGATATCAATAATCGGCAAAATCGTAATATCGGCCACCGATTATCGGCCAGGCCAATAATCGGTCGATTCCTAATATGAAGTAAGTGACATGAAGTATTATGTAAAATAATTATTAAGTTTGGCAGCGCTGGTTTGACTTCCGTATATAACATGATGTTATATATTAACTGCTTCAGTGCTATTGGAATAGCATGGCAAACCTTCCTGTATTCTTTTTGTGCACAATCTAAATTATATTTCTTCAAAAAAGACACATAATCTAACAAAGTACCATCTGAGTCCAACAGATCAGTTACAAACAAGATACCACTCTCAAACTAGTTTCTATTAAATAATGACTTTCTATTAACTGTTATCACTCTATTGTTCCATAAGGTCGACATGTGGGGAGAGAAGTTGTGTGTAAATATCATTTTCCAGAAAGAAACTAGATCATTTAATAGGAATTGTAGTGATCTCAAAGTCACATTTTAATAAAAACTCAATTCCTCCTAATTCCTTAAATATAGATCTGGGTATATGAAACCACATGGAATCAGATTGTGATAAACAAGCTCTGAGCCAGTTAATCTTAAAAGTTCCTACCATTGATTCAAAGTCTAAGGCTTTAACACCACCCTTATCATAATCTTTTACTCACTGTGATCTTTTAATATAGTGGGGTTTATTTTTCCGCAGGAATTGAAAAATGACTGAGTTGGCTTTCTTAACGTTTTGGGGAGAAAGGTACAGAGAACAGGGTTGTAGTGGTCATTGAAAACCTGAAAAAGTTTTGGAAATTTAGAAATAATTTTTCTTGGACTTGAATTCTTGGACAGAGAGGAGAAGTTTTGGAAATTTATTTTTGTTTCCCGTTTCGCGCCGCAATGCGCTAACTGCGCTTTGCCCCGCCCACTCGGTCGCTCACTCACGGTTTTGGAACATTTTCTCAAGGTACTGGAAAAGTTTTGGAAAAGTCATGAAAATTAATTCCACCAAAGTTGGGGCAACCCTGCTGTACCAAGTATGAAATAAGTTCTGGTTCTTGTTATGGTAAGTTAGTAGCTCACATACATCATACATCATACCTGCACTCACGGTCTGTCTCACTGACTATCAGATACTATGCACTTATTTAGCAAGTAACACTGATATTCCTCACACCTCCAGGAAATATGTATGTTTCTAGCTGTGACTGAGTGTGTATGTGTGTATGGTACCCTGTGATGGATCGGTTTTCCTGCCTCATACCCAGTGTTCCCAGGATTGATTCTGGATCCACTGAGACCCTGACCAGAATAAACCGGCTACTGAAAAGAATGACTCTCCTATCAAATTAGTGTGTACTGTCTTATTGTCCTGATTGTATATTTTGCACTTGTTTCTGTCTCACACTGTTGTGTGTTTGCACCTTATCCGTACACCCATGCTGCTGCTGTTAATCGCTGCATCATGATCGTGAAGAAATGGCGTTTAATTTGGATATATATGAGGTTTATGGATGCATGTCAATAAAAGTCACTTGACTTCACTGCTCAGCAGTGGGATTGCTCAGGCGTAGAGCCAGGAGGACAAACTAGACATAGCAATAGATTAACTACTTTCATTAATTTTGCTTTGAATTGCACCTACAGTGTGTTGGAGGTGAACATGATACAAATCCAGTAGGTGCAGGTAACTAGTAAAATCACCACTGAGTTCATCTGTGTATACATGTTGAGATGACCCTCAGTAATTTAGTCCAGAGAATGGCATTGCACCATTACTTTGCAACCGATTCCTTTTTAATACTTTCTTTCTTCCCTCCTCACAGCTTTTGTTTAATCTTGCCTTGCCAACCAATGTCCTGAACCGAGCAACACGAGTAGGTCCTCCACGCCCTATTGTGATCGAGAAGCTGACGGCTCATCCGGAGCACCAAGACGTTGGTGATAGCTGTGGTAGCTCCTTGCGCCTTTCCGTTCTCTCTGAGGATCAGCTGCAGGCTGCAGTGAGACTAGCCAAAAAAGACTTGCGCAGAAAACGACAGGAATCCATAAATAGTCTATCAAGCAAGACAAAAGCGAGGTCTCCAAGTCCAGACAAGAGTAAAACAGACAATCAGCAGGTACCAGTGACTTGAATTCATTTTCCATGCCAGCATATAACAGTCATTTAATGAACGTTAATCCGCATCTGTTGTTTCATGTCCAAATCTAGGATGGCCTTTCCTCTGAAGGTAGGCGGAGGACAGGAAGTCCAAAAAGGCAGACAAAGTCGTGCACGCAGGTGCTTGTTTATACTCCTCAGAAGCTCTTTCCGCCCCCTAAGGCTGAACAAGGGCAGTCTCCTCCAACAAGAGACCCTGGACTAAAAGCCATCAGCAGTGAGCCACATCTTAGCAGAGAGATCCGCAAACTGCAGAAAGAGCTGGAGACTTATGTCCAAAGAATAGAGCAGCTCGTGAATAAGGGTAATGCAAGTTGCATCTCTTAATACTTTAATCGTGTAGTGTCTGTATGGATAGACGCAGACTGCATGAGTGTGCTGTCCTCTGCAGGACGAATAGGGGAGAGTGTGGAGCCGGATGAGAAGCGCAGGATTGAGATCCGCCAGCAGGAGCAGGCTGCTCGCTCCGCACGGATTATCTACGTTTTACAGCAGCAGGTCAGCAGATCCGCAGTGCAACGCGTTTCAGAAGCGTTTAATTAAACATTTTAAACTTTTTTATACATTTGATGCGTCATTGGGAACCAGTGTAATTTGTTTATGCGTTGTTATGATGTTTTGATGTTTTTGAGGGAAATTTGTTAGAAGCGAGTTTATAGGAGTGCAGTGGGGTTACTGGGATTAAAATTGACATCACTCAGAACATGCTAAGTTTCTTAGTTATTTAATAGTTACAGTGGAGTAACAATGGAGTATTATGTTACTCGTGATATTTATACTTTTACTGCCTTTATTTCTGTTTCAGCTGAATTGTTTACACGCTGTAATAATGCAATAATTTTGTTTGCATGTGAGTTAATAAGTCAGATATTACAAAGAATTGTTGTTTGCTGAATGACTGATTTGATACATTCATCTCATTTAATTGGCTTTTTTTTGTCTATGGCACCATTAGTGATTAAACTGTAAAGAACATAAGCTTTGGGTCTCCCAAAAGTTTTGACTGCCACTGTAGTCTTGTATACAATAATATATCGATTTATATATTTCTAGGTGAAAGAAATTCAGGAGGATTTAGACAAGCTGCGTTCTCAGAGTGTAAGACCTACCAATAAAGTAAGTGACTTGTGGCGTTAAGGATGCTTGATGGTGCGAGAATGACCTTGTCTGGGACTGACTTGCTATATTTGTTATCTTTCTCAGTGCAGGGCAGTGAACAGGTTGGCAGCGGCTCATCGCGGGGCAGTGCGAGCCATGCAGGCGTTCATTCAGCAGCTGTCAGACCCTGCTGAGAGCAGAGTACCTGTCCAGTGTAAAGAGCTGGGTCAGCTCATACGCCAGCTCTCGCTCTGCTCTGCCAAGGTGGAGGTGGGACAGGGCTCAGCTGTACCAGAGACCACACTGGACATCCTGCAGAAGTTAGAAGTAATGACAGATTTTATGTACTGTTATGTTTTTTATTTTTCATGGGAGGTCTGATTGATATTTCAAATATGAGTGCATATAAGAGAGCAATGTTAAGATCTAATTTCTTATGAATTCCACTCAGATGCTGGATTTGGCACTGAGTAAGCAGGATAGTCAGCAGGAGAAGGAGCCTCGTATGCGGAGTGTCTCTCCTGGAAGAGAGAGGACCTCCAGGGTCGGTGCCTGCAGCACGTCCCTTCCTCGTTTTCCCCAGGCCCAGACTGGCAAAGCCACTCGACGGCCAATTAAATCATCAGCTCCAAAAAAGAGTAAGCTGTTATCTCTGTAAAGAAAGTAGTAGTAGTAATAATAATAAAAAATAAAAATAATAATCTTGTATGTTACTCATTGAGTGTAACTCAAAGTATTTTCTATGAGGTTAAATGACTAATGTGGACATAATAATTCAAATTCAACTTGGACAAATACCTGTACGTTATAATGATTATGTTGTAAATATTGATAAGGTAAGGTAAGTTAAGATAGCCATTATTAGTCCCATGGTTGGGAATTTTGCTAATATTTCTGAATTGAGTATAATGTTGATGAAAGGAGACCAGACATGCCAAAGAACTGTACAAAATACAATGTTAATGTAAAATAAGAGTGTAGACTACTCTAATTTCAGTAAAGTGTCTGATTAACACTGGTATTCATATTTCTTTTATATCTATCAGACCAGGCCTTCCTCAGATTTATTACGTGCTCTTTGGTTGTACTAATGCATACTGAACTGATTAATAATTCACAGTACTACATTGGTTTGCACTGGCCTCACCCCATATTTTGCAACTTTACTTTGAAAACCTCCAAATGGCATGTTCATTAAGGCAAGATCAGACGTCAGCTTCTTTCCTGATGTGAAAAGCAATTTCCTCTCATAGACCCTGCTAGCAGCTCAGTTTGATTTGCCAGTTTGTACACATACAGACCTTTAATAAATCAGGGCTTGAGTTTTGAACTGAGCCTTAAAGTTGCTTTCAGACTTTTGGCTGGACTTGTGATCATTTTTCAGTCTTGATAACTACCGCAATTTTATTTTATTTTTTTATCATTCTTCATTCTGTTAAATAACAAATGCTATATGTAAATCTGAAAACAGGCTTAAATAGGCTGCAATGCCTCCTAAACTGAAAATGTGGATTCATGTCTACATTTAATGATTTAAACAAAATATTTATTGTGTTTGATATGGCACAAGCAACAATGGGGAAATTGTAAAGGACTGTGTTCAGCACTGTAGTTCTGTTCCGATCGTTCAGAAAGAAGTGCAGCAGGCCAGCCTTTGAAAGCAGGACCACTGTTGGATCAAGAACGCAAAGAGGTTTTGAAGGCTGGGATCCAAGACCTGGTGCGCATGCGGGAACTGAGAGAGGGGAAAAGTCGAAGCAGGCCAGAAATGGACATCCCTAAATCATCTAGTGGCGCAGCACATCCAGACAAGAGCAAGGTGAGACTGCGGCACAACATCACAAAACACGGCCCAGTAAATTTTCATATCTTTAATGCTTTGGGTGGGACTTGGAGGTGGGGTTGGGGGGACCCTGATTAGCAAGAGAAGCAGGGCTAAAATACTGATAGGAATATAAAGTAGGTGAATAGAATAACTTATGGTCATATCTGAGATATTTGTGAGATCACTGTACTGTATTAGAATGAAATAAAATGGATTGAGAACAGGGAGCTTCATGTTTAGACAAAGACTGATCATTCATTCATTCGTTCCTACAGCCGAGTGTTCATGTTCGTGATGCTGGTTTCCAGCAGCCCACTGTTTCATCCAAGCTCAGAGAAAGTCAGTTACCACAGAGAGAGACGTCAGTGCCCTGGATCCCTACATCTCCTCATTCTCCTGTCAAACAACGGTCAGTCATAAGTACATCCACGTAAAAAGCGCACACACTTCAATCCTTATCCTCCTGTGCCTTTTCCACCTCACTGCATGTGTAGAATAATTTGAACTACAGTGTGTGTGTGTGTGTGTGTGTGTGTGTGTGTGTGTGAAGTCTTATTGCTGAAATGTTGCCAGGTTATTTTTTTTGAGAAACGTGTGTTAGGATTGTATATGTTATTGTGTCCTTAATAATAAGAGCCTGTCATGGGCCAATCTACAAGTGCATCATAGAAAGATATGCACCATCTTATTTTTAGCACACCTTAGATCTCATTATCAGTGTAGCTCTTTCGTTGTTTGCAGTATATAGCCAGCAAAAGCTTAGTTATTTTTGTGTAGTGTCATTTTCTTTGTTTTTTTTGAAGTTTTTTTGTTTAATGAGTATGGTGAAGTTTATTACTCCATATAGAAATCATCATTCATCTCCATTTTATGTTTCTTTGCTTTGCAATCTACAAATAGATGTAGACGTTATATCTCTTGCATTTGTCAATCATTTTATTTGTTTTTATTTTACTTAAGATTACTTGGAACTGATATTATCTCTAATGGGCATAATTACAGGATTAACACACGAGAAGAAACATCGATCTCTTTTTGAAGAACATGAAGATCCAAAAACCTTAATACTTTTACATTTGGTACCTGCTTGTCCCTCAAGCTCTCAAAACAAAACAGCCTAGCATTATCTGTCTGTCTGTCTGTCTGTCGTACACACGTTACATTTACAGTATTTGCTATTCATTTATTTGCTATTCTTTATTTATATTCAGCATTAACATATTTTCCCTGACAAAACATCAATAAAATACGCATTTGTTTTAGCAGAACTGTGTCCAGCAGACCAGAGCCGAGATGTCTCTTCTCCCCAGTAAAGACGTCCCCACAGCCCACAGGTGTACAAGCCAAAAGCCAAAGCCAGGGAAAGACCAGCACTGAAAACATCAGAGACGCCCAAAATGAGGCCCTCAGGTCAGATACAGCTTCAGCATACATACATCACAGATTTATATTCACAGGAACTCATGCAGAAACTGGAGTTTGATGAGCAGGTAGCAGGGATTTATGCATTGAATTAAGCCCTGCTTTTTACACTTCTAGCTACATCAGGAACTTTCCTTAAATTTCTGGACATGTTGATGTCTCTTTCACCTCTGTTTACCACAGAGAAACGTAGAGGTGTGATTTTAAGACAGCGCACTTGGCACCACCTATCCTGTTTCCACTGCAAAAATGACCCATTATTATTATTATTATTATTATTATTATTATTATTATTATTATTATTATTATTATTATTATTATTATCCTGTTATCAATTGGGCAGCTGTGATGTCTTTAACTGTCTAGTAGATAAGAAAAAAAATTACCTTGACTATTCCTCTGGGAAGCATAGATTATATTAGTTTAAGTAATGTCAGTTATTAATTCATTTCATATTGTAGTTGAAGGCCACAGGCTAAGCTTTTGAGTCTAATTACAAAGGAATCGTTGTCATAAAGTAGTTGGAGATCTAGATTGTCTGCTGGAATTAATTTTCGTCTGGGGCAATTCACAGCTTTTACTAACCTAAATTTCCTTTGACTGATCATTTTAGCATAGTCCGTAAGCAGTCAGGTAATGGCAGTGTGCGTAAACACCACTGTGGTAAAGTCAGATGATCCATGACCATTCATGTGCTGTGTTGGAGAGTATTTGTGATGTATTTCATATATTATTTATTTAATGAAGAATGAGTGATTTTGTTAGTCTCCGTATATGTAATGCAGGCAAGCCTGGTTGGATACAATAGCAGAAAACAGACAGAGAGAACGGAATCAACTCAGCAAAGAGGAAATGGGGGATATTCGCAGACTCAGGTACAGGAGCATCTCAAGCCACTTGTCTAGGTGGGGACTTTTGTCTACGTGTGAAGTATGTGCTTGGGCTTTACCTACTTCAGTGTATTTGTGTAACAGGACTGAGACAGACTCGGCTACACAGTGGACCGAGGGCGCAGAGCAAGCAGCTAGAGAAAGACTCCAGCCTCTTCTGGATTGTGGGCAGGTAGCTTTCAAAATTATTGTAAAATCATTGTAAAGGAACCATCAGCATTTTGGAGCTTTGTTGCATTTATTAAATCACCGCTGCAGCAAACTGTGTGCTAAATTGCTTGTGTAGAGTGTCAGACGCTTTAACTTATATTTTTTGCTTTGCTTATTTTTTGCTTTGCTCTGAGTGTAATTTGCCACCTACACAGAACATTAAATCGCATACTTTGGAAAATAAAAACACAGTTGTCATGGTGTCCAGAAATCGTCATGGAGAAGTCATGGAGAAGTCTTTTCATGTTGGTATGTTAAGTTGAAGTAAGACGTCCGCTGCCCTTACCATGGCAAACCCTATAAGGTTACAGGAAAAAATGACCCTATTTGGCACCCAAAGCAGTTATTTATAAAATGAATTTGGTTTAAGCATTAAGCAGTGTGGTAATTAAGGACAGTGTTTATAATGCTATCCAACACTTTCATGTCAAAGAAAATAATAATACGTAACCGTTCAAATAGGTGTCGACTTTGACGTCAATTTTTAAATAAATCCCAAGTCAAATGGGCTGGGTTGACATACAGTGTTACGACATTTCTCAGTTGACTTTGGCAGGAATAGTGTGAGCACATTGACGGTTATTGACATGACTTATAAGCTGAGGCTAATTGCAAAAATGAATAACTAAGCGGCCTAAACCTGTTCCAGCATGACAGTGCTGCTGTGGACAAAACGAAGGTTATAAAGACATTGTTTGCCAAGTGGAAGAAATCGAGTGGCCTGCCCAGAGCAGTGACTTCAACCCCACTGAACACCTTTGGGATGAACTGTAATGCTGACTGCACCCTAGACTCTTCCGTGGCCAATCTCAGTACCCGACCTCACTCCTGCCCTTGTGACACTCCAAAAATCTAGTGGCAAACCTTCCCAGAGAGTGTCCTAACACAGCTTAATATCAACATATATCTGTCACTTGACTCACTTGAGGTTGTCAGTCTGTCATTAACGAAAAAGTAAAAAAAAAAAAAAGTAAGTCATTAGTAGACAGCTGATGTCAGTTGGAATATGCCTTCAAAAAAGTTTATATAGGTTAATTTAATTTGCCACGAAAGGATGCACCCTTATGAATGCTGTCCTTAATTCTTTAGTGACTGTGCTACATAAAGACATGATTTTCAGTTAGGACATAATGACAAATAGAGTTTTTTTTAGTTATCTGTTTAACAGCAGAAGACTGTGCCAAAGGGTCAACAGGCAGCACTAAATGAGAGACAAAAAAAAAATGAATTAGACTAAACCAGTAGGGGTCTCTGAAGTTCCATTTGTGAGGCAGTTAAACAATGACATCAAACACAAGTGACATATAACTATATATTTTTTTGATTGATTAAATTTAGGTGTGATTGGAAAGTATCAAGTTGAGTAAATGAGGAAATGGGGAGAAATCAACCATAATCCTGCCCTTTGTTTTGAGCTGTGAGTGAAGACATACAGTCTTATGCAAAGGTTTGGGCATACCGGCTGTTATTTCAGCAAAAGGAGGCTCTACGAAATATTAATTGGATTATTCCTTTGGGGTGCCCAAATTTATGCACCTGCCTATTTTTGTTTAAATGAGCATTACATTGTTTATGTTGGCCCAGTAGAAAAGTTGCTGCCTCTCAAGCTTAGCAAGTTATGAATTCATACATTTATTTTTATCAGGGGTGCCCAAACTTTTGCATAAGACTGTATGTATTGTAGTATTGCTGTGCTTATGCATTTGAGTGTTCTCAGACTGCAGTGAATACAGATGTGGAGGCCACAGCTGGCGTTGTGCAGAGGGTGGACGGGGAGAACGATGCACTACTGCAGGACCCCATGCTGGACCATATGCTGCTACGCATGGAGGAGATAGAAGTCAGTACCTGTACTCTGAACTTGCGCTTCCCCAACACATGAACACTTTATTTATACATTAACACTTGAATGTGTTCATTCTACTGTATTTTGTTCACTTAATCTGAGTTGACTTTATTATAGCAGTCACACTCAGAGCTGAGAGTTCTGTACTGATTAATGTGAACTGCTGAAGTAGCTGTCTGAATGTATATTTTGTGTTCCTAATTGCATCCGTGTTTAGAAAGATGAGGAGGAAGTGCGGCGGCGTTTCGCTATGATTTCTTACTCTGACCCTCTTCTCTGGGAAATGGACACAGGTAAAATTTGAAAGAAGAATGTTTCAGTGTTGGATGTTTTAGAGATCTCCAACCACAAAAGCACACACCTACAGGTACTGTACAAAAAGGAGCGTCTTCTCTAATTAATGTTTGTTCAGAAGATCACAGTGTACTTTCCTACAGTGGGAGGGAACATTTTCGACTTCCTTTAACACTTACTAGGTCTTCACTTATGCACAATAAGGCTTTTATTTCACGTACTCAAAGGTTACTCGACTTCATGTTTACACACCTTGCATATCTCTCCAAATTTCATGCATCCAAATTTCTTGTCATGGCCTGAAATACAGGCTCCCTTATACTTTCCTCTATAAGATGCCTTGCACTTAGTAAAAAGTATATATTAGCAAGAGTACATGAACTCTGTGAGATCCAGGTATTGTATATTATTTACTTTTGTTGTTATTATTATAGCATGTTACATCCAGCCCCATTACGCAAGCACAAAATATAAACAAAAGTGTACTTGGCCACCAAAGTAGACTGTATGTCTGTTTATTTTTGCAAACGGTTTTATAAAGAGGCCTACTGTTTCCAATTCGATCAGATAGTACTGTCCAGCAGGTGGCACCGTTGTTGACGCAATTGTTGCTCTTGCGTTGGTGATCTAGGAAACCAGAGAAAGCATATCAGCTCCAGGCCTGCATCTCCACAGCCCATACGGCTGACCAAACCAGCTCAGAGACTCTCCACTACAAGAGACATTGTCCTACAGAAACCAGTGGAGACTGGGTAAGTAACCATGAGCATCTGGGAGTTCTGAAATGACACACCGTATGGATTCTGACTGCTCAAGTTGGCGCGCATGCTGTCTTTCTCTCCATGTGATTTATCATTTAGCAGCTGTTATAGATGTTTTAACATTGAATTTTTTTTTTTCTAACCGTCTGTCTTTAGAAGATATGAATGAAGGATAATGCATTCAAAGGAGAGATGAGTGATTAAATGATTATGGATGTCCTCGAATTGAGTTTATGACATAATGCACCATTAAGTATTAGACCAACCCAATGCATTATAAAGCTATCAAGCAAAAATCCCTTGAGTAATTTACAGTAATCAGTAAGACAAAGGAATAGTGTGTTAGCAGGTTCTGTTTATGCACTGTAATGTTTGGGGAAGGGAAAAACAGCAGCATGAAAATTTAGTCCCTAACAAAACCAATGCAATTATCCGGTCAGCTTTCTGTGTTTCAGCCAAGAGTGAAAAGCTTGAGACTGACTTGTGACTCGGCTAGGGCTCTGGGTGCAGCTGGTGCTGCTTCAGATATTTTGGACCCTAAAACAAACACTTGAGCGAAAGGTAGAGTTAGAGACAGCCATTTTTTTTTTTTTTTTTTTACAAGATTTAGTTAACAGAATCATTAAAAGATGGAAAAAATTCTCCTTAGAACCTAAACCACCCAAAGCTCTGGCTAGAAAGTTTAGTGTCTCAGCATGTAGTCAGTTGTTTATGTAGCTCTTAAAATTCTAAGTAAGTGCTCTATACTGAATGCAGCATCTTTGGTTTGCTTCCCAAAACAACAGAGGCATTGTGCAAAGTACCTGGAGAGCGTTTAAACCCACACTCCGCTGTATCTGCATTTTCTATTTTCCACTGCTGTGACCTGCTGCTGTAAAATTGTCATGGTTGTTGAGCCTTTTGTGTTGGATGTGATAGCCTCTCTTATGTTTTTCTCTGTGTGAATGGATTGTTGGGCCTGGATCAGCAGCCTGTACACACCCAATGGCCTTCTCTGATTGGCTTTGCTCCCTCTGTTGTACTTTTTCACTAAAATTACAAAGAGAGCCATTAATAATCCAGTCACACTTTTTTCTGAAAACATCACCACAATGCCAGTGATACAGATACTGACTATTTTTCTAATTTCGTATTCCCTTGTATTGAACGACATTTGAACTGGATTTAACATGTGTAGTTAACATTTATACTCAACGAAATAGATAACATCCAGACAAATAAGCTTTAGCTTGAGCTCCGAATCTTTCCTGGTGGCTGTAGCACAAATACTGATTCTCACTGGTCTTCCCACCGAGCGATCAATCTTTATTCCTTTGTACTGTTGTCAGACCAGGAAAAAAAAAAAGCAATGGCGGCTCTGGTGAAATCGATTGGAATACCCGCAGAACAAGTGCTACCGTAATTGTGCGCTTTGAAGCATAAGTAGTCTCCTAGCAATTCATTCACCCAACAGAAATACAGAAAATTATAGGGCTCATCTGTGTGTTTTTTGTTTTATGTAATATAGAATAGGAAACAGAAATGGAAAAGGAGGAGCAGACAAGTGACATGAAAGAAAACCGGTGGCTGTGTTTGTGTGTGGGACATTTGGCTGGAACGGTTCGGGTCCTCTTTTCCCTTTAGAAGCACGTCACTCCTAATCGGTACAAAGTCATTCTGACTGATCACATTTATTGCATGAGGAAACATTTCTATCCTGGTGGGACTGATCTCTTCCAGCATAATCATGCTTTTAGTATATGCAGGAAGGCTATCCGGAGTCAATATGTAGGAGTAGATAATGATCCTGGGTGCTTTTTAGCAATCAGAACCCATTATAAAATGACGTGGCAGAATTTCACACGTTCACTATATGGCCAAATGTCTGTGGACATACATTTAGTCTCATTTGCTGTTATAGCAACCTCAGCCAAAAAAGCATTAGTGAGGTCAGGTACTGATGTTTAATGAGGAGGCCTGGGGTGCATCAGCTTTCCAGTTCATCCCAAAGATATTCAGTGGTGTTGAGGTCAGGGCTCTGTGCAAGCCACTTGAGTTTTTCCACTTCAGCCTCGGCAAACCATGTCTTAGTGGACATCACTTTATGCACAAGGGCATTGAAATGCCAGAACATGTACAGTATGTGACCCTTAGTTCTAGTAAAGGGAAATTGGTACATTAAAGCATACAGAGACATTCT
Organism: Synodontis membranacea; assembly: GCA_025674565.1. Lineage (NCBI taxonomy): Eukaryota > Metazoa > Chordata > Actinopteri > Siluriformes > Mochokidae > Synodontis > Synodontis membranacea. The sequence continues at coordinate 16,213,392 of JAOVYU010000063.1, read as the reverse complement.
ATACAATTCTTTGCTTCCAACTTCGTGGCAACAATTTGGGGAAGGTCCATATATGGGTGTGATGGTCAGGTGTCCTCAAATTTTTTTGCCATTTTAGGGAGTTTGCTTTGTAGTCTGTTTAAGAGTGTGAGAAACTTTACACTTGCCTCCTACTGAAGAATTTTGTGCCTGCAGAGAACCAGTTCCAGCCAGACACATAAATCAAAACAATTCTGTGACGACTACATGAGAACAATTGACGGTCTGAAATATTTTTAGCTCTACCTGTATGTCCAGGCTCAGCTTGTATAGTACCTGGACAAGAAGGGCAACCAAATGCAGCAGGGATTCTTAAATACAGCTTATCTCACGTTACAATAGAAATAGAGTCAGTGTCGTGTGCCGAACCAAGCTGCACGCCCAGTGGAAAAGCAGTTAGATGCAGTTATTTTAGCGGATGATGAAGGACTGTTTTCCTGGCTCAGAAAAATAAACTAGTTATGCTGTTGAAGCAAGCTGTATGTATTTACATCACTCTATAAATGAGTGCCGTGGTGGTGCATGTTGGGAAGGAAAGTGGCTTGACCCGAGAGAAAAACAGAGAACCTAATATTATTTTATTATAGTAGGTACAAAGTCATATAACTTCATCTGAGCAGACCAGCAGAGAGCTTGCGGAACTGTTTTATCGTAGTGTGAGATTTTCAGGTACTGTTCTTTCCTCTGCTTTATTTTGAATATAATTCTCCCAGACTGAGGTCAGTTTCCCACGCATTGTGTGCTCAGTGAAAATAGGTTATAATCATGCTCTTGGCCATGACTCTAAAGAAGAATATTTCAGAGTTTTTTTATTTATTTATTTTTTTTATTAAACATACCCTCACTACAACATCATCTTCAAACCCAGTTGCTAGCGAAACCCAAAATGTTTTCTGGTGTGCCCTATATTTTGTGTGTTGAGACTCATTAAGCAGGACCTTTTGTTGGCCGTTTTCCTAATCTCAGCTCTTATACTTGGCCTTCTGCCTCTGTTCTACCTTGTATTAAGTTATGTGCATTAATTGGTCATCTGCAAACTTCCAAACCTCATATCCATAACATTTTTCTTACTAGAAGCTGTCTTATATACATAGTAAGTAAAAAAATGCTGAGCCTGCTTAAGACTCCAAAATGAATAAATCTACATTATTAATCAGAATTTTTTTTTCAGCTTCTGATCAAATGAAACCATTAAAGGGCGGCATTTAATTTTCACATTTGCGTGAAATTTCCAGCTGCCTTTTTTTTTATGTAAGACTTTTTCCAGCAGTAAGTGCCTCTTTGCCATGGTGCCATAGCAAGCTGAGATGGATTCAGGTACCCAATTAGTGCTGGCTATTAAAACTGCCCCTGCTGGTGAGGGTTCTAAATTTGGATAGTGAAAGTGCTCCAGCTTCTTAATGACTGATTTGGGCTCAGTGGGAACTGTAAACCAGACGTACCTAGAAGAGCTCTGACACGTATTTACACGCACTTCATGTGACCAGTGTGACAGTGAGCCTTCCAACAGTGCTCTCAGCTTGAAGCTCAACCCAGAGCAGCTATCATATGCAAAAGATCTTATTGAATTTGTCTTCATTTCATCTGTGCATGTGTTTTGGTTCCATTTCTAAGAGGTAACCAGTCTGTTGTGTGCATCTTCAGTGCAGGGTCAGAAAGCTCCATGCTGGACGAAAAACCACCTGATGCTGTTCCCAGTTGTCCATCCAAAGACCGAGCACAAAAGAAAGGAGGGATTCGACTGCATGTCCCCTGCAGCATTCAGAAGAACGTCCAGAGGTACAGGGCGGAACATGATTCCTACCTGCACCTGGTTTCCCATGCCGCAGTAGGCAGTTTTAACCCCTGGACTGTAGCTGAAAGGTAAGACCCTGACACATCTGTGGAAATATATATGCATATAATATTGCAACAACTGAACGAATTCATATATCAAAAATATATTAAAGTTTTTGTTGCATCTCTGAAAGTGTTTGTGGTCAAAGCAGAGCCACAGCATACATACAACCAATAAATCTTTATTTGCAGCCTGGAGGCCACAAAAAAAAAACCCCTGGAACAATGTGCCATTTTATATATTAATATCGTTTTCCTGTATTCAGGCTGTTGTGGTGTATGATCTCTGTGCACAAATGTCTCTAAAACTATATACTCTCGAGCACACATCATTTGCATAGTAAACAGAATTTTTAAGTTGGTGCAATGCACAAGATCAGCAGAGAGCCCTTGATTGTAACACCCTATCGATTTAACACTGACTCCAAAACTGCATGGAAAAAATGAACACAAACGTGCTTAGAGCATTTCCATGACACTGTAGCAGTGGCTAGTAATTTTTACTAGTAATTCAAAAAAGTATTCCACTAGTCGTCTTTTCCATATATAAGACAAACCCTGATTCGGGATATGTCTATTTTTTTATTTATCTATTTTTTAATGTAGTAAGTGCTGATAAACAGTAAACAGCGCATCAAACTGTCCTTCATATACAAGCTACAAAATTCAAGCTTTAATGCTTTTTTTTTAAGCTAAAATCAACAAATGGGCAAAGATCATAATCATGTGTAGCATGTTCTACTATTTAAGGACCTGCCAATTCTAAAAATGCATTGTTGTGGATGCCCTGGTAGTGCAGGTGAAATAGTTGATTCTGGGACTGAGAGTCCCGGTGCAGAGCAAGAACTGATTAACAGAGCCCTTCTTATGAAGGACCTCAATGAATAGCCTTTCTTCACTAGTTGATGCTGTGTCTAAAGAAGCATTGGGGAGTTTTTCCTGCTATGTTCAGCTCTGTCTGCAGTGGCATCTGAAAAGGTGGTTTGCACCATGGTCAGGCTTGAAAGTAGCTGAGCAGGGCTTAACTGTGACGTGCAAGCCACGGCACATGATGCTCTTTATCACACAGCATTAGTTATGACGGAATCAGTCCCTCACCACTTATAAACTTAACCATAAAAAGTGTGTTCCATTAAAGCAAAAAGACCTATTGCACACTGTCTTAGGCTTTATATAGTCTGAAATATTATCACACTAAGAAAGTACATTTAGCCTGTTTTCTTTACCATCTGCTTCATTGTTTTTTCCACATCCCTGGCTAATCTTCAGCTCCCCAAAGCAGCGAATAATCAATGTGATTCACCATTGAAGTAATGGATGGGTGAATTCAATTAGAGAAGGAGGGAAAAGTCTTTTTTTATTAAGAAGAGAAGAAAAAAAAGCTTATAGAGCTATAATCATTGATTCAAAATTTGAAGTGATTCTTGTTGTTTATGTATTCATGTGAATAAAGTACTACTCCATAAGGGCAAATGCTTTCTTCAGACTCCCAGTGGGATTCAAGAAACCTGCATGCCCCCTGAGTACCCTATGAGTTCTGTTCTGCTTCTGTGCACTGTACGCATGAAATGCACTGAAGTGAGAATCTCCAGTCTGTGTTTGTCTCTAAGTAAAAAAA
>JAOVYU010000063.1:16154637-16184669 GCA_025674565.1 Synodontis membranacea | reverse complement strand
TGGATGTCTCCCATCCAAGTACTAACCAGGCCCGCCCCTGCTTAGCTTCCGAGAACAAGCGAGATCGGGCACCCCCAAATTTTATTTGTTTTTATGAGCATGGAGCTTGCGAATCTCCAAGCTTGTTGAGTCTCTCTCTTACCTACCAGAGCTCTTGCACCTTGTGTTTGGTTGTATTGTGGAAATATCTTATTAGGGCTACATATCTTCATAAAGATATGTCTCATGACAGACAAATCTGTTTGTCTAATTGTTTCTAACAAGTGATTTACATGAGATATTTCATGGACCTTCTTTTTTTTTTTTTTTTTTTTTTTTTAATCTTGTGATTAATATTTATGGCCAGTGTTCTAAGAAAGAGGGACCCTGCTTGTTGTGTCTCTATACCGCAATCTTTTTGTTTTTATCTCTGTCCTTGACCTATCTTTCCTGTTTTTTTTTTCTCTTTGTCTGTGTTTTTCATTGTTCCAGCGACAGCGGCAGGGTTAATAATGAAGCCTAATTTTCCACTAATAATCAGTTCAGTGTTTAGAGCAAAGCATTTTGATAAATGTGTGCGGGCTACTTGTCTTTTTCCTATTTGCATATCTTATTTTGCGGCCTTATTTCAGCCGTGTTGGATTTTATCCATGGTGTTTGGCTCACCAGCGCTGCCTGCTTCTTTCTGCTGTTCACAGATAGGAACAGAGCTGGAACTGGGTACCTTTGTCAAACTGCTCTGATAAGGCTCACCCTGTTTAAAATTCACACCTGCAGCCATCTGCTCTCTACATCTCCTTCATCTTTCATGCTATATGAACCTTAGCTCCCCAGTGCTGCTGTTAGGTTTGTCATAATGGAAATTCCTCCATCCCTCACCTCTGTCACCTGCTCCCAACAGCTCTTCTTATAAGCATCCAGGCTCTTGCTGTCCACAAACGCACTGGGCTAGTAAATGAGAAATGGCAAAAGAGCCATTGTTGAAAGGGCAGATAACTGGAAAGGTGAACCACTGCCACTTTTAGTCACCGTGATTGACTGCACACACGAAAACACAGATGTGTGAAGTGACTGTAACTGAGCCTTGCCTATGGGATACTATACCAAGGGCCTTAGTGTAATGAAACCACATATGTTTTTGCTCCATTACGTCATATGGAGAAGGCAGAAGTTACAGAAAAGAAGTGTTTGCCTTCTATTAGAAAACTAGAATTTCACAGATCCAGCAAGATTGCAGTTAGATTGGGAATAAATGTGAATAAAATGTTTTCTATTTCTAGCTGAGTGAAGATTCATAACGCAACATTCCCTCAAAACATGCAGCTATTTTTCTTTTAATTTAGTCATCCACGTGGTAATGCAAAACCCGACCAATCTATAAAACAACAACAGCAACAACACAACAACGCTAAATTCATTTATACAATTAGCACCACCAGCATCTTATTTTTAAAATTTGCTTCTATGGTGTGAATAAGCATGTAATCTTTACATTTGAGCTACAGTTCTGAAACACAATGTTAAACTGTAAAATATTACGGTAATTGAATAACATAGCGCTATTCACATATATTCAGTATATATACTGTAGCACAAGGGTACAGGTGTTTTTTTAGGATTTGGAAACAGAATATGGAAACATGGGAAGATTATAGATCTAAATTATTTTATGACTTAAAGTAACCAGACAAATACAGTTAATAAAACGTATGAGACAAAGAAAGCAATGAAAACATGCAGTGAAACCAAGTACTGTACATAGTGGAAAAAGATTCAGATTAACACGAATCAGCTGAGAAAACAAACCCAAAACAAAAATAGTAGCACATAGAATTTGAACTATGCAAAGCAGAGTGTTGAGTCTATATCATATGTTTACATTATATATTGATATTACACTGCTAAGGTTTCACTTGTCTCCATCCAGATTTGCCAAATGTGCAATGATTATTTCATAGCAGAGTTTAATAAACTTGTGTTCTATGAGTGGAAATGTAATTTTTTTTTTTTTTTTGAGAAATCTTGCAATACAGAATGTGTGATGTAACTAAAGATTTCTGAAACACAATCATCAATAAGACGTGCACATTGATATATGGCAAACAATCTGTTTGCTAATAATCTAATAATATGCCTTGACACTGTTATGTCTAGTCAACTAATTAATATGTTCTTCTGTAAATGGGCAAATGCTCTAAAATGGAACATATGGCCACAAGGGACAAAGTAACCAAGTTAGCCATTACCTGCTTATATGTACGAAAGTATCTCAAGTAGAGGTAGTTCAGACAGTAACACAGGGTAAACATCTAGGTAAGAAGACTGGTAAAAAAGCCAATTTGTATTACCTCAACTGCCATTATGTATAGCACAAAGATTATTATTTGCTATTGAGTTTAGCTCAATCCCATACAATGTTATTGTAACTTCTTACGTTAGACAGTATTAGTGAACTAATATACTTAACGAGAGAGAAGAAAAAAAAATACTTCACTCAAAGTGTTATCAGTGAGAAACATCAGCTTGTTTTGTGGAAGTGAATTTTGTGGCTGGCTGAGCTTGTAATAACCAATACAAAACAAATGTGGTTGTGTGTGACCTTGTCTATGAATGCAATTTCAGTTATTGATAATTGCCAATAATTTGAAGGAAAACAGTCTGCAATGTCATTTTTCTACCATAAAAGCATTACTTTGAAAGATAGTAAACCTAAGTATAATTTCTTCCCCATGTGAATTCACAGATTCACTTTTAGTGCACTTTTTGGCTTCCTTTTAGTTGATGAGATGCTTAGACACCCTGATGTGTTCCTGGATGAAGGTCCTGCTCCAGGTGGTGCTGCTGCTGCTGCTGCATTCTCCTCCTGCGTAGATGAAGCGGGGAAGGCAATGAAGCAGGAGGTTGATGATGACAGCGAGCCCTCTGGCTGCAAGGAGAACAAGCTGAGCCTCACCATCGCCAAGAGTGAGTGTGTAGGCAGGCGTACGCTATTAATCAATCTAAACTCCTCCACACTCACTCAGAACTGCTGTGTTTTATCATGCCAGGAATACACTGTGAGATTTAAAGCAGATTTGGTCTTTACCAATCAATCTTCACAGTCAGGCCGAATTTGAGCAGCATTAACTGTTTTTTTGACATGTGAGGACTTGCTTGAATTGGCTAAAAAAATCTTCTTTTTTGTGTTAAAAAAAAAACTGTTTTAAGCATGTTTATACTTTTCCATTTTTTCCCCCCAATGTGGTCTTCTGTCAATTCTCACCCACCAACTAGCTCTCCTATATCAGAGAACGACAACCAACCAGGGAGGATAAAGGCTTACGCATGATTCCTCTTCGAATGTGAAGCTAGACAACCATATCTCACAGAAACTGATAAATTGGCAAGAGCAGGTTTTGCAAGAGTATGCCATCATCTCCCACCCAGAATACATGGTCAGATTTGCTCTCTTGGCTCCCGGCCACAGATGGCTGTGTCATCGCTGGAATTTGACTCACAATCTCTCAACTGAAAACTGAATGCTTTTCAGTCTCACCAACAGGAGACACCCAAACAAGCTCTAATAGAGCTGTCAGATGACTAGATGCATTTGTGATTTGCCAGCATGGTGGACCAGCAGGTAGTGTTGGGCTCTTGCAGTTCCAGGGTCTGGTGTTCAATCCCGAGCTGACGCTCTAAGTCCATAATCATCTCCCAAACACATGCTGGCTACCATAAAATAGCTCCTAGGTGTGAATGATTGGTATTGGACAGGGTCCAGATCCGCTGCCACCCTGACAAGCATAAATCATTTACTGCAGATGATGGAATATATTACAGTTTTGGCCAGCAGCATGAGCAGCCTCATAGACTAAATGATAAAAGCCACGATCTCAAATTGGTGCATCTGCATGTGGCAACAATAATAACAAAAGTCAGAGCAAAGAGACCATATTGGCCAGGTTGATAGGGCTGCAACTACAAGGTTCTGTTCTTCTCCTAACCTCACACTGAGCAGGAGTAACAGCTTCTCACAGATAAATGGTGCTGACTATATGCACCTAAGTCCACCAAGGCTGAGAGATAAAAATGTCTTTTGCAAACCAAAATTGTCAACATAAAGAACTGTCTGTAGGGCTTGTTTTTCACTTACAGTGTGAGTTTTTACATCGTAACATGTCAATCGGTCCAATTTATTTTGTACGGTGTGAGTGTGCACTCTTACATACAGAGTGCTGAGGCTATGCAGACTGAGTGAATAAAGTATGCAGTATGAGCCGTCATCAAAGAACATGATTTTAAAAGGCATATACTGTGTGTCTGGCTTGAGTCATATTCTTTCATCTGTGAATTTAAGCACATTATGCATTACACTTAGCCGGCTTATTGTGCTGAAAGGTTTAATGTGACATTAATTAGCCATAGGTAGTGCAGCATTAGTAAGACATTTATGGTCGTGATACAATCAAATGCTTCTTGTGTATAACTGTGTATTAACAATGATTCTTCAGTGTGAGGCAAGACCACAGTGTAGACCTACTGTGTGTGTGTTTCAGTCTCCAGTAGCTGGTGGGGCTCTAAACGGCTGGACTATGCCCTTTATTGTCCTGATATATTGACTGCATTCTCCACTGTGGCTCTGCCTCAACTGTTCCATGCCTCTTACTGGGAATCTACTGACATGGTGGCGTTTCTACTCAGACAGGTAATGCATAAATCTAAGAGCTTTTCTTTGTGTATTATAGAGGAAATATGCTTGTATAACACAAATACACATCAGTTCACATTGGTACAAAGAGGCCAAGTCTCTCTCAAGCCAGTTAAATGACATTTAAGGATCTTTTGTCAATGGAAAGGCAAATGAAAACCTTACTTTTTTTTATTTTGTATTGTTTATTGCAAATAGATGTCATAAAAGTAGACCAGAGGTTTTAGGTAGCAGTAGACTATTTAGAACAATAGGCAGTAAATTCTTACTTTTGCCACTACAAATTTATTAGGCTATTTCATAGGTTTGTGGCCTAGTAAATACCTTTAATTATTTTACAAAACTCCCCATAAGCATGGAGCCCTGCAAGATTCATATTCTTATTCAATAGTGGAAAGAACTCAATGGAAGCAAAGGCGAAAATTTGCTGAAAAGTTTATGGCAAAGCTGCAATTGGCATTTCTGTCATCAACAAAATTTTAATGTGAGCTAGATGATAAGCCAATAAGTTTAAGACCAAAGGAAACTGATGATGAGGAGCTGCAGAAACTGTTGGACGAAGATGCAACACAGTTGACTCCAGAGCGGCAAGATGTCTGAATATGGATCATTCTACTATTCAACATGAGAAGTCTGAAGTCAATGGGAAAGATTCTGAAAGTTGGTGGGTGGGTTCCATATGCACTTTTAGAAAGGAATATTGATCATAGCTTAACACCTGCATTACAGGTGCATCACACCTTTCTTACAAGCTGCTCGATCCACAAACTGTCAATCGGCAAACGTTACAGTGATCGATTGATCAAATTAAGTGAAAACAACCCCAATGAACTGCAATCATCCAGCAGCCATTCACAAAAGAAAATCATTCTCCCTCATGACGCTCAAGGCCACCTGTTGCAAAAGTGACAAAAGACACGATTTTAAGGATTAGATGGGAAGTTTACCGCATTCAGCCTTCTCACCAGACATAGCACCATCAGACTCCCACTTGTTTAGGTCACTGCAACATGCACTCTCAGGCCAACATATAAAAAAGCCAAGGATATAACAATTGCATAAAAACCAGAATCCTTCTTTTGGATTCTTTATTATGTATTTATCTTATTCATTCTTTGCCAGATAAATGTCGGAAAGTCATCGAATCTAACGGCGATCTATGTACTGTTGTAGAAAATTACGAAAATAAAATAGTTTGAAAAGGCCATGAACTTATGCACCACCCGATTATATATACTATTTCTCAAATTTATGACACAGTATTATTATTGACTCACCCTTGTACATTACAGGCTTACAATATACATTAATGGGTATAAAAGCTGTCTAGTCTTCACACAGTGTGGCATTTTGTCTGCAAGTACTTTTATGAACTATCACATTGAGAATTGTTTCATTAAACCTAAAGTCTACATTCAGGCCTCAATACCTAGCATTCCTTTTTATATGTCTGATGTGTCGTATATTTCTCATTTGGCCTTAAATAGGTTAGGTGCCATTTCTTGTTGAATTGACTAATAGAATAATGAAACAGAGCTGAGTGATATTGTTAACTGTTTGAAAAAAAGGCAACAGATATTTTTGTGATATTATTTCGAGACATGAAAATAATAGGGCACTATTAAAAAATGTCCTGTAGAGCAGATGCTGAGAGACTAGAATCCCAACCAGTTTAGGAAGTGTGCTCATTGGTTGCCAGTGTGTGTTTGTGTGATTGACAGGTGATGCAGGGTGACTGTGTGAAGGCTCAGCAGGCAGACACCTTAGACCCCACTTGCTTTTCACCTTCAAGCCCCAGAGAGAAATGGCTAAGAAGACGCACACATGTTAAATTAAGGGTGAGCGATAAACAATACACACATACAGTATGAACACGCACAGCGCATGATCATAGCATACAGTATGCTCTTGCAATGAATTACTAATAGATAGCTAAATTGTAACTAGAAGGCTAATGACTGATAGAACAGCTAACAATGACAACATGAATCTATTCAGTGCTCTCATTTTATCATTAATCTCTTTAATCAGGTTTACTATGCTCAGATATCTTCATTTAAGTTTCATTTTTCCTTTTTGACAACAATAATCTTCCTGTTTCTTGCCAAAACAGATATAATTTCATACAGTGACAGTAGACATTCTGCATCACAAACATGGTGCTGTGTTTATGGACGAACACAGCTTTTATGTCTGTGTCTTACACTCAGATTCTACATCACTCTCAGCCTCACTTTCAGGATCTCTAACCCTCTCTTCCTGCTCTACTGTGACCCTCACTCTCCAAATCTCCACCTGACAATTCAATCCTTTCTCTTCTGGCTCATCAACTCTCTCTCCCCACATGAATCATCTAGGTCTATCTTACTTTCTGTATGATTGTCTTTTTTTTTTTTTTTTGGAATAAGCACAAATATTCTTTTTTTACCCTTAATTTTGTGTGTGCATTTTCATTGCATTTTCTGATCTAGCCTAGACAATGTTATGCACAACATTATACAAATGCAATATTCTGAATAATTTTACTGTATATGACTGAATTACACAAATGTCACAAAAATTAATCAGCCATACAGCATATACTGTATGGTGCACGTGGGTCACCGGATGAAGAAAGCTTAACAAAGCAAGTCCAAGTTCAAGGCTGTGTTTTCCTTGATATTAAGGGTGTAATTATGGAGAACAGGGTTCCCGATGGAGTAAACCAACACTATTACAAAAAGGTTCTTGAAACTTAGCGAGAATGGTTTGCCTCCTTCATCAGGACGAGGCGCCAGCATACAGTACACAGCGCTCTCAGCGAAGGAGTTTTTGACCCAGAATCACAGCACAGTACTTGATCACCCTCCCTATTCACCTGATCAAGCAGCATGCATCTTTTTTCTTTTCCCTAAAATCAAGTCTGCACTCAAGAGAATTCATTTAGAGTCTGTAATAGAAAAGAAGAAAAGAAGAAAACGACAGAGCTTCTGAGACAACTAACAGAAGAAGACCTACTGCACTGCTTTGATCAGTGGAAGACCAGAATGCAGCAATTTGTAGTTGCAGAAGGGGAATATAATTGAAGATATAAGTAACTGAAATGCAAGTTTTCTTCATTAAAATTGACAGCATCCGTCTCGTTATTTAATAGCCACACCTCGTAATAATTACATCAGCGTTGACTCACTCTGCATGTAGGGGGCCGCAGGGGAACCAGTATTGTTGTCACAGAGGATCTGACCCCAGGTCCCTCTACAGAACCTCTGATACAACATACTAGATACATCAAACTGGAGGTGTGTAACAGGACTGGGATCTTGTGGGATCCAACAGAAAAGCCTCGCGAGCTGGTATCTTTAACTGTCTTGAAGGCAGGAATGCCCATTTATATGTGATGCTCCGGGGTCAAAGAAAGTCCACAGTCATTAATGGTGGAGTGCACTGGCTCCACTGCACTACACAATGCATTTACCATGTTTATCCATTCTCCTTCTAATTTGTTTACATTTTATGAAATCAAACCAAAAGAAGTTTATTAAGTGCAAGCAAAAAAATGGCAGTGGGCAGAATTGGTGAAGAGTGTCAGAAGGAATGATGGGATAGATCAGAAATCCTTTATGAGCAGACGGGAGTAGGATTGAAAAAATAGTCCAAACACAAAGCTTAATACTGTTAAATATAAACAGTTGCAGTTATGCCATCAACTAAACACATGATAGGCAAACCTCATACCAAGATAAAAATCCAGTACTCTCTCTCTCTCTCTCTCTCTCTCTCTCTCTCTCTCTCTCTTCTTCTGTCTCTCTTTCAATGTCTTTCTTTCTTCAAGGTAAGCAATAACGGTAAGAATCTGAATGTGTCAGTGTTTTGGTTGCTTTAATATAACAGTCTGTCTGGCTGCCTCAGCAAAGACTGGGATTAATGGTGTGCAGACCCACAGTGGTTCAGGTTCAGTGAAAATGAGATTTGAGGAGGGGACTATTAATGTGGAATATGGAAGACCTTATGAAGACAGGACACCACTTTTGGATTGCATATTTAATAATCAGTCTAATAGCATCTTGTTGCTCTGCATGATTGAAACAAATTTCATAATTTAAAGAAGAATGTAGAAAACTATAAACAATGTTTTTTGTTTTTTTTTTTTCTCATCAGAACATTACTGCCAACCACAGAGTGAATGATGTCATTGCGACTGAGGAAGGTCCGCAGACTCTGGTTGGTCGCTTTATGTACGGCCCTTTGGACATGGTTTCTCTGACGGGAGAGAAGGTATGAGAACAATGTTTATTAGCCCGAGCTCCTGAAATCACTTCTGAGGTTTGTGTATAGCTCTCCAGTTTAATATCTCTGTCTTTTTCTCTCTCAGGTGGATGTGTATGTGATGACTGAACCTCACTCAGGATGTTGGGTGCACTATGATACCAAAATCACCAACAGCAGCGGCAGAGTGTCTTACACTATCCCTGATAGCAAGAAATTCCCTGTGGGAGTTTATCCTATTAAGATGGTTGTTAGGTATGTCAAAGCCAATTGTCTATTTTCCCAAGTAACCTGAAAATGATTTATCACCTCAGTTTTTATGATTTAGTTAGTTCCTGTTTTATTAAGGCTGTCTGTGTAGGCTTTGGTTTGAATAAGTGAACTTCTAAATTCTTTAGTTCAGGCTGCAAAACAACTGTCTAATATGTGGTAAATTAGATTTTTAGGTCCCCCGACACAATGTGTACTAAACATTAATGGCATTTTTTTTTGTCTCCCACTTTTTCTTTCCTACCTCTTTAACTTGCCCTACAGGGGAGACCAGACGAGTGCAGAAGCTTTCCTTACTGTGCTACCACAGGGAATGGAGTGTGTAGTATTTAGCATTGATGGGTCTTTTGCTGCCAGCGTCTCGATCATGGGCAGTGACCCTAAAATGCGGGCCGGTGCTGTGGATGTGGTCAGGTGAGCAATTCATAGGGAAATGAGCCAGAAGAACAGAAGAAGAGCAAATAGACAGCATGTGGAGCATCTGATTTCAGTACTGACTAAATTCAGTTCATACTGATACTATAAATCAATATCAATGTAATGAGTACAAAGAAGCTGAATGTCGGTGCTTTTTGTTATATATTTAGACACTGGCATGACCTGGGATATCTGATCATCTACATCACTGGACGTCCAGACATGCAGAAACAGAGAGTGGTGTCATGGCTTTCCCAGCACAACTTCCCACAGGGAATGATCTTTTTCTCCGAGGGGTTGGTGCATGACCCACTGCGCCAGAAAACCATCTTTCTTAGGAATCTCATTCAGGAGGTAGAATGCATTTTCTAAGTTGTAAAAATGGCTCAGAGTGTTTTCTTCTATGTAACAAAATTTTTTGTTGTTCTCCTTGTGGGTCTATACATTCTCGATCTCTATTCCACTCTCTCAGGAATTGAATTGGCCCCAGGAACCTCTTAAAAAAAAATCAGCTGAATTGGGGTTTAATTGAGCAGTGTCATACTCAGGAACCAATCAATTTGTGCTATTTGTACAGTATATATTGGATGTTCAAAGTGTCATATTCCTGATTTCTGCCATCACACAGAAATGAAATCTGTGAATATAGCCAACCATGTTAGTGGGTTTCTATTAAAACAATTAAATGTATGAAAGTTCTGCAATGGTAGAACAAAGTCCTCCATATTTAGTTGCAGACTTTTAATGAAAGAATGGCCGTTACTAGCCATTAATTACTAATGACGATTTCCTGTCAGTGTTGCCATTAGACATGAACCATTGGTGTGTCTGTGGTTTTTTTTTTTCTTAGTGGCTAATGTCATGGATTTGCATCTTGCTATGAGCGCTCTGTGCTCTTTTTGCTCTCTGCCACACATAGTGCTGCATTATGTGTTATGGCTTAGACTACATTACCCAGGCTGCTCCACGGTCATGCGTGAACTCTGGCCTGAGTGCTCGCAGATGAGCTGCATTTTCAATCATACAAAACTGTTTACGGACTTGCTCATGCATGCTATAGGCATTAAATGTTCGTGGGATGTTGTCGTGTTGACACTCAGCTTAGCTATTTGTTTTTGCTCTGCATTTCTGGATATTCCAGATGTTCTGCCTGTTTAGAAATATAACTTGAAAGAATAGAAAGAATAAAAGGAATCTGAGGCTACAGTGGGCACAGGCTCACTGAATATGAATAGTTGAAGAAAAGACCGAGTGGCATTTTTCCAATTATGAACTATCCAATCCCAGGAGATTTAAAAAAAAAAAAAAAAAGAAAGAAAAAACAACTTAATCAGCGTGTCTGACACCATCTACAACACCATGGTCAAAGTCGCTGAGATATTATTCATTCTGATGTTTGTTGTGAACATTAACTGAAGCTGTTGACCCTGTATCTGCATGGTTATATGGATTGTGCTGCTGCCACATACAGTACCGTAATTGGTTTTCCTAATAAAGTGGCTGATTGCATGTTGCATAGCTACAAGAACTGGCACTCGTCCAGTGCCTGAGAATCTCTGACAGAAAATGACAGTCTACCTTTTTATTGTTGTTGTTGTTAGTGTCACGTTAATATCAATTTGGCGTACGGCTCCATGAAGGACATCTCTGTCTACAGCATGCTGGGTCTCAACCCCGGCCAGATATATATAGTGGGCAGACGGTCCAAGAAATACCAAAACCAGTGCCAGGTGAGCTAAGTATGATTCTTTTTTGTACTTTGCATGTGAAAATGTATACCATGTTTTCAAGGATATAAATGCTTAGAGGAGAAAAAAAAATCAGTGCATGTATAGATTTCATGAATAGGTTATGAAATCTTACTGGCCTGAAAATCTGGTTAGGTTGCTATAGCAACAGGTGTGATTATTAATGAAGCACATGGTTTCATTTATTTAAAAAAAAAAATTTTTTTTTTTATAAAATTATATAAATAATATTAATATAAATTTATTAATAAATTTACATGCCTTTATATACTGTACAGCATTACACATCAAGATATTTGCTATACAATGTGCTATTTGTATTTGTGTGTAAATTGTGTTAAAAAAAAGTATTTTATATTGGATGATTGGAAGTTCAGCCCACTGATTGTCACTCAATTATAGTAATTGTCAGAAATAATATAAGTATTAGTTGTAATATGCTAAAAATACTTATAAAGTACAAAAAGGCACAATTGTTGCATGTTGTTGAATTATATACTGTATTGCATCTTGTTGAATTTTATACTGTATTGCTATTGCATGTGCATTTTTCTTGTATCTCATGTTTCTTCTCTCCTGTTCAGTTCATCAATGAGGGTTATGCCATACACCTTTCCTCACTGCAGTTTGGCCACCAGGTCCGATCCCAGAAGACCTCATCCATGCGCATGCTGCTGCGTAATAGCACTTTTGGCCTCTCAGCAAAGCCAGACTTTCTTCCCAAGCACACGCATTTGCGACGTACCATGTCTGCACAGCAGGCTGAGCTACCCAAGACACTGATTCCCAAACCAGAGCGCTCCCAAAGCCAGCCTGAGTCTGATAAAGACCACAAGTTTGGAGGAGGAATAGGCCATAGTATGTTTGTGCTTGGGGGAATGTACCGGGGTAACACCACTCCCTGACCACAGAGAGATAAAAGAGAGAATGAGGGACAAGAGGAGAGAATAATGTGCAGGTAAGCTACATCTATGGTGTATAGGGAGTTACATTGCTGTATTATATTGCTGAAAGTAGTTTGTGGGTGGAATTGGGGGTGGAATTGCTTATGATTTGTCTTATTTACAGTATGATAAGAAAGTTTTTACAGATGCCAAGATGTAAAGTTCATGTTATATATATTGAACAAAAAAAAAAAAAATCTAATGTACTGTACTGTAGAATATTTCAAATGCTCTAGCTTGAGATTTTTTTTCAACATTTGTCAACAGTAGAATCATGGTCATCTGTAAATATTGATTTGTTGGTACATCACCAGTCTTTGTAGAACTTGTGCCTTTGTCACACATTTCCAAGAATCGTGTTTTTGCATCCACTGATGCACCTCAGCACTGATAAGTGCTCAATGTGCCACTGAAAGCCATTAGTACTTTTCCTATTAAACTGCACATTAGCAAAACCCTTTCTCTTTATATTCAGCATGCATGACAAATGCACTTGGTATGAATTGGGAATGGGTTTATATTTTATTTTATTTTTTTCAAGAGTCTTATATTTCAAATAACAATTTAGTCTTTTTGGAAAATTTGTTAATGGCTATGTTATAAACAATTTACAAGTTACATTTCCAAGTAACTTGGTTGTGATGAAGCTGCCACCTTGGTTGTGAGCATCAGGTTTATGCTTCGTAGGCAGCCTTCGACTGTGCTGCATCATCATAACAAAACACTGTGGATTAGCTGAAAGTCTGAAAGCTATTAGACTTTTTATTTTTAGACAAAACGACAGTGTCATCGTGTGTCTGTTTTAGTGCTGGCCTGTCTGTGCAGTTTTTCAGCCCAGTTTAATGGTATTGTGAAATTAAGTTTAAATATTTAACATGATGTATTGTAGCGTTTTTGACACGCCGAACACAGCGGAGATCAGACAAGTTTGCTCCTTTTGTTTCCCAATGCAAATGGCTGGGCACCTTTTATTGATCAACACAGCATGGGCATACAAGAACACATCATTTGAACGGAAGACGAATAACTCAACACACAAAAGACTTCCCCAGAAATGGCCAACAAGGGATGATGGTCGCTAGCCATCAACCTGCCCATGCTACAGTATAAAGTATAACTCAGTGTACTTTACACCACCTTGCATGCACATTCACACACACACTGAAAAGGCTTAGCGTTTTGTGCCATATGTGCTGTTTTTTTTTTTTTTTTTATATGTATGTGTGCAGCAGTTTGAAGCTTCAAAAATCGAATCATAATTTAAACTGAAATGCCCATCCCTTCTCTGAATACACATGACAGGGTTTTGTCCAGGCATAACCATGGCTCATTAGAGCCTGTAGGGAAAGAGCTGACATCTTCCTGTTTTACTCTGCACAGCAGAGCTTCTTTCTATCCAGAACAGCCTCATTGGTATTCACAGACAAACCCAGGTAAAGCTATTATTAGGAGCAAGTATTTTGTGGTCTGAGCTCCCTCCGCTTCCTACTCTGTAAACAGAAATCTGAATGCAAATGTCCAGTAGAGCTGAATGCAGTGTCTGGTAATCTTAAAGCAGATTACTCAGGCATTCTCCAAATCAATCGGTTACTTTAAAAAGGAAATTATGTTTGCTTCATGAGCTGTAACGACTAACAGATCTCTACAAAGTAGCATTGATTATTTTCTTTCTTTTTTCTTTTTTTTTTTTCTTTTTTTTTTTTTTACAAAACCTGTACACAGAAGGGATTTTATATATGGATATGCACTTTAGTGCCCTATTACACTTCTTCTGCAGCATGATAACTATGAGTATGGGAAAGGCAGGGGTGCCAGGACTGCATGCAATTTAGCAGAGACAACAGCTAGAGTTGTGCAGTAATGTTTGTTTATTCAGCACCTGGAATAGCAGGTAGGCTAATGTTAATGGGTCTGTTGGTGACACTGCCACTACGCAGTTAGTATTTGATTAGGCTATTTGTTTCGGTGTATTTGCATGTCTATTGAATAAAATATGTTATTACTGTTAGCCTATTCCATAACACAGACCTATATCATTAAAAATCAGATGTAAAATTCAAATTGAAATAATTCATCTGTTGTATACTATGGCTTTGTACATTGATGTGGAATGATATGACTCATGTTACATGTATAAATAGCATAGAGCCCATAAGCTGTGCGATAAAACCAATTATGCCTCCCTGAATGCCTGACCATAACCTTATCTTCACACTAACATGCTGCAGACCTTGCCTATGCTTTAAGCTCGCTCTGCCTCCGTCTTGGTTTGACCGCATCATATACAGAGCTTGGTAGTTATCAACTTTGGCCAGTTCTTATGTGACGAGATCAGAGATTCTTATCAAAATACCTTAAATCATTTAGATTTTCATTTAGATCATGTGTCTGCAGGTCTCTCGCACATACCATTACATTCTAACAGCAAAGAATTACAAATACACACAAAATCACAAAGCATAACATATGTTATCATACAGCATGCATTGTATTATATTCTGCTGAATGCAGAACATGCTGATTGCTTTCCAGAAATGGAAGCTTTTCAATAGGAATAATAAGTGTATCAAATACGTTTGATAATAAGTTTTTTAACTGGTTTGCAAACAGGTATTGCGAAAGTTCCCATTTTCACTGCAATGATCTGCTGCTGTAAAATTCTGACTATTGGAATATTATTGGCAGTGAATCTCTGACATGGTTGTTGAGACCTTTTACTCCTGTATCTTGCAATAGATTGAAATTGTGTCTCTCGTGTTTTTTCCCTTGTGAGCTTTCTAAACGGACGTTGATCGTTCTGTATGTCTATTAAGACCGGATCAGCACTGCCTCCACACTTTACTGAAAGTGGGCTTCTTTGATCAGATTTGTCAGAAAGGGAACCTTTTCATCATGTTATCCAATAAAAATGACAAGTAATGCCCATGTAATCCTCAAATTAATATGACAGTAAATATAAATTGTCTTTAAATTCATCCAGTGAGTTTTTCTAAATATTTCAAGTATCTATAGCTAATATCTGCACCAATACCCATAACTGCACCTCTCCTTGTATTCAAAGAAGTCATGCATAAGATATACTGTATATCAAAGCTCATTGAATGTAATGAGTGCAGCTAATATTTTTTTTCTTTTTTACTTATTTAATTGAATACATCTATCCTCTCAAATAATCAAATAAGCAGAGTTCAGAATATGAGCCTAAGCTCAGAATCATTTCTCAGTTAGTCGCTTGTAGCTGTAGCACAAATATAGATTTTCGATTGTTTTCCCACTGAGTAAGGACTCAGTTGCTAGGCTGGAGCACAAGCAGTGGCATGAAAGATAAGTGTAAGTGCCACTGTTGCAGTGTGAGTGTGGTTGTGCACTTATAAGCACAGCTGCTATATATAATAGACCATTGGGAAAGAAAGACAGACAGCAGCAAATAGTATTTTGTGCACTAATATGTCTTTGCCCTTTTCTCACACTTTATATCCCAAGCAATTCAAAGTAGAAACATTAGCCAGGGCTGGCATAATCTTTTTTTTTAAACTGCAGTGCTAAAAAAATGTTCCTCAATTAAGCGTCCTTGTAATTATTTTCCACTGAGCCATGGGAGAACTTATTGTGTCTGATCCACAACAGTTTGTGTGTTCATGTTTTGAAGTTCTACAGGGAGAGGGGTACATTTGTCCATTACATGGAACAATTCCACCCAATTACCTTTCCAAGGACCTCCCTATGGACTGACCTCTTTCATGACCTGATCTCCCACTGACTGCTATGCAGGTTTCACATGCCAGTAATAATGCAGTATGATTTATTGTTGTAATATGCCCACAGTGGTTTAGGACATTTTATGAAATGATTGCTAAAACCTTTTGAGCTACTACTGCTGAGTCTCTCTCCTTAGAAAATGTGTAGCTATTTGTTGTATCCATCATCCTGTCATAAGTTTAATGAGGGCTGAATCCTCTGCCTCTCTGTGTATTCTCGGACTTTCAGAGCCATGGCAATCAGGCAAAGGTTCCTCCCATCTGGTCCGTTATGGACCATTTTCAAGCATGTTTTTATGGGGTATTTCAATCATTCCAAAGATTTCAGGTGGCTAGATCTGGTTTACTCCTTGTTGCGTGTGCTTTACCCATAAGCCTCTTGAATTCACTCAGGATGCACATAAAGAGCTCAGTCACTCCAGATTCCAGTTGAATTGACATTTCTGGTAATTTTGTTCTTTTTTTTGGTGATATATTATTGGACATCTGGATACCCAGTTTTTCAATCTAACTTTTAGTTTATGTATGCACAATGCTACTTGCTGTGCCACTGCACCACTGACATGTGAAACAAACTTAGAGCAGTGCTACACATGGTCTCCAGTTTGAGTTGCCTCTGATAATGGTGTGGATTGAAGTGCTAGTTAAATGGAGTAAACATCCATCTGATGGCTGACATTTAATCTGATTTTTAGTCTGACATCTGCACATCAGTTGTTCCCGCAAGATTTTTTACTATAGCCTTTGCTGTGTTTGCATCTTGAAAAAAAAATGCTCACTACAGTAGGACCAGTATGTATCTGTACCTCCTCAACAACCGCTGGACTGTTGTCTCCCTTTATGATGCATAACAAACAGTCAATTGTGCAATAAATGTCCTTTAAGCAAAGGAAAATATTTCACTGTGCTCCCTCAGTGTCCCTGAGAGTTAAATTAAGTGTCTGTTTTCTCGGCTTAGCATGTGATATATGGTGTACACCCTTCAGCAAAACCATAGAGATGGGTTCTGTCCAAGATGATCTTGTTGAAAATAGTTATATGTTGAAAATATTTCACTGCCTAATAAGGTGTCCAGCACAGGAATTGTCAACTTTTCCATAGATTGTATCACCCATACATCAAGTGCAATTTCACTTGATATGGCTGTACGGAGACCACATACAGGACATTAATTGTAGCTACAATTTCCAGGTTGAGAGCAGGCCATATACAGTATGGTGTTTTTCAAAGCACGGGCTATACAGAGCCTCTTAAAACACGGTGAACACACATTTACCTTTGATGGCTTGGTTCCTGGTCAACATTATATAGAGTTTGCTACAGTTTTCAATGAAATTTGGTATAATCCTATGGTATGAACAGAGACCCATTAGTCATAGGCAGATATTGGATTACTTACCCTTTGTGTGAGTCAGATGTTCAGACTTCAGAATTGTGTTTTTCAAGCCCTTTTGTGTCACTAAGAGAATCACTTCAACAAGCAGATGAAAATACTCATGTCCTCATGAGTATTTCATATATATAAAAAATATATATATATGTATGTATGTGTGTGTGTGTGTGTGTGTGTGTGTGTGTGTGTGTCTCTGCTGATCTGCTGTGCCAACATGTTGAGGACTTTTTACACAGTTATGTTTACCAAATCTCTTTACGCTTCTTGAGGAGATTATGCAAAGCGAAGAAGGAGACCAAATTATACTCCCTGCTGTTTTTAATACTGAAAACAGATTGAGCTTCTGAAATTGCCACAATTGGACTACGAGAACATTCTTTTTTGCCTCAACGTATTGTTTGCATAATTCATCCAGTCACAGTGTTTTCTCATGAACCATGAAACGAAATGTTCTCAGTTATGAGAGAACCATCATGGGTCATTGGGGCACTGCTACTCACAAGTTGAAAACCACTGGTTTATGTTATATCTTGTCTCAGTTGTTTATAGTATGATTGTTTAAAAAAAAAAAAAGAAAGAAAGAAAGAAAGAAAAAGCGTATCTCTTTAGTATCTCATGGATAAAAAATGCAGAAATTCTTTGCATGAGGAGATTGGCTGAGCACCTTGGCCACTTTCCTAAAGTGCCAGCACATGCTTGAATGGTTTTATCTGACTATTAGTGATGAAACTGCCACTACTGCCCTGGTGAAGGACAATTAATGCTAAATTGTCCTGTGTGGGTACTTAATCTTTTGTATGACAGATTTGGGCACAGAGTAACCCAGATTTGCCCAGCAGAGGCCTAACCTACATCTGCACTCTGACTGACCAGAATGACTGACAGGCTGCGAGGATTCCCACAGCACTCCCAGCATGTAGCTGCTCTTTGCAAAGGAATCGTACTGAAATAGTAGCTCTTTTGAATGAAGTCATGGCGCCGAGGCAATGATTTTATTAGCAGTCTTTAGTATTCATGCACACTATATTGATTACGGATTCGTTATAAATGGATGGGATGTTTCTTTCAGGGTTAATAAAGTTTACTCTTAATCATGAATGTCAATGTGGAAGTTGCTGGAATAGTAGATTTACAGTAACTTATTTTGTATCTGTATTTTCAGTGCAGTGACAGGATACAGAACACAAGAAGAAAGGGGGCTTTAAGAAAATACTGAAGTGCAGGGAGGACCACAGTTACTGGTGTCTGGTTTCCCCACAAGGCAATGATCAGCTTCAGATTCTGGACTGTAGCTGAAAGGTAAGACCCTGACAAGTAGATCTATCAGTCATTAAGATTTCATTATTATTTTAATTTCTTTCATTTATTTTGCACTATGCTTCCCATGTATCATAATATTGTGGTCGTAGCAACTTGCACCAGAAAGCTGCTAGCATTTACTGCCACTTCACTTGAAATACTTCTCAGCTCATTTGCACTCTTCTTTGTCTGCACTGCTCTTTGTCCACTTAGTTGGCATACAGTCTTTTTCTTTATATATTTTGACTACTTTGTCTACTTACACCATGTGTAAATGCAATTATATGTATAATCCGTGGATTCTGAGCTTCACCATCTCATTTTTCTGTATACTGTACTTGTATATGGAAAGATGACAATGAAGTTCGCTTTGACTTTGACTTTGATGGAAAGTGTGGAGGAAAGCACTTACTGCCACATTCTGTAGAGCACATACAAGCGGAAAATCTTATGACTGATGCATTCAGATTGTGAACACCGCAATCCCTGATAAACAACTAAGGGAATTCATGTTCTTCCGTATTGCCCTTCAGAAATGCTTCATTTCCTGCAGTTCATATGCTGATTATGTTCAGCTCTGTAACTTTCTTGTATGCAGACTCCACAGACAAGCCACATAAAATCAGCCAGGGCCTCGGAACAAAAATACCACCCACAAAAATGTCCACAACTTCAGACTGCGCTTCCTACAAGCAATGTTTTACATTAGATCTGGTGACCTAAAAGCACTTCAAACATTGGTGCCATTTCATATGTAAATACGAACACTACTGTATTTATCACAGCTGCAGTGTGCATTAATATCTCTAATACTCAAGGCATTCTCAAGCTCATCCACTACACCATCATCACTGTAAACAGAATCTAGTTGGTGGAATGTGCACGATCCTTGATGCTGTAAGGAAAAAAGGTGTTTGGAATATGTTCTTTAACATGCCTAGAGGAGAGCTGAGGTCTTTGTCCACTCACAATATGAAATGTGTGATGCAGGAGTATTACGTTAGACACGATTCTCATTTCAGCACTGAAAGAAAGGTTTCTGAACATCATCTGTAAGGCTCATACAGTAAACGTTGAATTTCCAAGGAACTGAGTTTAACATCAGAGATTAAATTCCTTCACAGATGTGAAATTATTCTTAGTGGTTGGCTACTTACTGTATACACAGGGAAAACCTGAGCTCTATGCCTATTCCAGTCGGCCACTTCCATTCTGTTCATGGCACACACAGAGTGCAAGGAAATGAGATTTCTTAGTGAGTTTGAGTGTCTGATTCATCTCTTTCCCACAGAGTAGAAGAAAAGGCAGCCTTGGGTCTTTACACTGTTCACTAAGTGGAACACATCAGCCTTCAGCTTTTGGATTAACTGACAATTATGGACCTGTGAACTATTTTAAGACACTTTCATCTTAGACAAACCAGTCGATTAACTTGTGTTTCTGTTCTATTTATTCCACCTCTGTGTAGCTGTAGAGCTGATGATGGAGGCCTGAGCTGATTTAAGAGCAGAGCCATCCTTACCAGGAGTATACAGAGGCCTTTTTCATCATTTTGACCCGCTTAATCTCCTTCTTCTTCTGTGTCACAGCACTGTGATCAATAAGAACTCTTAATTGTTGGTGCTGTTTTTCCTTAGCCCATATAACAGCTTTTTTTTTTATATTTCAGTAAAGTATTAGTACATATTTTTGTATACATGCATTTGAGTGAGGTTTTGTATGATTTGGAAATCTGTGATTAAATTTTATACCATATTAAAAATAATGGGGGGTTTTTTTTTGGTCCTATTTAGATTTCAAATTAATAACACTTGAATTTGTCTCAGTGACAGAGTGAACGATACTATATTTAGCCATTGTATGCATGTCTATACATGTATCTTTGTCCTAAAAGATTTTTTTTTTAATGAGTTTTAAGCCAAGTCTTTCTTTCTAGTTATGTTTTTGACAGCTTTGTTATTTTGAAGGACTCTTTAGGGGTCCTGTACAGGTCTTCATGTGTAAAAATACAACTATTGAATTAATTATATTTATTTTCGCATAGAATAAACCTCGTTTATAACAGTAGTAGATATTTTGTAACTAGAGAACCTGGAGATTTTTCACTTTGATGGGCAAATTAATAGATTAAGCTGGAGCATTTCAAATTACAGTAGCAGCACAAACCTTTCAATACCGAAATTGAAGTAAACGGTGAATAAGTGTTAAACTATTTAAGTTAGTTTCCACTCAATAATCATTAGTTTATTCTTTCATTCCTTTTTAGTAATTACTTTCTCCTGGTTGTGGAGCATAAGTGCCAGTCCATCTCAGGCAAGAGTAATCAATGTGATCTGTCTTGCTTTGTTGCCTGTCAATGGAAGCTGCTTCTCTGCAGATGTTCATAGAAATATTCCGGTGCAGTGACTTTAGTAACGTGTTTTATCATTGGAAGTCCTAAATAATACCACAATCCTTGCAGGTCCAAGGCTATTTGTAATGCAGCGTGACCAGTACACAGTGTAAGAAAGTGTTGCAGACACAACTTATTCACAGTTCTTCATTGTTAGAGGCTTGTGATGATAACAGAAGTGCTGAAACTCTGAACTGTGCATTTATTTATTTCGTGTTGGGTGCTTGTTGGAATTTTTTCTGGAAAGTAATTAGAGTTGGTGTTTCATGTAATCTGCTGTTCAAAGCTCTGAAGCTGCAGTTACACACAACACAACAACTTACACAGTTGTTCAAAAGATAAAGAATGTAACTCTGAAAATGTTTGTCATTATAACGAGAATGAATGAAATGCTTGATGGTACAGTCATAAATCCACATTTACTGATTTGGAACCTCTTTGTGTATAATATAAATTTGTACTTAACCTCTTTGTACATAATATTGGTTCTAAAGCATCTCAAACTTAGATAATTACATATATTTAATTGTTATTAAAGTATTTACATTTATTACATTTATTTAAAACATTGTATTAAAGCCTCAATTTGGCACCAACAACTAAAGACCACTTATATGCTACTGTACAGTAATTATGTTTATTTTTAATGGAAAGACCATATACTGTAATGGTGTTAATATGTTAAAGAGGGTCAAAGGGCCGCAGTCTGATTTTTGACAGGATCACATTGTTAAAAATCCAATCCAACCCATCTCCTGTTGTTTCTGTTATGTTTTCATACAAAGTGTGATAGCAATAGATTTTTAAAGTGTTATTTTTGACATAGGTTTTTTTGCCTATTGAACACTTGACCTAAGTGGCTAATTTAAAAAATGCTTAACTGCCAAAATTAGCGAAAATAAAAATGAATGCATAGGAATGAAACTTTTTTTAATGTCTTAAACTCCGTTTTCATATTTGCTTGAGTCCATGCCATTTTTGTTTGCATTCGTTGTCCAGTGTTCGATATAAAATAATACCAAAAAGATTAAAAACCTTTATTTATTTATTTTTTTACTATTGTTTGAGCTTTCATTTTTAAATACATCTTTTAAACTTCTAAAAGTGGTGTGCTTTTTTTTTCTATTCTGTTTTTTTTTTTTTCCTGGAATTTCTGTCAAGCAATGTATTATCCAACAGAATATGGTCTTTAAACCTTTGAAGCTTAAAGTTATCAACCGTCTAAGAAAGGATAGAAACATAAATCTGATCTCTTCTTCATCATCACGACTCCCTGCAGTATGATTGTGCACTCTGGCATTACTCATTATTCTCCTGGACTGCATGCTAAGTTCTGGAATTACCTGCTGACAAAACCAATTACATGTTCACAGCATCTGCACGCCTTTTACTAATAATGAGTCTCATTTACAATGATATATGTCAAGGTGCCCCACTGGTTTAAATCTGCAGACTGCTTTCATCTAGACCATATAGCTATTCTAAGTTAGACTGACCTGCTCACTATTTACTCACTCATTTACATGTAGGAGCTACTTAGTGTGGCCAGTCCGCCTACCTGAATACGTTTTGGAATAAATTGGAGATGCAGATATGAATAGTCTTAACTGATATTCTACTTCTACATTAATACGGTGCATAGACAGGACACCGCAACTACCCATCCCATTTCATACCTGTATCATCGTTTAGACTCAGGAACCCTGACCACGAAGATGGGGGGCGTTCTGTTTTTCTACACAAAATCTTTTTTTTTTTTACTGTGATAATATGGTCAGGTACAGTGAGAACACAACAACCGAATCATGCAAAGAGCGAATTACGCAAAAGTAATCTTGCCGAATGAAGCATGAGTCGGATTCTAATTATCAGAGCTCTCTCCATCTCCCACTACACATGGGTAATGAGCAATATCACTACTTTTAAATATTGTAAATGATATTTGACATGGACAGGGAATGATATGTGTGAATGGGAAGCAGTGTTTGCTTTTCATTTGTGAGGGTTTCCAATCAATAAATAAGATCCCTTGTTTCTCTGTAAGTCATTCTTTATTGCTTCTTGTCTGTGTGGTGAAGTATCAGTTACTCATAGAAGAATGTATTGGACTAGACACATAGGTGCACATCATTAGATGTTATGTATTGTTTAATAACTGAAGATGTCACGTGTTTATTTTTATTTGGGCAGTTCTCAGAATTTATCGAGCCCATCCTCTGTGTAACATTTGCAAGCATTAGGTCTTCAGACTCTTACACTCCTGTACATTGTAAGGAATAATATGATGCTTTGCTTTGTAAAGAGCTTAGTGGTATTATCTGTATTACACCATTATGTGTGGGTTAAGGAATGGAGATCATTAAATAATTTGATCTGCTTTGCCTGTAGATTAATGGAAGCAACGCAGTGGGATTTTCAGACCTATTGCACTGCATACAACTAAATGAAAACAAATATAATTGAATACAAATGAAAACAATAAATGCATGCAAATGTCAATGTGTAATAAATATTTAATTTAATTCTAAGATTCAGTAGAATCTCAAATGCTGCAGGAACTTCCATCACAGAGACGGCCCTGCAGCGTCTGTCCTTTCTACCACAGCTAAGGAAATATAAAGTACCACAGAAGCTGTCGATTCTATTCTACGCAGCCACACCACTGAATCAGTCTACGCATCTTCCATATCTGTCCAGCTCATCTCTGCAACTTCACACTTCAATCACATTGTGCGAAGTGTAGAGAAAATCATTGGCTGCCAGAGGCCTAGCCCTCTACCATCCAGGGTGAAGAAGAGGACATGTAAAATCATAGCCTGTACCTCATTTCCAAATAATCCTCCTAACCAATATATTTCTTCACAGCAGAAACCAAGATTAAGCACCAGCTGACACCTGCACCATTTCCTCCTAAACAAGGACCCTTCCCACATTCATCATCTCTAATAAATTGCAAATGTGCACTTTACTGCATGTGGCAATATCCGTCCAAGTGTAATTGCACTCACTGAAACATTTACTGCTATGACATTTAACTGTATTTTTTTTCCTCCAGTCATGCAGATTGTAATTGTATACGTTTATTATTTACTATTTACAAGCTATAACAGAAACCACATTGTGATCATCAGCGCACATCGGTATTTAAATTGTATTATACTGTTGTGTGTAATCAAGGTTATTCCACACCAAAATAGATTACCTGAAGTTCTTAACCTTGCGGTCATTTGAGAAGATAAAGTTGACAATGATTTTTTAACAACCATTAGTATAGTTGCTATGCAAACAGACCTGACTTCAAACCATTTCAAAATAATAATTATAATAATTAAATCTACAGGTTATTACGGCAGCACTTCTAAATGTACTATGTACTAAAAGTTAAATTTATAAATAAAAATTCTTAAACATACTTTCATTTCAATAAACAAGGCTAATTATTTAATTTGGATCACCAATTAAGCCCAGCAGGGCTGTGCATTGTATGCAGATCACGTGCACAAGTACCTAACTAGTAACACTAGAGAATACAATATTCATGCTTTATGCATTCGTTATCAAGCTAAATTGCTTGACTTGGATAAGCTGCAATGCATAAATGTGATTTGTTATTTCATTGTATGTGTTTCCTTACTGCATTTCTGTCTGTCTGTCTGTCTGTCTGACTCTCTCTCTGTTTGTTTCATTCTCTGACTCTCTGACTCTCACTGTTTCTTTTCACACATTACTCACATATCCCGCATGCTCACAATACGTTTGTATCTTAACTCAGCAGGCTTTGCAAGCAATAGCTTGGTAGGGTCAAAAAAAAATCTGTAGACTTTGATTTTTATTCTTTATGAAGGGTATTTTTTTGTGTGATGTGTATTTGTAGCTATGACTGAATATAATTGTAGATGATGATTGGGGTTGATTTCTGTTTCTCTATTTTAATGACAGAGTTACTGACAGATTGTATAAATTATAGACTAATTTAAAAAATAGTCAATATCAAACACTCCAAGTTGTTCAGTTTAGCCAATGTTATGTTCAAGGCAATATAGCCAATAAAGTTCCCTAAAGGCATATTTTGAAAAGTTTTCCTAGCTAAGAGTCAATATTTTATCACCTGGATGTCTGTGTTAATTGTACAGTATACAGTTAAAACTCATGTTATTGTACTCATGTTGTTGCAACTCACTAATACAAGACTACGGCCTGTCACCCTGAATTGTCATCAAAAGCTTAAATGAGACACCGCTCATTCAAATTTTGTGTTTAATGTCCCTGAACAATCTTTTACCTCTGTGTAAAAGATTTTTGGAGAAAAAGGACATAGAACAAAAACTTTAGTTTACTGTTTAGTTCATCAAACCTTAAATCATGCTTCCTGCTACTTTAATAATCAATACAAACCAGACTAAAAGCTCAAGCAAGCACCCCAGCAACACAAGACTTGAGTTCTCATGACCAAGCATCCAAATCCTTAAATAAGAAGTTACAGGTGTAGTTCCTTAGCAATTTCCCATGGTGTGAAAAACTGGACTTGCTCTTGAGTGTCACTTCCAACTCCACTAAGTCCTGGTTCTACCTTCTAGTGGGTTAAAAATGTCAAGACACTACTGTATAATGTTTAAAAAGCAAGGCAGATTCACTAGGCCACACATATAAAACATGATGTGTGAAGATATGTACAGTATACTGTATGTTAACGCATGGGTATGTGTATATTATCTGTTGGACAGTCATGCAGTACTAAGCTCTAAGTGTCGACTCCCTCCTGGAGCCTGGATGGACTCCAGTAAAAAACCCCAATACATGGTCTACTTGTTTTAATAGGGATGTAAATTAAAATTGTCTTCTAATGATTGTCCACGAGAGGTAAAAACAGCTCTTCAGTTTCTCTTGGGGGTTCCAAAGATATCTACTATTCAAGAGCAAGCAAGGATTTGCTTTTGATTACCCACTTGTTAACCGTTGTTGCATATTAGTTTATTCATTTCTGCACTTAATGATTTGATCTCTTAAATGATGTTATGTGTTCAGGTTTCATTTTGTGCATGCATGGTGCATTACACTCTGGTTGCCTGAAAAAAGAAGAAGAAGAAGGGCAACAAGTACTGAAAAAGATCCACTGACCCAACATGACCCAATGCCCACCTAGATAGTGTACGGGCATTATAAGCCTCCATGACATTTATGTATTTTATGATTGAAAATACTGCCTACATCTATAGAAAAAGTTATATGATAAAATATTATATCAGGGCACCACTGAGGACAGTCTACACGATAGAACCAGACCCTTAACACAGGCTCAGTAAATATGCTGGATCATTGGTTCATCGGGCATTTTCACTACTTGGCTTTAGCACTGACCTCTTTTGCTCACTGTGACGTGACCCGAAAATAACATGCAGGCCAAAGCACATGGCTGCATCCGAAACCTCACCAGAAGTG
The DNA here is from genome assembly GCA_025674565.1 of Synodontis membranacea. Lineage (NCBI taxonomy): Eukaryota > Metazoa > Chordata > Actinopteri > Siluriformes > Mochokidae > Synodontis > Synodontis membranacea. The sequence goes on along the minus strand of JAOVYU010000063.1, from coordinate 16,158,098 downwards.
GAGCACATTTTGAAACTGAAGTTTGTATTTAATACTAATTTAAGATCATGACAACACTGCATATACAGTAGTGCCTTTATTGACATCATATACTTCTGTAGTGGAGACTGGAAGTGGTAGAAATAATTTTGCAAACATGCAATGCATGCATGATTGATGCCTGAATGCATGAAGGATTTGTAATTTAAAGCAATCATAAATAGATAGATGTTGCTGATTCTTTACTTCATTTATAGTTTCTACAACCATAACCTAATCTTTTATTAAAATATGATCACGATTTTTGTATAAAATATATTCTGCACCACTCATTTAAGAAAAAAAGTACCTTTTATTTAAATCTTATGTGGTGAACAGGACTAAAATAAGCCTGGTGCTCTGTCCACAATAAATAATCTGTGTGCTTAATGTAGCAATATAATCTATTAGGCTTAAGAATACTGGCAAATGATTGTTGGTTGGTGTGCTTGTGGTATGTCTCTGATGTGCTGATGTTCTTTGTAGTGTTATTATAGCACGGAATGTTTGACCTTGATACACTGTAAGGTGCTAGTAAAATGTGTTATGATATGCTGCTCCTCTGTCTCTAGGGTATTTTTTAATAATTAAAACATTGACATCTGGTATAAGGCATGGAAGGCGTTTCTGACTGCTGTGTTAAATAACAGTATGATATCCTGTGTAATCATTCCCAGTTCTCTTGGACTAAGTGAACATGAAGGCATTATTGTGCCTTACCGATAGATTCAGTCACTGTTTTGATGGGCTACACAGATAGATAACAGTGAATGGTGGTTGCTCATTGTAAGTGGTTTTAGTTCTTGGTTTTCTCAAGGACATCCACTTTAACAAATCTGGGGTGCATTCCAAAACCCTAATTGATGCCTTCTTTTTAATTCCTGGATCCTGTGCCCCTCAGAAATCAATACAAGATGTCCATTTTGAGAAAGCACCAATTTTTAAAATGCACTCAATGAAATCAATGAATGAGGAAGAAAGGAGACTTCTAGATTGATGGAACACAAATGCCTCATAAGCAGAAATCTTTTTTACAGTAATTGTTGTAATTAATGTAAGCCTAAGATTTAGTGTAATAGCTTATCTCTTCCAAAAACCAAGTTCTGTTAAATTATACAACAGTATAGAACTGCAAGCACAAAATTAATCATTTTAAATGAACACAAAATATATGCAAAAAATTACTGTAACACGATTAATTAATTGATGTGATTATATTGTAATTTGGTGCACGATGCATTTGGTGAATATGTATTTTTGTCCTCAGTTCCTCTTGACCTCATTTCCTTTCCTAGCATCCTTTCCTCAGTCCCTTTGGCGAAGGAGCTAAGAAGATTGGAAGTGAAGACATTTAAGTGAGGAAGGGAAGCAAGGTAAGGAATCGAGAAGGTGCAGTGTAAGAAATGAGAAGAACCCTTTGTGTATAGGGGCACATGTTGACAGACAAGGTTTTGAAGCGTGTTATTCTGCTGGATCATCGTTCAGTAAAGGCAATAAGGGGAAACAAAGAATCACAGTAGCAGTGTGTAACTTTTTTTTTTTTTTTTTTTTTTTTTTTACATTTCAACACTATCTTTCATCAGAATCAGCTGTCATTTGTGTTAATTTATTCAAAAAATGTGTTGAAAAAAAAAAATCACTGAATTAAAACTGGGCAGAAATACACCCATCCCTGTATTCTTGTACACTAATTCCAAGTGTGTTCAGGAGTGATTGTTCTGATTTGTTGTGCATTGTTGTCACTGTTGTCTGAATATTGTTGTATTACACATTTAAATTTCAGTACTTTCACTCTTCTTTCAGGATAACAATGTTATGATTATAGCTTCATAGCCCTTACTGTATGATATTAAATAAGGGTTCTCATCATCAGCGTTGTAAATAAGGGTTCTCATCATCGGCATAGTAAATAAGGGTTCTGATCATCACTTGAAGGTTCTTCAGTTCATAATTGGATCAGAGAAGCTACTGGGTACTAGCTTATCAATAAGATCTTTCATTATATTCAGAGTTTAGTGTCTCGTTTTTGCTTTCGCAAATTCCTTGTCCTTCTGTTTGTGTACTTTTATTTTTAGAAGGATTTGCCCAGATTCCTTTTTAGGGCCAATGAAAATCTCTCTCTCTCTCTCTCTCTCTCTCTCTCTCTCTCTCTCTCAGTAGGGACAGCTATCCACTCTTATGACTGCTCTGCTTTTCTGCTTTGCATAGCTTGATGACTCAACTACTGCAGCACTATGTGCATTACACTATGAGGCGGATTCAAATAAATTAAGCATGTTGACAGGAATGCAATGTTTGCAGCTTGAGAATAAAGATAGCATACTTACAGTGGTGCTCGAAAGCTTGTGAACCCTTAAGAATTTTCAAAATTTGTACATAAATATGACCTAAAACATCATCAGATTTGTCAACCCAATTAATCATATGAGGCAAAAAATATTACATTAGATCATTTGTTTATTGAAGAAGAATGATCCAGTATTACATATATGTGAGTGGAAAAATGACATGAACCTGGAGGATTCGTAGTTAATTTGAAGGTGAAATTAGAGTCAGGTGTTTTCAATCAGTGGAATGACAATCAGGTGTTGAGTGGGTGCCCTGTTTCATTTAAAGCACAGGGATCTGTCTGCTCTCTCTGACATGTGGAAGTGTATCATGGCACAAACAAAGGAGAGTTCAGAAGACCTAAGAAAAAGAGTTGATGCACATCCTGGAAAATGTTACAAAACAATTTGTAAAGAATTTGGACTCAACCTGTCTATGGGACAGTCAACCACTCTCAAGGAGTTAATGATTAAAGTGAATTCTGAATTCTTACAGTGAATTCTAAAGGAAAATGTCTGGACATCTGTCCGTGAACTGAACCTCATGGGAAGGTGGATCATGTAGCAAGACAGCGACCCTAAGCACACAAGCCATGCTAACAAAGAATTGCTAAATTAAAGCTTTGGAATGACCAAGGTACCATACAGGTAAGATGATAGATGTGTAATTTTGGATCATTTTTCTCAGTAAACAAATGATGTCTAATTTTCTCATTTATTTAACTGGGTTCTCTTTATCTATGTTTAAGACATTTGTGAGCATCTGATGATATTTCAAGTCATATTTATGCAGAAATATAGAAAATTCTAAAGGGTTCACAAACCTTTAAGCACCACTGGAATTGCCAGAGGTGGACAAAGTACTCACATTCATTACTTAAGTGAAAGTACAGATATCACTGGTCAAATGTTACTCCAATACAAGTGAAAGTCGTGCAGTCAAATTTTTACTTAAGTTAAAGTATTGAAGTACTTGCTTTTAAAAATACTTAAGTATTAAAAGTACTTTTTTTTTCACTGCATTATTGCATTATTGGTGCAACACATACAATACCTAATGCCTCTGACTAGCTTGTAGAGCTAGCTTCCTCTATAAAAGACAGTGAATAATATCAC
>JAOVYU010000063.1:16137237-16154537 GCA_025674565.1 Synodontis membranacea | reverse complement strand
TGTATCATGGAAGCAGGAATAAAAAGTTTACTTAAAAACAATTGTCAAAATGAAATGTTGCTGTTTAACCTATACAACTGGAATATATAAATTGTGTCAATTATCATGTGCAAGATAAGCTGCATTGCATGTCTTGCTTTCATTACATCTTTCCCCCTAATCACTTCCAATTGTAAATGACTCTAAAACATCTGGTCATGTACCAGTTGCCTTAAGACAGCAAGTTATGTCTATCCTGAAAAAGTCCACTCTAGATACCTCAGACAGCATTGACCAGTAGACGGTATCTCTCCTTTCTTCTTAAACATCTTGCATGTGCACTACACAATCGGTTGTCTCGCTGTCTTACCCAGAAACAGACCTAACCAGTCTGGCTTTAAAGTGGGACACTCCACAGAAACTGACATTCTGGCTGTTACTGAGAAGGTAATTCACTGGTGCTCAGGCTCCTGCTTTATATTTCAATGAAATACAAACTTGCTAATAAACCATGTCTTCTTTATGGTACTTCCTATTAGCATACAGTATGTTAAAATGAAGTCGTAGTAGTTTTCCAATTTTGAAAATCAAACACAGAATTAAGCAGTTGAAATCTTTAGGCCACTGTAGGTGAACACATCTGTTTTGGAGATGTCCTCACTCTCAAAGGTATTCCCAAAATACCTCCGAGAACAGCTGAGTTTATTAGATTTAGAGTGTTCCTTGCAGCCTTTTCTGGTGCAGTATCTTTGAGTAGCAGGGTTCATTGTAGCCTGGGTTGCCCTAGTCCCCTGTTCTGCAAAGTGTCTAGAGAAATCACTATTTTTATGTGAGTAAAAAAGCTAGTGTCCTTTGACTGTTATTGTGATAAAAAAAAAAAAACGCCTTTGGTTAATCTCAGTCCTTTTATTCACACTTCTTATTAAGTAGGGTATGGTATCTCTGGTATGATCAGATTATTAACTCTTTTATGTGGTTTAATGTTGGCAGTCATATGCATCTGGTTTGTAGGTTAAAAAGGATTTATTTTAATGTAGATTAACGATCTGGGATCTTGGATATGTGGAATATCAAATGATCACTCTATAATACCAACATCATATTAATGATCATTATTTAATTTTTCTCATATTTTTTAATTTAGGTTTCAAGTCAAGTCAAGTGAGCTTTATTGTCATTTCAACTATATACATGTTACAGTACATACAGTACATCAGGGGTCGGCAACCCTAGCCACGCGTGCCACAAGTGACACGCGGAGGAATTTCTTGTGGCACGCTGATGGACTTTTCGTGACGTCACATGCCGCGAAACAGGATCAACACAATGTACATGATCCGTGCCACCTGCCCGATCCGTTCTGCGCATGGGGGTTAGGGTAAGGAGTGGATGTTCAAAGGGTTAGGGTTAGGATCGGATGTTCAGCACATGCACGTGGTCGGGCAGAACGGATCGGGCAGGCGGCACGGATCGGGTACTGAAACGCAGCCCCTCGCTCGCTAAAGACGCCCTAAAGGGCCGCACAATACGCCCCCCTCTCACTAAATACGCGCCCACCCCCCCGCTCCCTAAATACGCGTCGCCCCCCCCCCCCATACTGTCTCATTACAAACATGAGACAGTATGGTGCTAACCAGTATTCAAATTGGTAATGTGCAAAGACCATTTTGGAAAAACATTAATGTAAACAGTGACTGATAGCATAAAAAAAACAAAGACAAATTTGTAGTGCAAATGACAGGTGTGTGTGTGTCGGTGTATGCTTTTAGTCCAGCCCATGGGTATTTAAGAGCCTGATGGCTTGAGGAAAGAAACTGTTGCACAGTCTGGAAGTCAGGGCCTGAATGCTTCGGTACCTCTTACCAGATGAAAGGAGGGTGAAGAGTTTGTGTGAGGGGCGTGTGGGGTCGTCCACAATGCTGGTGGCTTTGCGGATGCAGCATGTTTGATGAATGTCAGTTATGGAGGGGAGAGAGACGCCGATGATCTTTTCAGCTGTTCTCACTATCCGTTTCAGGGTCTTGCGGTCTGATACAGTGCAGTTTCCATACCAGATAGTGATACAGCTGCTCAGGATGCTCTTGATCGTCCCTCTGTAGAAGGTGGTGAGGATGGGTGGTGGGAGATGGGCTTTCCTCAACTTCCGCAGAAAGTAGAGACACTGTTGAGCTTTCTTGGCTATGGAGCTGGTGTTGAGGGACCAGTGCTTAGTGTGGTGGTGCTGGAGATGCTGTTCCCGATCCGGACTGTCTGAGGTCTATCAGTCAGGAAGTCCAGGTTGCAGAGGGAGGTGTTTAGGCCCAACAGGCTCAGCTTTTCAGTCAGGTGCTGAGGAATGATTGTGTTGAATTCTGAACTAAAGTCTATGAACAGCATTCAAACATATGTGCCCTTGTTGTCCAGGTGGGTGAGTGCCAGGTGAAGGTTGGTGGCGATGGCATCGTCTGTTGAGCAGTTTGGACGATAGGCGAACTGCAGAGGGTCCAGTGAAGGTGGCGGCAGGGACTTGACTAGCCTCTTGAAGCATTTCATGATTGTGTGTGAATGCTACAGGGCAGTAGTCATTGAGGCAGGACACTGGAGACTTCTTTGGCACGGGAACGATGGTGGTGGCCTTGGTTTCTTTTGCATTTCATTATGATGCACATCTGTATAACGAAAGGAACATTAACTGTATAAATACTTGTACCTCTCTTTCATTACAACGCTAACAAATGGGCTTAGTTCTACAAACATATGCACAAAGGTTCTTTTTCTGGATCTATCAGGTTAGGAGATGCTGAAAGAGAAACAGTCAAAACCCAGCATGTCAGACACACTTCTGCAGACACCCACTGTGACTGTGTGTACATATTCCATGCTGTTTCCACTTGAGCAGCCACAGAGAAGGTAGCTATTTCTCCAAAACCTGTATTTTCAATGTAATTACGGTTTACTTCTCTTGTCTTCCTGTCTCCCTTTTTCCTCAGGATTCAGATGCCTGCAGCTTATTTGCAAAATTGCCAGTCAATATAGTTTGAAGGAATTGATAGCTTAACAACTCCTAGAAGGAGCATTTCAAAAACTGCCAGGCAGTACACAATAGTACTATTCAATAGCTGAAAAACTTTTTTTGTATTTCATCAAAGGAATATTTAGACTACGAACTAGATAGAAACTTGAGCTAAGTAGCTTTCTAAATAGTTTTCTAGTTTAACACCACTTTTTTTCCCACATAAAGCACAATATTTTACAGTGCATAAATTTTTTTTAATAATTTTGAATATTCCCCCCCCCCACCCCACAAATTTATGTTTCACAGGAGCAGTGATTGAAACAGAAAAATGATGACTGGTAGCATCCAAGGAAATAAAATACTTGCTGTCTGATTTTATTTTAAAGCCATGTACTCTAGATGAAAGTTGTCAAAATATTTGTTCTTGAGATACACTATATGGCCAGAAATATGTGAACATCTGACCATCATACCCATATGTACTTGTTATATCCCATTCTCAAGTTGGTTCCCTGTTGCCTCTAAAAGCCTCGGCTCTTTTGGGAGGATATTGGAACATGGCTGTTTCTGCTTATTTAGCCACATGAGCATTATTGAGTTGTAATTCTACTTTTTCAACTTTGTGGCAAAAGTTTGGGAAAGGTCCAAATATGGGTGTGATGCTTATGTGCCTTTTGGCCATATAGAATATTAGTATGTTTGACAAATTTCTGCACATATGACATTTCTGTGGACCTGTTTAACTGTTCTTTGCAATGTATACAGTGCTATAGGAGTTCACCACTCTGTGAACGACTAAGACAAATAGTGCCACAAATTTAGAATAATGTTCCTCAATGTGAAATTATTTATTAGGTATTTGATCATTTCTACGGTATATATCATTAAAAAAATCAATTACAATACAATATCATTCAAAAATCCAGAGAATCCAGAGAAAACCAATATTGGATGGCCGTCGTGTCTGTTTTAATGCAGCGTGTCTGCATTAAAACAGACATGATGCTGTAGTGGAAATCACTGCATGGGCTCAGGAACACTTCCGAAAAATAATCCGTCAAAGATTTCCATATGCATACATTTATATTCATCCACAACACGTTTAATTATTAATAGTGTACATCCATCCTTTCTGTATTCTTTTTCTCCAGACCCATACTTTTACTTTGTCAAATAACGGGATTGATTGGCTTGTAGCACAAGGGACGCCGAGCTTATGTCCTACCTGTCAGACAAAGCTCTAGCAGACTGCATTCAACTGTGTTGTGGGAAATCTGTATTTTAACTTCATGTCTGCTAGCAAAACTTCTCAAGGTCTGACACTCTACACTCTAAGTAGGTCATGCATGATAGATAGTGTCTTTATGTCATACTGTATCTGACACGTCATTTAGTTCTAATAAGCTCTGAGGTGTATTTACCAACTTGGGTTATTTAATGAACAGAAACAAGCTGTTTTTCTCTTCTCTTACTTCTCTCCCCTGTGTTAAAAGAGAGGACAGCTGGTCCTGTCTTGCTTACAGCTGGCTAGCAGTGTTCATCTTCCACAATCTGTCTGCCTTTCTTTTTTTCCTCTCCCCGTCATCTCTTGCCTCTCTTTTTCTTTCTACGTCTGTTAATATATTCCCTTGTTTCTGCTTAAAGACAGGCACAAAACAAAATAATGCTTTGTGTTTTTTTTGTACTTTGACCACTGTATTTCCCTTTAGAATTTGCTGGTGTTGGATATTAGACCTCCAACCTCATCATATACCTGAAGGATGCCACAGTGCATTTGTATTCTGCTGCAGACTTCAGTATCTGTTAAAACATGAGAAATCAGACAGGACAGAATAATAGGTCAGGCTCAGGCAGCAAAGAGACTTTCCCAGCAAAATGTACACTGTGAGGCAATTTAAGCCATAGAGTGACTCTACAGACTAATGTAGAGCAAGCCTGCACGTTCCCACAAAGATAACAGTGGTGAACAGAACAGAAGAAAGGTGTACTTTGGGCATATGAAGTCACTCATACTGCTATGGGTCAGTACACACAAACACGCAAGCTGTGCCTCAACCTGTTATATAGCCTTGGCTAATGGCATGTTATGTTTTCACACAGGCATCTGGTATAATGAGAATGGTTTAAGAGGGCAAAGTGCTTGACTTGCATTTGGAAGTATTTAGCCACGGACACAGCAAGAAACCAGAATCGTATTGGAAATAACTGGAAGGCAATCTTGGTCTCACAATATCCTAAATTGTAATAAAGCCTTAAACCACTGCATTTTAGCCAAAGGCCTAATGCTTTCTCTTCCTGAGTCAGCCATTGCTGAAAGTTTCTATAGCATAACATTCCATAAACACAGATAAGTAAGCAGAATGACAGTTTGACTACACAGAAAAGCAGGTCATTTGAATGTTTCATTTAATTGCTACAGACCCTCTGCTAAAAGGGACAACTATCTTATGGGATTAATAAGTCATGCATTTCAGCCTCTGTTATCTGGTCTATGCACTGCATTGTCCTGGTGAATTGACTGCACCCCCCCTGTGGCTCTTCTTTATCTGTTTCATGCATCCTGCTGGGAATCTACTAGCATATGGCATTTCTGCTCAGACAGGTAACACATGAAATCTTTTCTCTGGGTATAATGGTAAGTAAGCATGTAAGCAAGCAAATCTTTATTTAAACAGCACTTTTCACAATTCACAGACTGCTGTACAGTTCAATAAAATATAACGCATTAGTTTAACGCTGATATAAAATAAAATAAAATAAAAGGCGGCACAGTGGGAAAATAATGTGTCTGCAAATAGATGGTCAGTCTACTTTTCACTGGGGCCTTCTTCGTGTTCTCCATATGTCCGCGTGGGATTTCTGCATGTTTCTTCCCAAAGACATGCAGATTACTTCAACTGCCCATAGATGTGAATGTGCATGAGAAAGATTGTCCATCTCTGTGTAAGCCCTGCAATAGACTGGTGACCTGCCCAGGGTGTACCCCACTTCTGAAGTCAGCTGTGATTGGCTCTAGCTTTCCCATGACCCTGACAGATAAGCAGTACTGATAATTCATGGATGAATGGGTGAGGGTGAATAAATGCCATAAACATGTAGTTTAATGTGAAAATATAAGTGAACAATCCTTACCAAACCAGAGATGGTAACAGGATTCTAATCAACGTTTACATAATTAAGAAACACTTTACATGCCGTATGACAAGGTAAACCACCGAAGTATGTCTTGACTCTGTTTTGGGAGTGGATTAGTTTTTGGATTTAGGTTTTGTAGATGGGTGAAAACAAACTTCATTTTGAAAAATGGGGGAAAAAAATCATTAATTTTTGTAAGATATTATTCAGCAATACTGTAAATGGGGAACTCATAGTAAACCTTGCAGTATTTTAATATGGTGATAAGCTGCTTCTGTTTTAATCTAAAGGTAATGTGTTACTTTCTTTACTCAACATCATATACCGATAAACTAAATTCCTACACTGTTGGGGGAAGTGTGAAGGTAGGTTGCCCATGTGTGTTGGTGTAATTGACAGGTGATGCGTAGTGGCAGTGCGAAGGCTCAGGAGGCAGACATCTCAAAGTCCTTTCTTTTCCTTTTCAAGCCTTGGAGAAAGCTGGTTATTAGGATGGATATCCTAATAATGAAAGGAAAATGTTGCACTGTACACCCAAGTATATAAACCTACTCATGACACACACACACACACACACACACTCCAGTCTTGTTGCTGTGTTGTGAGGTTTGCCTTCTAATAATAATGTGCATGATAAACTCCCAGGGTAATTATCTGTAACACTTTGTGGCGGATTTGCCAAGTAATGATCTTATTTAGTTCGCAGTTTGAGGCAAGAAAGAGCAGCCCAGTGTTAAACTGCCTTCACAAAAACATCAGTCAAGTGACAGCTCAGGCAGCAGTAAAGCACTGACATGGTGGAAGAAGGTCTAAAAATAGCCTCAGTGATACCAAGGCTTTATGCTCCCCAAATATTAGCTTTCTGTTCTTAAGCAGAGATTTTTTTACTCAAGCCTCCTGACCTTCACTCACAGAATTCAACAATCACAATGCCACTGAAGCATTTCCAGAAAGCTATCTTTAGCTTACATTTAGGTGAAATAAAGAAGGCATGAATATTGCACTGCTCTCAGTACACCTCTTGATACAGTAAGACATTTGAGTTAAAATGGTTTTATTTAAAAAAAAATAATAATAATAAAAAATCTGAGATAGGGTTTGGGCTACCATACACTGTGGTCACTCAAAGTGCTTTACAAAAGAGAAAAAGAAACATAACTAAATCAATAGATTTAAAAGAGAGGAAAGTAAACTTGAATAAAACAAGCATACTGAACTAACTGTAGCTGTATAATGGTCTTTTTTGGAAGGCTGGTGAAGAGAGCATTGAAGTAGTAAACCCTAAAAGAGATAAAGGCATGGATAAATTCCTTTAGATCTTGCCTTGACACAAACTTTATCTATATTCCTAAGATGTCAAAAAGCTGATTTTGAAGTTGCAGCCTTCATATGGTCAGTAAAACAAACCTCCTCATCCATGATAACACCAAGATTTTTCATATAGGTTGAGGTCCTTAGTGCCCTAGATTCTAGATAGAAACTAAGTTGCAACCATGTGTCTTGTTTCCAAACAGGACAGACTCAGTCATGTTTCTGTTTAATTGGTTAAATTTTGTTACATCCAGCAGTCTACTTGGATGTTTAATATAATCATACGGTGTGCTACCATAAGCTCTGTTGAGAATGTATTGGGGTGTTTCATAGGATCATGGCCTAGTAAATATATTTAAACCCATAAAAGCATGTCTTAAATTGTTTATCAATCAGGCTTGGAGCCCAGCAAGATTCATATTTGCCACTGCCTTTAATTCGTATTCAATAATGGAAAAAAACTAAACGCAAGCAAGAGACAAAATTTGCAAAGTTTATGGCAATGCTGCAGCATTTCTGTGGTCAAGAACTCGTTGCCTAAATTGCTAAAAGGTGAATTCGAGCTATATGATAAGCCAAGAATTGGTAAACCAAAAGAAATGGAAGATGAGGAGCTGCAGAAACTGTTGGACAAAGATGCAACACAATTCAGCCTGCAAGGCAATCTGAAGTCTGAAGGCAATGGGAAAGGTTCCACGTTCCCTTTCAGAGAGAAATACTGCAGGTCGCTCGTGATTGACAGAAAAGTTTTCTGTGGCGTATTGTCACCAAGGGTGAGAAATGGGTTTACTACCATAACCAACAAAGGGAAGGTCCAGGTCAGGCAACAACCTCAACTCCAAAAGTCAATGGTCACGGCAAAAATGTTCTTCATTGCATATGGTGGGATTGCAAAGGATTTCTTTGTTATGAGCTGCTTGATCCTGGAGAACTGTCAACTTTGAACACTGCAGTGATCATTTGATCAAATTAAGTGAAAAATCAATGAACTACAATCATTCAGCAGCCATTCACAAAAGACAATCATCCTCCTTCTTAACAACACAAGGCCACATGTTGCAAATGTGACAAAAGACACAATTTTAAGCCTTCGAATCAAAGTTTACCACATCCTGCCTACTTACCAGACATAGTGCCATAGGATTTCCACTTGCTGCACATACACTCTATGGCCAATATTTTACATTTTTGAGGATATACGAAATGCTTAGATGAATTCATTTCCTCAAATCCCGAATCCTTCTTTCGCATCGGTATTCATTCTTTGCCAGATAAATTGCAGAAAATCATTGAATCTAATACTCATAACTCTCAAGACTAACTCTATGTATTATTTAAACTCATGCACCACCTTAATATTATTGAGCAGCTCAATTAATATGCAAATATATATAAAACTGTTTATCTGCCTCATTAAAGACAAATCTCCCCAACTGAGCTCATTAGGCACTTTAGGTTAATGACTAATCACTTTAATAGATGTAGAACTGTCATTTTAACAGTAATCTCCCCAAAATCACTCTGGTTAATCTGGTCAGTTTGTGTAACTAAAGCACTGCTGTCCTTTATTAATTTTTAGTTTCCTGGTTGGTTATATCAGTAAAGATTTTATTTACATCCTGCAAATATTTAAAAGTTTTTATTACATACTACGAATTTCATGGAGCAAATGTCAGTTTTATTTATTTTCTTTTATGTAACCCTCGATTTATTTGTTCCACAACAGTGGGTCATTTTAACCTGGGTACATCACCATGGTAACATGCACACCAACTTACTCTGGGGAAGGATCATTTCAGCTCTTGAACTAATCGGCTGTTAGAAGTGGCATTCCTTGAAAATCCCCTGGATTTAGAAGCATAAATTTTGGGAAGGTCAGTTCACAATTCAAGGCTATAGAGATAACAAAAATCCCATGACTTTCACATAGTGTTTTCTTAAAAAAATTGTCTTTTGTCTGTGACCACTAGACCACTTTGTGGTGGAATTAGAACACAACACCTCATTTTACTTAATGATGTACTGATTAGATGATCACCTGAACCAAATCGTATTTAATGAGGAAAACTATAAAAACAACTGCTGTGGTCATCACTATCCTCCTATCCCTATCCATCACTATCCTAAGCCCTTGAGAAGCAAAGAAGAGCCAAGCTGAGGTTTGCTAAATACCAAAAGGACTGGACCGTAGACGACTGGAGTAAGGTCATCTTCCTGATGAGGCCAAATTTCAGCTTTTCTCATCTCTTGGTCATCTAATGGTTAGACAGCGAAATGGAGAGCCCTTTAAGCCACAGGGTCTTGCCCCCACTGTGAAATTTGGTGGAGGATCGATGGGGTGCTTCAGAAAGGCTGGAATGGGGCAGTTATTTGTTCGGGAAGGAGGGATGAATCAAGCCATGTACAAGGTTATCCTGGAAGAAAACCTGCTTCCTTCTGTTCTGACAATGTTACCTGAGGATTGGGTTTTCCAACATTACAGTGCTCCATGCCACACAGCCATGCCAATAAAGGTGTGGATGGAGGACTACAAGCTCAAGACCCTGCCATGGCCATCTAAAACTCCAGACTTGAACCCCACTGAAAATCTCTTGAATGTGATCGAGAGGAAGATGGTCCCAAGCCATGACTGAATTTTTTATATTGCCAGGAGCATCATACTGCAAATGTCTAGTCTGTGAAAGGATATGCACATCACAGAGAATATACCATTAGTCCACTCTGAATATAGCCTCACTGTTCAAGCAGTACACATTCCCTTTCCTTTGTCATTGATCTGTCAGATCTGTACATGAAATGAACATTTCTGAATTACAGATTCACATTCACAATGCCTGTATCAATGAAGTGTGATCAGAGCTGGTAAAGACAGGGTTAGAGCATACTTCATTCCACCCCACCATGAGTTCCAGCACTCATTACTAAATTCATTACTAACTAGTAGTATATGCTGACATGCATGGATCCAAGTGGATATGTATATATATATCAGTTGATATGTTTAACAGTAGGTTTAAATTATTCCCAGGCACTTGCCCTGACGGACACACCACATTATCTAAGACAATAGCAATAGCAATGATCTTTCATCTCATTAAAACACTAAAACCCTGTGGACTTGAATCTAAATAACATAATAATTTACTATTTATTATTACATAATAATAAACCGGCTTCAGTGAGTGTCTATCAGTGTCGTGTCAGGGCTTAAAATGAGATTTTAATACAGGCTGCACTGTCTGATGAGAACAGTTAAAATGAACAAATTCACCAGAAATATAGATTTCTAACAAGACTGATGAGAAATACAGACTCTTTATCATTCCCATATTTTAATGACATTTTAAGGGAAGGTGAGCTTCCCATATAGCCTTAAAGCAATTGCCTGTGGTGGAGCCTAGTTTTTGCAATTTTCTCCAAGTCATCAGCTCTCTGGTTTTTTGAGTTCACATAAAATCATGTCACTAAAAGAAGAATGGCAAGCATATTTTATATTTAGTCTGCGTCTCAAACTAATAGAAAAGAAATACCCCAGATACTCCTTTTCCACTTTATCAAATCAGAAACCACAATCATTTTGTCCTCTGCTTGATCTGCTTTTTCAGACGAAGCCACTTTAGTGCATAAAGGAGGACAGTAACATCTATTCTCAGTAAGATGTGCTAGTTATTTTCTTGAGCCTGTGGTAGGGCTCTGAAAATAGTAATATATTAAAGGAGACCTGCCATAAATTTACTTTTTTTTTCCTGTTGTTTTTGAAATAAGATGTGTTGATTTGACTTGGGGACCTACTCTGATTTTTAAAAGTGTGTAAAGGCCATAGAAAAAAAAATGCAGAGAGAACGGGCCTTTTGTTAGTGATTTTTTACCCCTTCATTAACATATTACCATCCACATTTCAATCCATTTCAATCCCAATCTAGTGGTGTGTTTGGAACATTTCAATGGGAACTGCTTTTGCCAGAAGGGTTTTACTACCAAGCTGGTATTGAAAGATGGAGATGTGCCAACTGTGTGGGCAGGGGCTAAGTCCTGCTGAAAAGAATATCTCAGTGGACCAACACCAGCACCCCAGTCATCACAGACTGCAGAAAGTTTACACTGGACTTCAAGCAGCTTGGATTCTGTGCCTCTCCACTCATCCTGCAGACTATAAGACCTTGATTTATAAATGAAATGCAAAATTAACTATTATCTGAAAAGAGGACTTTGGACCACTGAGCAGCACTGGTTTTCTCCTTAGCCCAGATAAGATCCTTCTGATATTGTCTCTGGCTCAGGAGTGGCTTGATATTATTATATATTATAATGTTACAGTTGTGGTCCCTTTCCTGAAGACATCTGTGTGGTGACTCTTGATGCACTGACACCAGCTTCAGTCCACTCTTAGTGTAGCACTCCCAAGTTCTTAAATCTACTTTTCTTGACATTCCTCTCAAAGCAGCGGTCATTCAGTTGCTTCTGCACCTTTTCCTACCACACCTTTCCCTTCCAGTCAACTTCAGCAGTCTTTCCAGACGTTGAGTGTACTTAACTAGACTCATGGGATAAACTGCATTTATACTGTTTGAATTGTCATTTTTCTCAAACTCAAATGTTCTTTTAATTATTATTTTTAAATAATTACAATGAATAATTATTTTCAAATGTTTTTTATTTAATTTTTTTGAGCTGTACGCCATAATTATCAAAATTAAAATAGACACATTTTAATTTATGTGTAACAAGTCTAGAATATATTTCACTTTCTGAAAAATACTGGACTTTTCCATGATAATGTATTTTTTTTTTAGATTACTGATTCAGTAGTATGTAATAATCTGGGAAGTGGGTTTGTATTGTATTCAGAGACAGAAAGAATGCTTGATTCTATGATTGTAGGTCAGTGGTTCTAAACTGGTTTTGCTTCAGGACCCACATTTTATGTTAGATATCCTATGGAAGTAAATTAATAAATGCATATCATTTATGTAAATCATCTTACATACTGAGCTGTTGAGGCTGTCTCATATAAGTGGCCTAATTACAGTGGCAGATATCAGTTTATTAAATGCAATGCACATGCACTGTATAAATGCATACACATATGCACATATCCTGAATAAGTGCAATTTATCTACCTAAACAAATAAAACTAAGACAAATATTCAATTGCAAATTGTACACTCAGTATGACAAATGCACAACAATTAATGCATAAACATCATGAGAATTTACTGCAGCTACCAAGAACAGAGTCAAAATCATAGCCTGTGCAAATCCGTGGGGAAACTGAGGATGTGATTTCATGTTGATAAAGTGTCTCAAACTCATGATGACACGATCGGACACAGCTGTTGATTCACCTAGTCTGACTGCATAATAGTCACTGGCCTTAATGCGCCTGCTGCGTTATTTCCTCTGACATACCTTGCATTTTCCTCTGTATGGTGTCACTGCAGATAAAGATTGTTTTCAACTGATTTGTAGCAGAATCGCATCAAAGAGCTCTCTGGTCATGTCGACAGCAGGGAGCAAAATGGGTAAAGATGCTCTGTAACATTGTGGATCTTTTTGCATTTTGAAATGTGATGAGTGAGTTTGTATTTGTGGTGCGCAAAGTGATTACTCCTGAACAGTGCACATATTTTTGGAATATTTAAAAAAAAAAATCTATCCATATCCTTTTGCTTCTGGGGAAAAAAAGAATCCTCAACAGGCTTGTCCTTAGGACTTGAGAAATCTGTCACTAAATATGTTATGAATTCCGCTGGTTTCATGTTTTCCAGAATTCCCTATTTAACAAGAGGGAATTTCACTCAGCTTAATTGTTTACTGATGAGTTGACAGAATTTGACCTTGGCTATGACAACAGCTACAACAGCTAGTTTTGTAATGTTTTATCGTTTGCATTTAGCAACCTTTTTTCCAGTGTGCAATTATAAAGGGCCCACGACCCACATTTAGGTTGCGACACACCAGTTGAGAAAGAGCTGTAGCTTAAACCACATGGTAGAAGCTGAGTTGGTGTTTGATTTTAAGACTGTCCTTGTCTATCTTTCTTCTAGAACACTGTTCTTGTGAGTTCTCTTGGAATCCCTGTAGTCTCTCTCACACTGTGCTCTCAGCGAAAGTAGGCTATAATTTTGCTCCTGGCCATGGCTCTCAAAAAGAACACGACCTTCCCAGTTCTTTCACGTGAGCATTTTTCTAATATATCCTGACTACACAGTCCTGTTACAACCCATCAGTTTGGTGAAAATCAGAAAGTGCCCCAGTGTGTCATATCTTGTGGCTTCAGGTTCAGTAAGCAGACCCTTGTTATTCATGTTCATCCTGCAATCATGAGATTGATCTACACTCCTGTTGCACGCCTGTCGGCTCTTAAATCCTCCACAGTATACTAGAGTCACATGCCCAGTAATGACTGCAGGAGCTTGTTTGTAAAAGAAAGAGAAAAAGTAAAGCAGGGAGAAAGTTATTTTTGGCTCTAGGAATGTCAATGGCATTTAGGTCACCTGTGTTTACATGGTCCTGTATGTACTTCTTTACGGTGAATTTGCAATGTTATTTGTATGGTAGTGTAAGTTGCATGTTAACGGTAGTGGGGTATTTGCGACGTTCTTGTGAGGACAATCAACACGCTTTAGTCAGCATGGCACAATTCAATGTATTTTAAATGAACATCTTTATTCCAAACTCTGGCTGCTTTGAAAACTGCAAAACAGCACAGAGGAATGTTAAGCACACACCTACTGTTCCACAAATAAATGCCTCTAGACTTGAATTTGCGAAACAGCCACAGCTTCAATGCCTGGCCTACAGCTGAAAAATCCAAGGATCCTTCTCTAATACAAAATTTCTTAAAATGTAGCATTTTTAAAAAAAAATTATAATTTGTATCATTTCACTGGAATCTGGTTCAAGTTGTTTCAAAGTCAGCACTCCAGATTGCTTTTATCTTCCACTGCTATCGTCTCCGTTTGCTGTTATAATATCTGTCCCTCTTCTAGAGAAGGCTTTCCGCTAGATTTTGGAGCGTGGTTGTGGGGATTTGCCCATTCAGCCACAAGAGCATTAGCAAGGTCAGGTTGTGATGTCAGATGAGGAGGCCTGGAGTGAAGCTGGCATTCCAATTCATCTCAACAGTGTTCAGTGAGGATGAGCTCAGGGCTCTGCACAGGTCATTAAGCTCCTCCACACTAAACATGGCAAACCACGTCTTCATGGACCACGCTTTGGCAATGTCGTGCAACAGGTTTGGGCCCCTTAGTTCCAGTGAAGGGACACTGTAATGATACAATATACAAATACATGCTTGGTAAACATGTGTGTGTGATGGTCAGGCATCCACACAATTTTGGCCATACAGTTTATTAGCCAGTTTAGGAGGGATAGAGTGGTGCACTCTATAGTACACCCACCACATCATCAGCATTGAAACAGAATCTGATGCAACAGACAAATCCATTGTCTTGGCAGTCCACTGAGAGTAATTGAGTTTGATTAAATTTAAATACACTTTCCCAATTTGTAAAAACAATCCAACAGAGTTATCCAACAGCTCAGAGCTATCACAAATGAGAATCTGTGCACTCTTCCTGTACAATATGTTAGAAAATAGTCTAGATTGTCCTCTTCCACTGCTTTTGCTGCAGGACAAATACACCAATTATTTTTGAAACACACGCACACACACACACGCGCACACACACACACACACATTTCAATACATACTCCCATGTATCCATACGCCCAGCTGATCCCTTTTCACTGCTGTTCGACTGTCCTTACAAAATGTATGTGCTGTATATAGTAGGTTTACCCGAATAAACCAATCCAATGAGTGTATATTTGAAATATTAATTGCTTTTATGTAGGCATTTATATTTGCAGTTATCACTGGAATGGCTGCCATGAAAATGTTTGGTCTTTATTTTGACCCTGAGCCACCTGTGAGCCACCTTTATTCTTGAACAGGAAAGCTAGCTATTAAAAGTTAAATGCAAAATTAAGAGGCTATAAAATGCTAGGATTTTTAATTGCATGATTCTCTGATGAATTTTAGCTCTGCCTCCCTGTTACAAAGACATTCTTACACAATATATGCATCCAGCCTTCATTAGCAAATACTAGAATGCCTTGATCTGCTACCAAAATACTAGAATGCCTTGATCTGCTTCCACTTTTTTCTATGCTGCAATCCAAATTTATTTCATTTTTATGAATCTATTAACAAGAGCCTTTGGATACATTTCTTATCTCATTTAATGTATTGTCTGCTAACTTGACATTATGAAAAACATAAAATAACGTTTTAAAAAAAATTTATTTTAATTGATTCACGACGTGTGGTGGACTGGCGTCCCTTCCTGAGGGATTTCTGTGTTCCCTAGATACTTTCAGGATCCTCTGCGTTTCTAATCAGAATAAAGCAGTTAATAACGATGAATAAATGATAAATTACTATTTATTATTGTTTTAATCCAAATTTCTAAATAACACAATGGCAATGGACAGAGATGGTTGAAAGAGGGTCATGTATTTTATTTATTTTTTTATCTGGAGTCTCCAGAATAACCTCTGATGTTAGGGAAGTGCAAAAAGATCCTAGCAGGAGGGTTTTGGCAGACCACAGGCACTGTTCCATTACAGCACCAGAACACAAGCCCCCATGCTGTTGCTTGTACCAGCACATGAGCCAACGTGATATTTGGTGTATCAGAGTTATGTAAAGCATGAGGGCATGGCACAGCAGTGTGTAGGCTATAAATTGCTCTCCAAATAATCCCAAACTTGCTTTACCAACTTAAATCCAGGCAAAAGCAGCAGAAATCATTCATCATTCAATTTCATTAAACCACTTTAGAGTCTGGGGACAATGGAGTCTGGGGACAATTTTGGCACAGGGCAGGAGATTATGCTCCAGATGGGACAGCACACTCTCATACACAACTAGGGGCAATCTAACATAACCAAACTTCCTACCTGCATTTACATTTAGGTCATTTGGCAGACTCCCCTGACTTACATGCATTTTATTTATACAGCTGAACAGTTGAGGGCTCAAGGGCCCACCAGTGACAACTCAGTTATGATCTTAACCACTGAGCTAGCACTTCCAGACCTTTGCATGTTTTGGAGAGTTGGAGGAAACCTACATGAAACCAGGAATTATATGTGAAACTGAACAGAGAGTAACCTAGGGTGTCCTTAGGGTGACCAATATGTCTTTTTCCAGGACACGTCCTTTTTTTTGGACTTAAACAATTGTGTCCGGGGTGGGATTTTTATTTTCCAACTCGCCAAAAAGTGCACAATGCACTTTAAACTATAACTGGATTTATAAGCGTATACTTGCACGTCTTTTCATCTTACCCTGTAAATTGTAAATATGTTTATTGTAATTTTATTTATTTATTTATTTATTTTTTACAAAATGTCAATGTTTACTTTTTCTGTTTCTATTTATTTATTTATTTATACATATTTTTATACTTTATATCTTTTACTTTAAACCTTTTAAGTTAAATTGCACAAGTCTAAGAAAGAACACTTCAGGATACATTTCGCTGCGTGTTAACTTGTATAACTATGCATGTGACAAATAAAGAACCTTTTATTAATTTATGGGTGTCTGTCTGCCCCATGCCCCCATCCTGTCCCCAGTGTCCT
Organism: Synodontis membranacea; assembly: GCA_025674565.1. NCBI lineage: Eukaryota > Metazoa > Chordata > Actinopteri > Siluriformes > Mochokidae > Synodontis > Synodontis membranacea. The sequence continues at coordinate 16,137,463 of JAOVYU010000063.1, read as the reverse complement.
CTGTTTTGGAAACCAAAATATGGTCACCCTCAATAAAGCAAGCTCAAGATCAAACCCAAGACCCTTGATGCTACCTACAGTATAGCAGAAATCAATAGCATACATTTCCTCCTTTCTCACCGACCTTGTTGTTTAGGCTACAACCACTTCTCCATTAATCCCAATCTAGATAGATTTATCAACTTGAATCAAGATAAAAGCAGCATAAAAAGATGTCATATATATA
>JAOVYU010000063.1:16105029-16124041 GCA_025674565.1 Synodontis membranacea | reverse complement strand
CAATCCGATGTGCAGGACTGATCAACAGTTACCGGAAATGTTTAGTTGCAGTTATTGCTGCAAAAGGGGGTCACACCGGGTACTGAAATGAAAGGTCCACATACTTTTGCCAGTGACAGATATGTAATATTGGATCATTTTTGTCAATTAATAAATGACCAAGTGAATTATTTTTGTCGCATTTATTTAACTGGGTTCTCTTTAATCTACTTTGAAGACTTGTGTGAAAATCTGATGATGTTTCATGTCGTATTTAAGAAGAAATGTAGACAATTCTAGAGGGTTCACAAACTTTCAAGCACCACTGTATTTAAGACTGGTCTGACATCTGCATGAATTCATTTTGCTTTATGAACAGGACTAATTTATAACAAAATCATATTTTACCATTTACAGTAGGTTATGGTACAGAAATTACATCCATTATAAGGAAAAAAAGATATTTTATTTTACAAGGAGAATTTTTGACTTATGTTTTGCATTTGTATTTTTGTTACTTTCCCATAGAACTCCTTTTCCTACTAATACTCAGCTCATCTGCACTCAGGAATCAATTTTTATTAAGCTCAAAATGACTCAAAATGACTATTTCCTTGGGTATTGTCCTATTTTCCTTCCTATTTCCTCTCTTTTCTGATTAATACTTTCTTTCACGAATCATTGACCTTTGGAGGACGGCCTCTTCTATGCAGAGTCACAGTAATGCCATATTCTTTCGATTAAATTGTGCTTTATCGGATGTTCAGTTTGTGAATTTTTTAATAATCAATCCCTGGTATTATTTCCAAAATCTTGTCCTGGACTTGTTTTGATAGCTCATTGGTGTATATTGGTCTTGTGGTCTCAACTCGTTATTCCAGAACTAATTTAAGAATTTCACACAAAGGGGGGAATACTTATGCAATCAAAACCTCTATCATTTTTTATTTGTAAATCATCCGGAAAATGATATTGATTTTCCCTATCACTTCACTGTTATGGGCTATTTTTGTGTAGAGTAATGTTCATCCCAATTACGGCTCATTTGAGTCATTTCAAAATATGTTTCCCCCCCTTGCATTTCCCTAATTGCATCATGTTTGGCTTGGATGATGTTTAAGGATCATTTTAACAAAACGTACAGCAAAGTGTGTGGGTGTGTGGGTATGATTTCCAAAGACTCGAATCTTCAAAGGGGTTATTTATTTTGCTTTAAATAATGCAGTTCACCAGGCTTTAAATAGTCACTGGAATCAAGCTATGCTAAATGTCTTGTGTCTTCACAGAGCATTACATGCAAAATGCCAAAGAAATAATAAGCTTGCATTATCTACACTTCATGCAAAGAGAAGCTGCCTCTACGTTGACCTGTTTGATATTCATGTTCTCAGTGGAGCCGAGAAATTGGATAATTTGGCACTTTCACAGTAATGAAATGCTATGAAGTACCCCTCAGTGGTCATATATTTCGAGAGTTTATATCGTGAACTAGGCGTACCTTGGTAAATTAGTAGCTGAATCCAATGAGAAAAAGGCTGCAAATCCCCAAAAAGTTAACTGTATCAAACAGTAAAGTTGATGCATCCATAGATTCATCCATCGATTCATCACTGTCTCTGAGAAGATAAATGTGGTTTAACTAAATGACGTTATTTTTAACGCAAAGCCTAATTTTGTGTGAATTGTATAATGGCATGTCAGGGGTCACAGTTTTGACAATATTTTACACCTACATCTATGCTAAAGATGTTCAATCTCAGTTCTTCACAAATCCACAAGTCATGTTACCATACATTTCTTTTCACAAGTCAATTAGAATTTCTACTTTATTCATATCAGAGGTCGTTTTAAAACAACCGAGTGACCTTTGCCCTTGATACCATTGGGGGGAAAAAAATCCAAGCAACACAGCCAAGCAACTTAGTCCCATTCCTTTGGAGAAGGAGTGGCCATCACAAGACATGAACTGAATCCAATAGAATTGGACTATAATGTGGACTGAACTGAAAAAGCATAACTGAGCAAGTAGGCCCACAAATGTGACTGATTCACACCAGTTCCGTCAGGGGGAATGATTAATATTACCGTATGTAAAAGTATTGTGAGACGTTTGTTGAAGACTATTCCAAACTTGATCTACTTGAAGTTCAAGCAATTAAAAGGCAATTCCACCAAATATTATCATATATACTTTTATTTATTCTAAAATCAATGTTCAGTGTCAACTCTGTTTCCAGGGCTTTTATTGACATCTTGACAAACTGCTACTGTGAGCAGTCTGTAATAAAGAACACAATCACTTGAGTAATGAAAAGAAGTTTCATGCTCTACGCATGACATTTGCAATGGATTCCTCTATTTATGTGACTACAGCCATTTGTAATACTGTCATTGCAAATTCCTTAACATGAAATCATACATAGCAAGACTGAAATGTATTTATTTTATGTCACTGCTTCTGCAGTTCACTGATCTAATGCTAGTTTTTTTTTTTTTTTAATATCTCTATAAACCATGATTGGACTAATAAAAATCTACTTAGAAGGGCATTGGTGATTCCTGTAAGATTAAAAGGCGTGTCTAATGACGCTACTGTGGTAGGCAGATGACAGCTGATCCCCTGGCACTCGGATTCTTTACGCAAACAGATGGATTAATCATGATCTCTGAACGTGTGTACAGAACAGAGTGTGAACGGTCACATTGTAATTTCATTTCAGCTGTCTAATAATAAATTATTGTCAGACAAAATGCATGAATTCCTGAACAAGACCAGTTCACTGAACCCTAAATATAATATATCTTGTCTTGTTTTTTTTTTTCATTTTGTATCATTGGAGTGTCTAAATAACATATCTCAAACCACATTTATTACTAAAAATTATGCCTATATATATATTTAATAAATTTCTGTAGAGTGCCCTTTTCGGTCTCTCCAACCCAAAGCCTGTTATTACTGAAACTGCCATCTAGTTATGAATATTTATATGCACATCTTCACAAGTATTCATGAATATTCATTATATGGCCTACGTTGGTTCTAAAATACGGCACGGCACGACTGAATGACGCAAGCACGGGTAGCAAAATATTCAACAATGAGGGCAGCAAGAAGATGGAGCGTGGTGACTTTATTCAATTTTATCAGCAGCAGTACACTTAGCTGTAGGAGTCAGCAACCTTACTTTAGCTTACCCTAGTCAAATGAGCTAGCTAATGACCAGCCCACAGAGGAAAATGTCAGTATAAGTGGTGCATATCTTCAAATGATTTCTATTCATCATTTGTATAGCTGAGTTTGATTTGGCTAGCTATCATTAGGCATAATGAAAATAAAACACATACTATTTTAGTAGTGAGTATATCAGAAATTGTTACTTATATAGTGGATTATTGGATAATTTAGCAGTATAAGTTACACATCACCATCTACCAGAAACTCAAACTCCCAGAATTCTGCCCCAACATAGCACTTTAGCATGAGACTCAGTTTCTACCATACAATAAACCGAATGTGGTTATACTGAATATTGGCACAGCTGTAGGTAATTATTATACGACAGTTCTGTAAACAAGAAATCAATATTGAGTAATTAACATTACTTACAAAGTATAGTTAAATGTTATGCTTATTTTTGCAGATCAGAAACAGAAACAGATCATGAAGAAGACACACTCACTTGCTGGCTAGTTCACATATATTTATCCATTCCCATTTAAGGTGCTTCCAGAGAAATTGGCTTCCCTTTTTCCTTTTCATCTTCATCTGCTTTCATATTTTAAGTCAAAAGTTATATTCATTAAAAATGAACTAAAAGCCATATACTTTAAAAATGGCATATTTTTGGATCCTGTGGTGTTTGTGTCAGCAAGTGTGTGTATACGTGTGTGTGCGTGCGTGTGTGTGTGTGTTTGTGAGTGTTTATGCACCATCAGGGAAAAAGAGATATGAGTTTAAGAACGTTTGTTCTGAGGAGAGATAATTGCATATGAGTTATGTACTCTTCAGTCTGTTTTTTTAAAGTTGTATGGTTATATTTTCAGTATTTGCAAAAGATATATTTATTCAAAAAATAACAATTAATTTTGATTGTAAAGTAATTGGATGTTAAAAGGTTATATAGTTACTATTCATTTACTTAACAGACTATAAGGCTGCATATACAGTATCCTGCACAGTTATTGGCACCCCTTGTAAAGTTTAGTAAGTTTAGAAGTGTACTAACCTTCATAAGTCAGGGAATGGTTCAGAAAAAGTAGCTACTCACTTGAAAATGCCCATTTCTACTGTTAGGGCAATGCTTAAAAAGTGGATATTAACTGGAACTGTTAAAAATTTTCCTGGAAGAGGACCCAAGTTTATTTTGCCCCACATGCAGGAGTGCCCCACATAAGGATCAGTGTCGGTGAATTGCAAGAATAAACTCTTTTCCCAAAAACACTAGATTCTGCCTTCATCCCAACAGATTATTGGGAAGGTATGCCAGAAGAAAGCCTTTTATTTGTCAGTTAAAAAGATAAGCACCTGGAATTTGTAAAAAAGCTATTACAATTGTTCCAAAAAAACAACAACGAAGTTTTGAAACTGTAACATATACACATGTACACAACGCAGCCTTTGGGTCATTAGTGGTTGTATAACAAAACACAGTTCATCTTGTAGATTTTAATAGGGGGCAGGGTTGGATTCAAATATCTCTTTCTTAGGTCATGAGTCCAGTCAAGATAAAATTAGTTTAATCACTGCATTACTGTGCTAATCAGTGAGTGGATTTCGACTGTTGAATATATTACTTCTGAAACTGGGTGGACATCAGCCAATCATGTCAGCACACACTTCACAGTTTTATCATTTATTATATTCATGTTTTCACAGGATGTTCATTTGTAGCTGCTTTAATGTTCTGCAACAACTATGTACTGTGTGAGAACTAGCTACTCACGGTGAGAGTGTCATTATAATTGGCTAACTTTCTAACGTAGTAGGATATTTTGCTATTAATATATCGCATTTGGTGCAGTCTATTGGTGACCGATAGGTGAGCAGGATGCAGTTCTGCTTTTTACTGTTACTCACAGTGTCTCTTTTTCCCTCAAATTTTGACTAACAATATTTAAATATCGAAACATTAACCTTAGTTGGCTTCTATTTCAACGTGCTTCCCGTGAGTAAAGTATATTATTTCATATCCTGTTGTTGACGATGAGAAACTGACAGTTGATGTAAATGTAGCACAACAAGTGTTTATTTCTTGTGACTGATCTGTGAATGAACTGTGAACTGTATTATATCTTGTATTATATGACTTTCCACACCATAGCATTAATGATATGTTATTTCTGTGATTATGTTCTTCACAAGAAGCTTTTTAAAAATGTATTTGTGTATGTATGTATTTATTTTTTAACAGTCATCAGATTTGTTCTGGGTGTCATATTGACTACCGGTACTTTTGATAGATTGACTGTTTGTATATCATATGCTTTTTTTCTGTTTCAATCTAAAAGCACAGCCAAATACTGTACAATATGAGTAAAATGGAGTAAAATGTAGTCAATGAACATCCACCTTTAAAGGCCCATGACTGCAGTTTTTCTACTGGCTTACTATCATATATAATTTAGACAATTTAAAGAATAATGTAAAGTAATTGGTCAAATAATGTGATTAATCTTACCAAAATCAAGCATACCAAATCCATGAGAAATCTGATGGAACTCTTTGATTCTGTTTACATTTCAGTCTTATTATAGACATTTCCCAAAGGGCCCTTTACTTCCTCCTTCCTTTAGAGCTGCAACTCCAACATTTCCAGATGCATTTACATCCAGATACAATACATCAGATTAAATACAACTACTTTATCTTTGATACATTTGACAAGAAATGGCAAATGGTTAGCTTGTTTGCCTATTATGTAAGGAATTGTTAGATATCTCGTCGTCATTTAATCAGATGGCTAGATAAAGCAATGATTTTTTTTTTTTTTTTACCATGGCAGAAATAAAGTAGCTTCGTGGCAGGATAAATTAGGTCTAGGTGGGTCAGTGGCTGCACAGCTTGATGGCGGCCAGCAGACCTGAAAGAGTACTGTTACAGCCACCCCTTCACACTCTGCACTCAAGGAGAAAAGACTGAACATGTTCCTGTCACACGGTGCATACTGATCTATCAACTGTTTCATCTTGCTTATTCCATCAAGCGCTCTGTTGTTGCCCCCCCCCCCCCCCCCCCCCAAAACAGCGGATTTTCATCCAGTCACATTGACAGGGTAGTTGGTGAACATTCATGGATTTCAGTCTATATTTGATGCACACAACACATTTACTCTAAGAGGAATGGATAAACCAGAAATCATATGGCATGTCGTTTGTCTGCTAAACCCGATACATGAACTGTTGGTATTTTGTGTCTATATGTTGTTTCCTCCAGAGGTACTAGAGGGGAAGACTGCTATGCTGTTGGGAATGAGTCAGTGGAACTCTAATGACCTGGTAGAACAGATTGAGACTTTGGGGCAGATTGACCAGACACAAGGTAAGGGCAGAGGGACCTTATATCAGATTCTGCAGTCATTACGGCGACTTACCAAAAAAAACACCTCTGGAAATGTTATTAAAACAGAGAACTTCAAAAAGTTAAAGGACAAAACTGTAAGAACAAACATGGGTGTTCCTCAAGTGTGTTAGTAGGCTTTTCTTCTTTCTTTTCACGGTTCAGCTTCTCTTTGCAGAAAAATCTCAGCATTATCATATTATTATAAAGTCTCAGCATTATTATACTATTATAAGGATTTAAACATGCCCCTTATAGTGTTAATAATTTAGGTAGCACAATTAAAATAACTGTGTGTAAATAAAGAGGATATAATAAAAAATGCACACACCCCTTTAAAAATTGCAAATTTCTGTGAAGTAAAAAAAAAAAAAAAAAGTAAAACCTTTAATGTGATATAGCAACCAACAAAATTAAATCGAAAAACAACTAGAAATGTTTTATGGGGGAAAAAAAGTGTGACTGTGACTGCTCATAATTAACCAGTGACATTCAAACTCATGTTAAAAATAAGAAAGCTATTTCTGTAAGATGTTCTTTGACTGCTGGAGGGCTTGCAATGCATGTACAGACTCACAGTTGGGTACAAAATAATTTACAGACCATGGAACCGTGTACCATGGAACACCGCGAAGGCACCACAGTGACTTTATCAAGAATAGGAAATGAAAGGACAAGAAGAAAAATTGTCAGGAAAGCTGCCAAGAGCACTATGGCAATATTAAAGCTGCAGGAATATCTGGCATGTACTGAGCACTTAATGCATATGACAACAATCTCTTTTTTTTTTCCACATGTCTGGGCTATGGGGTAGGGTGTATAGATAGAAGTAGCAATAAAAGAGAACTGGGTTTTCTCCTATATATTTTATAAGGTTGGAGAATATAGAGTAGGGCACCTGAAAGCATTCGTCTTTACAGAATCTCTCCAGATCATCCAGGGTCCCATCCTGTCTTATACACTCTCCTCTTCAGCTCACCGCATGTGTTTTCAATGAGGTTCAGGTCAGGATACAGAAATGGCCATGGCAGAAGCTTGATTCTGTGGTCAGTTAGCAATTTTTTTTATGGACATATGAATCAGAAAGCAATGGCAAAGATTCTGAAAGGTAGGTGGGTTCCACATGCACTTTCAGAGACAAATATCACTCAACAGCTTAACACCTGCATTTCAGGTGCATTACACCTTTATCACGTGCTACTAGATCCTGGAGAAATCCTGCTGAGCAGTGATCACTTGAACTCAAGTGAAATCAATGAACTATGATCCTCCAGCAGTCAGTCACAAAAGAAAATCATTCTCCTTCATTGCAATGCAAAGCCAGATGAAGCAATAGCGATGAAAGACAAATTTAATTCTTGATTGGGACGTTTAATGCATCCAGCCTACTCACTGGACAAATGAGATTTGGATTCATTGGATTTCCACTTGTTTAGGTCACTGCAACATACACTCTCTGGCCAACATTAAAAAAAAATTGAGGATATATTCAACTGCATAGATTAATTCATTTCCTCAAAACCTGAATACTTCTTTTGCGACGGTATTCGTTCTTTGCCAGATAAATTGCAGAAAGTCATAGAATCTAATGCCGATTACTTTAAAGAGTAACTCTGTATTCTTTTAGAAAATCATGAAGTTGGTTCAAAAAGGCCACAAACCTGTGCACCACCCTAATATATACAGATGCATCTCAAAAAATTTTAAATTGTGCAACATTTTCCATCAGTTATTTAAGAAAGTGATAATTTTATATATATTCTAGATTCATTACACATAAATTAAAATGTCAAGTATTGTTCTATTTTATCTCAAATTATAAAAATATTTAATTTCAAATTTGAGTAAATTACTTTTCAAACAGTATCAAATAGTGCATATCTCTTGGTCTAGTTCAGTGCATGCAACCACAATCATGGAGAAAACTGCTGACTTTTCCACAAGACAAGCATGAACACACTCCACAAGGTAAGAAAGTTGACTGTAAGGGTATAAAGGTGCACAAGCAACAGGGATGACCGCAGTCTGGAGAGGACTGTCAAGAAAAATCGATTCACGAACTTGGGAGAGCTTCACAAGAAGTGAACTGAAGCTGGTATCAGTGCATCAAGAGCCACCACACACAGATGCTTTCAGGAAAGGGGCTACAACTATCGCATTAATAATATCAAGCCACTCCTGAACTAGAGACATCGTCAGAAGTGCAAACAAACTGGACTGTTGCTCAGTGGTCCAGTAGTCCTCCATTCAGATGAATGTTAATTTTGCATTTCACTTGGAAATCAAGGTCCTTGAGTCTGGAGGAAGGGTGGAGAGGCACAGAATCCAAGGTGCTTGAAGTCCAGTGTGAAGTTTCTGCAGTGAAGATTTGTGGTCCCATGACATCTGCTGGTGTTGGTCCACAGTGTTTTATCATGTCCAGAGTCAACCCATCCATCTGCCGTTGATTTTAGAGCACTTCATGCTTCCATCTGCTGACAGTGGCCGATTTCCTTTTCCAGCAGGACTTAGCACCTGCCCACAGTGTCAAAACTACAAGCAAATGGTTTGCTGACCATCATATTACTGTGCTTCTCTTGATAGAGAATCTATGGGGTATTGTCAAGAAGAAGATGACATCCAACCAAAAATACAGACGAGCTGAAGGCCACTATCAAAGCAACTTGGGCTTCAGCAGTGCCTCAGTAGTGCCACAAGCAGATCGCCTCTATACCACGTCACGTTGAGGCAGTAATGGTCAATGAACCCCAACCAAGTATTGACTGTATAAATGAACATACCTTTTATATGTAGGACATTTCTGAATTGTAAATCCTTTTATGATTGCGCTTAGGAAGTATCCTAATAAATTGAGATACATTTTGAGATGAGATTTTCATGAGCTATAAGCCATAAACATCACAATTAAGACATGAAGGCTTAAAATATTTCACTTTATAGGTAATGAATATGGAAAATATGAAAGTTTTCCTTTTTGAATTCAGTTCCAAAAAAAGGAAAATCACTTTTTCATGATATTAAATGTTTTATTTTTTAAATGTTTATATATATATATATACACATGTGTGTGTGTGTGTTTGTGTGTGTGGAAGGTGCACGAAAACTATATTTTGCACTTACTCTCACTAAATTCATAATGAGCCTTTGGTGTTTTTAGTTGAAATTTTCCCAGATTACTCATTACAATTCTGTGTTTGCTCATAACTGGTATGCTTGTTAACTTGTCAAATTCACTGTCATATCTTATTCTCCTTATGTTGTCCACACGGTTGGGCACTGTGTATAACTGAAATACCAACATGAAAATAATTTGCCTATGCTTAAGTAATATCATATCTGTCTTTAAATTGCACGATGAAGTAAAATGTGATTTCCTGAAAGCAGGGCCAAGTTAACCAGAGCTTGAATCTCCACTTTATTGCTTTTCTCTTCTCTCTCTGCTCCTTAGTAAATGATTCCTATGCTCCTATACAAGTTAACCAAACTGATTCCTATACAAGCTAACCAAACTGATTCCTATACAAGTTAACCAAACTGTATGTGCATAGTTGGAAAATACATTTCATATTTATAACTTCACGTGCAATTCCGTATTTGTCATTTTGTCTTTGTAATCCTGCACATTGGATTTTAAATGAAGGGAAACAGAAAGAACAAGCTAGATTCCTTGTTTTTAACTGGACTGAGCATTGAAAGGAGTAGGTGTTCAGTGGGTGATTAATTAGTCTGTCACATCGTGGTGTGCTTAAGGCAGACATTCATTAGGAAATGCTGCTGAAAAGGCTCTAAAATGCCACTGGTGGGTGTTCCAGTGCTAGCAGGCACAAGCTTTCAAACAGTCTAAGCTGTGCTCCAGGGTGCACAATTCAGTTTGTATTCCTTTACACAGCGTCTGATTTTTATGCTCTCAGAGGTATAGAGAGTCCTATTTTGCTGTAATGCTCTGTGTGCAACCAAGTAGTTTTCTTAGTGCTTGACTGATAGATCAGCCAGCCAGTATAGTGTTGGGCATCAGCCTGTTGAAAACAGACATTTCTTCTGCAGGAATTTGTGTGCATGTTAAAGTGTTTGACCGGAATAAACAAAGAACAGCTCTTATTATAATAATAATAACTTTATAACTCTCTAACATGAGTAATGTAACAAAGCTGAGATGGGCCAGGCTGCAGATACAAACACAGATTGAATTTTGCTTTTTTCACCAACTATGGAGGGAAACTGAAGAACTTGTGTAGGGTAACTAATGAGGGGAACACAAAACAAGTGTGCACAAACACAACAATACAACAGAAGAAGACATGTAAGTGAGTCCCTGGGTGCTATGTACCGTGTATGCTGTATCAGGTCATTGATGTATATGCAATGTGATGTATATGCTAGTAAAATAAGGAATGTTTTTGTTTCTTCCATAAACACATAATGACAAATAGTGTTAAATGCATGAGAAAATACGTACAGTTTTGCAGGGGGGTCACGAGGCTTTCTCTGTAGTAAGTAAAAACTGTGCATTGCCTTAGAAGTATAGAAATGGAGATTGCCAGCGCAGCCTATAAGTGCACATCAAGAGAAGCTCATTACCATATTTTGGCAACAGTGGCCTCTATTGTCGAATCGCAAATTTTCTAACGACCTTTTTTTAAGCTTTAATATCACAATAATTTATCATTGCCATGAACAGAATTGCAGCATCTTATTGCACTCTTTTTATGCTCTTATACACATACATACTAGCTCAGCTTATTACGCCTATCCTTCTGTTAGCTAGAGAAAATGCATCAGTTTTGTAAAAGAAAAAAAAATAGAATGCTCGGAAATTCCTTGTGTTCCCCATTAATTTGCGAACACAGCTAGCAGCATCATGACGTATTTATCAGTGTGACCTAGCGTCAAAACACAAAGAGCATGGAGGCAAAACGCACAAGAAATACCGGTATGTGGGATGCATCTTTGGATTTTTCTACGCACACATAAAAAGAACTACTGCCAGAGCATGATTCATCCTGTTCTGTTTAACACTAGTGCATACCGATGATGTTTTGTTCTTCTATACTAACTTGCTTCATAGTCTACGATTTTATACTGTAGGTGTCATCATGGAACAGTCTACATACTACATACTTGATGTCACACCCAAGTTTATTAGATCCATGATGCGCAGTGTGAATCTGTAGAAGGCATTAATGAGTTGTGGAAGACTGGCATACAAAAAGTGGGTTGCAGTAGGCACAAGGTTGAGAAACAAAGTCACTTTTCAGCCACACAGATTGCTTACAGATGCATAAAATCAAACACATAACCATGCAGTCTCCATAGAGAAACACTGGCAGTGAAATGAGTCATACTTGTAGAGCTCAGTGACTTTAAAATGTGCACTGTCCTATTATACCACCTTTGCCATAAGTGAGTTTGTGAAATTTCTGCCCTGCCAGATCTGCCATGGTCATCTGTAAGTGCTGTTTTTGTGAAATGGAATTATCTGGGAGCATCAACAGCTCAGCCATGAAGTGGAAGAACAAGCACACTCACAGAGCAGGGCTAGTGAGTGCTGAAGCACATAGTGTGTAAAAAACATACTGTATATCCTCTGTTGCATCACTCAAAACAGAGCTCCAGAATGCCTCTGTTAAGCAAGAGCATCATGAAATGGGTTTCTATGGCCATGCAGCTACAGACAATCCTAAGATCACTATGTACAGTGTCAAGTGTTAGCTGGAGTGGTGAAAAGTGTGCTGCCACTGGACTCTGGAGCAGGGAAATGTGTTCTCTTGTGTGATAAATCATGCTTCATTATCTGGCAGTTTGATGGATGAATCTGGGCTTTGTGGATGTCAGGAAAATGCTATCTAACAGAATGTATAGTGCCAACAGTAAAGTGTGGTGGAGGAGGGATAATGGTCTGGGGCTGTTTTTCAGGGTGTGGGTGAGACCCCTTAGTTCCAGTGAAGGAAAATGTTAATACTACAGCATACAAAAGCATTTTAGACAAGTGCATGCTTCCAGCATTGTGGCAGGAGTTCGGGGAAGGCCCTTTCCTATTTTAACATGATTGTGCTCCTGTGCGGAAAGCAAGCTCCATAAAGACATGGTTTGACAAGTTGTGTAGGCTTTACAGTAGCCTGCACAGAGCCCTGACATCAACTGTTCTGAACACCTTTGGTTGGAACTGGAACTTTGTGAGGCAAACATTCTCAACCAACATCAGTGGCTGACTTCACTAATGCTCTTGTTGCTGAGTGGGCACAAATGGGAGTGGGGGGTTGTACTGTAACCACCACCCTAATGCCTGTGGCTTTGAAATGGGATGTCCAACAAGCTCATATACAGTAAGTATGGCGGTCAGATGTGAGATATGATGGTCAGTGGTCATACGCATGCTATGCGTTTTTATTCTATGCACCTGTTATCAATTGGTGTGGCTGAAAAGTGACCTTGTTTCCTATTAGAGCAGGGGTTCTCAACCTTTCGCCTACTGCAACCCACTCTTCTAGCCATATAGCATGTTCAGAGTGTGACATGTTGCGTAAAAACAGTGTAGGAGAGGCGGACAGGGGCTGTTTCTTCATGGATGTGAGTTGACTGCTTCACAGAGTCTCTGTGGATGACAATTTAATTGGAAGCATATGTGTTTTTGTGAGATGTGTGTAAGACAGAGACTATATGCTGCAAAATAGAGGCGTTCATTCGACTGTTTTTAATTTAAGTTCTGACATTAAAGCACTTCCAAAGATGAATGGTTAGATTAATGGATGGATGGATGGATGGATGGATGGACATCACTGCATCCTACTGTATGCTCTGTAGTGTTTATCAAGGTGACATTTTGTACAGAGTTGCTGCTGGTTGTAAAATGGGCTTAATATGCAAACTTGAGATATCTGATCTGTGTTTATTCTAGTTTAAGACTTTTTTTTTTGTTTTAGAAAAAAAATTCCTTTGATCAATTTCCTTTGAACTGAATTTGTAGTGTCTTTTGCGAGCTTCCTATTTGCCTGCCCACTCCAGCCTGTTTGAAAGTATATAACATGACCATTTCCATGTCTTTTATCGTTGGGTTTTGATGTAAATTTGCCTTTATGATGCTGACAGCCAGATCAACCGTGTCTTGAGTAGCCTTGTGATTAAAATTTTTTAATTTCCAATGTTTATCCCCATAAAATAATTTATTTGTTTTCCATGTTCTAGGTTTGCTTCATCATTTAGATTACACATAGAATAGCGTGAGTTAAGATTTGTGCCCATGTGGGTAAGAAACACTTCATTGTGCAATATTCATGCTGTCTAATCAGCACCTTGTTATGCCACACCTGTGAGGTGGGATGGATTATCCCGGCAAAGGAGAAGTGCTCACTAACACAGATTTAGACAGATTTGTGAACAATGTTTGAGAGTAATGGGTCTTTTGTGTATGTAGAAAATGTTTCAGATCTTTGAGTTCAGCTCATGAAAAATGGGAGCAAAACCGAAAGTGTTGCGTTTATATTTTTGTTCAGTATATAATAGGAGTTTCAGAGAAATCTAGAGCTTCAAATTAACTAAACAAACCCAGTCAGTTGCACTTTAAAAAAAAGTAACCCGTTCTGTTTCCAGCAGGGTGGAATTAGAGCTCATGCTGGACATCAATAAAGTAGACAAGAAAACTAATAAAATTAATCCTGAAGGCTTTTGTAGAAAGTAAAATACCTTCCCCTTTTTTTCAGACACTATCAAAGAGTTTATCCAGTCTGGCTGTCCAAGGATCCGGCCACACACACACACACACACACACACACACTTAATTTGAAATTGTACTAATACTAGCTTCCAGAAGTTTTATTATAAGCTGCTTTCTTTCACATATCCCAATTCATTAATTTTTCTTCCTTCTCTTGTCAGTTCTAAGATTTTAATGCAGTGTGTTGAGCAGAAGTGAGACAAAGCTACAATGGAACAAAGAAAATAAGGGTAGTTGGAGTTCATGCGGTGGCATGTTTAAGCATACTAGTGAGGTTGTCTTTTTTTTTGGAGGCATGCTTGATCATTTGGCCATTGATTTTCCCACTTCTTAGTGGACTATGATGTAATGGAAAGAAAATAGACACAGATAAGCCCATTAAACCTAAGCGCAAAGTCTAAATAAAGAAAAAGCTGAGTTCACTAACGTGTACAGTATGAATGTGCTATAGTTGGAAACAGAAACAAATGTATCTGCACAATGTTATGCAGTATGGAACAAAAAACACAGCTGTGTTCCTTCTTTCTTGCACCTAATTATTATATCATGATACTTTAACACATTTGTATTAAACACAATATGCCGTATACCTTAAATAGGCTTGCTGAGAAACTGCCATTTGTGTGGCATTTAAAAAAAATGTCTTGTACTTACCTGTATTTTCCTGTTTATCAGAAGAACATAGTCATGACACATTTCCTCTCTTACTTGTAACTCATTGAATAAAGTTCACTTGTAAGAGTAGTTTTAATGCTGTCTTTTCCTCAAGAATGCATGTCAGTTTCTCTCATGAGTCAAGAGTTTCTTTTATTTGCGACCAGTTATATTTGTTCCACTCAACTGAACAACAAAATTGTATCAGACATAGACGATTTACAGTAGTTGAAATTAGGAGCACTTGACTGCTAGCCACTACTTGACTTTGGTTTGTACATATCCTCTTGTTATTTATGTTTTTAAGTTCATATTTTATTTTATACCACTCACCCCAGAGAGTGCAGGGTTGCCAACTCTCACACATCTGGGGTGAGACTCATGCTGTCATGCTCATGCAAGAAATCTCACACCAAATCTATTATGATTTTATAATCTATTTACTCATATATGGTGTTGATCGCTAGAATAGTCCAGAGAATATTACTTGTACAAGACAGAAAACGAGCTCTTACTAGACCAGGGGTTGGGGATGGGGTTGCGTGCGCTGGTACCGATCGGATAATTTCACCGACAGTCTCTGAATGGAGTGTTGTGGGGTGTGGCCGTTAGGTTTTTTTGCTGTTACCGATCATATATTTTCACCGACAATCTCCGGGTGGTTCCTTCGGCGGGCCGGATTGAATCACTACACGGGCCGGATGTGGCCCGTGGGCCGTAGTTTGCCCAGGTCTGTACTAGACTGACTGCACTGACTCAGGTAAAATCTGACTCGTACGTTACAACGTTATCAGCACAGCTTTCTATTATTGTTGTTTCGCTGTATATCTTTGTGTCAATTATGGCACCTGCATGAGGATAGTTGAAAGATGTTCAGAGACAGTTGGAGTTTGTCAAATGAACGGAGCTGTGCTGTTGGAAAAAATCAGACGATAATGTAAACAGATAGTCAGTGTAATTGTGTGCAGTAAGAGTACAGACATACATCTATGTTTTAATCAGTTGCCTAATAAAGCCATTTTATTTGTTTATCTGGATAGCAATGCATGATTTTTAAGCAGGTTTTACATTAGCTAGCTTGCTGTGAGGTGACTTTAACAGACGCTGAAGACACTTTCTCTGTGGTTGGATTAAACAAAACCGATACACAGAATAGAGTATCGCTGTCAGATGGCACGCTGTCACCCATTATAAGAATCAGAATGAGAATGAAAATTACCCACAGTTTAATGTTAGGGGATAGACCAGAGGATACCTTTTTAAAATGACAAAAAGTGGAAAAAATTGACTGGTAAGAATTAAGGTAATAAAAGTTAAATACAAATAAGTGTGCATGCATGTATTTGTAGGGAGACATGATGCCTCAAATTGAAAATCTCACTCCAGCAAACTGACCAAAGTTGGCAACCCTGTGAATGGAACTGGCCAGCAATGGTCAGGTGACATTATTCCAACTTTCACCTGTCCAGTTTTGTTGAGCCTCTGCCCACTGTAGTCTCAGATTCCTGTTCTTGGCTGATGGAACTGATCTTCTGCTGTTGTAGCCCATCTTCTTCAGAGTTCAACATGTTATGAGTTCTGAGAAGCTTTTGTGTTATCATTGTTCTGTGGAAGTGTAATGTATGTTGAATTTTAAATATCGTAGCTTTCCTGTCAGCTTGGGCAAGTGTGGCCAATCTCTCTGACATCTCTAATCAATAAGATGTTTCTGCCCAAGCAACGCGCGGGATGTATTGGTTTTTCACACCATTCTGTACAGAGACTGTTCAGTGAACTCTAGAGACTGTTGTGAGAAAATTCCAGATGAGCAGTTTCAGTCCATCCTGTCTGGCACCAATAACCTTTGGTCAAGTCACATTTTCCCCCCATTCTGATGTTTAATGTGATTATTCACCGAAGCTCTTGATCTGTCTCTGCAAAATTGGCTGATTGGGTAATTACATGAACATACCGGTGTACAGGTGTTCTTAATGCATGGTTAGTGAATGTACATCAAATTCAATTTTCTGAGCTAGCATTCACATCACCTTGGTGGATAATCAGTAACGACATTTCCAAAAGTTTGGTGCTAATCTGGAGGGTCAAGGATGAAGTCCACCTTACTTAAAAAAGGTCGATCATCCCCAGAATGTATCCCAGTTTTCAATATGATACATGTATTTGGTGGCATACGATCTTTTTGGCCAGTTACTAAAGACAGATGGAGACAAGGCGTTGAAGGACTATGTTATTGTTAAAAATGGGAAGTGGTCCTTATATTGCTATTTTGCATTGTAGGTTTGTAAGTCAGATATTAAAAAGTACTTTAGTTCTATTTATTTTTAATGACATCAATGTCAAAATTACGTTCAGTCCAACTTCCAAATGTAGTCTCCGATGGAGTCATGGGTATATTGGTGTAGTGGCTGTGGTCAGGGTGATGAGACAGAATAGTTAGAACCTCAAGTTTATTTGTTAGTGGTGGAGGAGAACAAGACTGAGTATGTTGGCATTTGAACTTGGACACTTGGGTGAAATTAACTATGGCCAGCATTTGTTAAGGATAGAGTCATATTTCAAAGCCGTATTCTGTGTCATGGCCTCATGGTAACACTGTTTTGTGGCCTCAGTCCTTAGACCCCAGCCAGATCCCAGAGGACCAGCTTTGCAAGCCGAATGGCAAATGCAGAGCCACTTTAAAGTCAGTTTTTTTTTTTAGCTCTGCTTGTTGCTCCAGAAACTCCACAGTTTTTTGCTGTACTCTTCAAAGTCTGTATCTGATTCATGTCAGCTTGGTATCAATGTTTCCCTCACTGCTGTGTTTCATGTTGTTTGTTTATAGTGCACTCCATACTTTTATTGATTTATTAATCACTCAGAGAAAATCCCTGAGCACAAACTCTCAGGCTGACAGTGCTGGGTTGTCCTCCTACTTTCCCACAAGTCTGTGTCAGATGAGATACAAGAGGTGGAAGGGTCAGGTAACGGTCATATCCTACTACTAAAAAAAACACTACAAACATGTTTTCTCAAGACTTCTTTGCATAGTTGTCCAGAGAACCCCTGGCTCTAATGGCTCCAGCTTACTAAACATTATTTATTTATTTATTTATTAATTTATTATTACTTGCCATGCTTTTGGCACAGCTGGCTGTGTCCTGCACTAATCTACATGAGCAGGTATGCTCTGTCGGGTAAGCGTTTTTCTTTGCAATGCTATTTTTAATTTAATTGAAAAATTACTGAATAACTGTATTTATTTTTTCATTTGAATTTTTTTTTACTATGAGACTGTCCTCTCCATTTGTGAGTTAATAAATTACAAGAACAGCAAAAAATGTGTCCTTTTGGAGAGGAGGCAGACAAACAAACAAAACAACATTAGCATGAACATAGATGCTAGATAATGAAAAAACCAGAACATGGTTTTTTTAACAAAAGCTAGCCAAAGTAACACGTAGCTAGAAGAACTTAAACAGCGTGCTTAATTAGACACAGATGAAGGAATCAGTGAGACAGGAGAAAATAATGATAATTAAAAAAAACAGTCTGTAAATTTTAAATGAACAGAACAAGAGGGTGAATTGTAATGGATATGGCTCAAATACATTGACAGTACACAAAATGGTGACCCAAACTGTACACTCACTCGTCCTAAACTTACACCTCCTGTACGCATATAGATTGTGTTGTTTACAGTACTGGATCTATGCTTTTGTGCACCTTCCTACTGATTTCAGTGTTAACTGTGCATATACTGTACAGTAGGTGAAGTAACCTGTTACCTCTAATGGCTCTTTTATTCTCTCTCTCTCTCTCTCTCTCTCTCTCTCTCTCTCTCTCTCTCTCTAACTCTGGCATGCTGTTCAGAGAGTCTGTGCCGTGTTGACCAGCCTAGATGCGTCCACCAGAGAAGCATTGAGGTAAACCCTATCGCCAGTGTTGTATACTACAAGGCAAGGGTCATTCTACAGATTTGGTGCCATTTCAGTAGGTTCAGTGTCCCAAGATGTAATGCTACAACTTTTCATAACATTCATAAATCTACATTTGAGCTGCATCATTTCAAATTATTACATGTTTTTTTAATAATTAGCAGAGAAAAAAAGTTATAATGACATTTATTTCAACTT
>JAOVYU010000063.1:16045437-16065797 GCA_025674565.1 Synodontis membranacea | reverse complement strand
CAAGAGGCCCATGGTCACTCTGGAGGAGCTGCAGAAATCCACAGCTCAGGTGGGAGAATCTGTCCACAGGACAACTGCAAGTCATGTACTCCACAAATCTGGCCTATATGGAAGAGTGGCAAGAAGAAAGCCATTGTTGACAGAAAGAAATAAAAAATTCCCGTTTGCAGTAAATTAGGCCTTTTTTGAAAACAATGAAAGCCGAGAAGGTCTGCAGAGCATTCTGAAACACTGCCCAGAAACAGCTGTTCTTATACAGAAAGCCATAAATTCATAAATTTACCAACATTCTGATAAATTTATGATGTTATGCATACATTTCTTGACCTGCACCTGTTATTCTGACTCCAAAAATATTTCAGGAGACTAAAATTAACAAGCTAGGTTATCTGATACATTCCACCATTAAAATCAGTTATTATGTGTTATTCCCAATTCATACTTTTGTATCCACCGTTATTTACTTGCCCAATAAGGATAACATATTAAAAATTTGTTTACTCCAGTACTAAAGGCTTCTGACGTCAATTAACATATTTTCTGTATGTGTATGTTCCGTGTGCATGTGTGTGTGTGTGAGTTCACCACCTGTGACAGTCTATCCATGTTGAAGCCTAGCCTTCTTTACATAGCAAACCAGGAACACATGCATGTGATCTAATATGGTTATGCTTTTAGTGACTACTTTTGTACCTATCCATATGCCTAACTCCAAGTGAGTCTAAATATGTGTGCTACATGTGGGCATAGCTTATACAGTCGACCCTCGCCACTTTGCGCCTCGTCTTTCACGGCTTCACTCTACCGTGGTTTTTTCCAATACAGTATGTTCATTAAAAAGTTGATCGAGACAGTGAAAATGATACAGTGCACACTCGGTTGTCTGAGTCAATTATACACCCCTAAATTAAAATTACTGTACATATGGACTGTAGGTCTATGTGTGAATGATGCGTGCATTGCGGTTCTGGAATGCACTTGATGGAGCTATGGAACCCTACAAAAGCCTCCTCACGCATATGAAAAGACAGCGCCTGCAACTGCCTATCACGATGTTCTTCAGCCGCGCATCATCATCGAACAAGTTGCACTATTTTCATAGGTAAGTGGTTGTGTGTAAGAACTGTGTGTGTAATTAAATGTACAATAATAATAATATGATATTTGTAACGTATAATATGTCTTATTTTCTCTTATTTAGTTTAATATATTGGGAAATATGAGTGTGATGGTGACCAAAGGGTGCTATTTCATGTCTAGAGGGCTCTAATAATGTTAAAAACCTTATTTAGATGGGCCGTAAACAGGTTTTCTATGCTCTAACTATAAAAATATTCGATTTATAAATAAAGAATCCTACTTTGCGGAAATTCACTTATCGCGGTAGAGTCTGGAACGGGTTAACCGCAATAAACGAGGGTTGACTGTACATTTAAAATGTCCATACAAATGGCTACACATGACCATATATGACGTTATACTAAATCTAGTGATGCATACACTGAGTAATACATGTCCTAAAATTCCAACATGAGCATGTAAACATCAACAGCCTTTAAGGGTTGTAGAATTCGTAATCACTGCTGGACCTTGGCAGTCTCAGGTTATGATCATGACTTTGGTTCAAAGGCTTTTCTCTTGTGTAACTTGTCATTATGCGAGTTTTCTGCCTTTGAACCTTGAACCAATATTTAACTTAGTGTAATGGATTTATGGCCTTGGCATAGTAATAGACATGCGTACTACTGTATGTGTACTATAAGTAAATTATATGGCCAAAAGTATTTGGACACCTGCCCATCACACCTAGATATGGGCCTTCTCCATACTGTTGCTCCAAAGTTTCATCACAAAATTGTATAGAATGTCTTTGTATGCTGTAGCATTAAACAAAAAAAATCTTGTGGAAAGCCTTCTCAGAAGAACGGAGGCTATTACAGCAGCAAAGGGGACTAAATCTTTAATGGGATGTCCAAAAAGCACATAAATGTGTGAGTAGTCAGATGCCCACATACTTTTGGCAATATAATGTACATCACTTATACATTTCTTTGTGAAAACTGAAGGCGAATCATTTTGGACTGGATCAGATGAATTTGCACTTTTTCACCTTCTATGGGAGAATCTATTTTTCACATCTATAGGAGATCTTAAAGCAGCTCGTTAGACTGCATGATATTTTTCTTTCATGATGGTCACCATTTCAGATTAGGCAATCATAGTGCCATAAATGTTTGTCGCGTCATGGTAGGAGACTGCCAACATTGCAAGTTTGACCTCTACCAATCATCAATCATAGAGAAGGGTCTAGAAAATGTCAATCATGAGAACAGAAGGAACATCAAGGAACTTGGTTGTCAAACCAAGCGAGAAAATACAAAATAATGGCCATTTGTTGGCCACAGCAACATTGTGTCAACATAAATAGTATGCTTGGTTATTTATTGTACTGGTATATTAACACATTTTAGATGTTTTGTTTTCACCAAGTAACCGTCATCTAAGTGTTTTATTGCTTAGGGAACCTTCCTAACAAAAAACATAAGGAAAAACATAGGAACCTTCCTAACAATACCTAAAAGTAGGAACTTCTGTTCATGTCTTCTCTCCTACCCTACTATTATGTACAGTATGACATCTGCTACAGTTTATGGCATTGTAAACCACTGTGTATTGTTTACAAGCATTCAGCTTTCAGTCAGGAAAAAGTATGCATTCTTTCTAAAATCTCAGTCTCTCCTTTCAAATCCTAAGTAGAGGGTACATGGATCCAATTGGTAAATGTTTCAGAGTTCTGAAATAACACTTTGTCATAGTGACCTGTGGCTGCACAGCTGTGGCAAAAAAAGACAGTCTCCTGCAGTCAGTGTTGATTTAGTAAAAAACACAACATTGTTTTGGTGGGTTTTTAATTATATATTTTTAATTACATTTATTTATTCATTTTTTTTTTCTTTTACAGTAAAGTTTGCTCATTTGAGTTTAATTCAAAGCTGTTGTATAGCAACCCCATCATGTCATCTGCAGGACTGTACTTTCTTAGTATGCAAATTTGTCCTTCCATCACCTGTCTACTCTAATATATACACACAGGAAAGATGTCAGCAATCTAGTAAATCTGTTGATGTTACTGTTCATTCACTCTTCCTTCAGATGTATTTGTCTCATAAGACAGATAATATCAGGCATAATGACTACTGGTGCTTTTGCTGAACAAATAAATTATTACCTAATGGTTATGCAACCTCATGTGTAATACATCCAGTTTTAACTTCCTGTTCAGTTATTCCAAATTTTGTTTTGCATCCTAAATATTTGCTTATTTTTGTTTTATGTTATATATTACAAAAAGTTAGCAACACAAAATGTTACTGCTGCTAAAGGGAAGGTTACTGACTGTACAGAGAGCGTGCTGCAAACATTAACAGGTGGAATTATGGTCAGTGTCCAAACTCTACAAAAATAAGCCTAAATAAACCTAATGAATACAAAATGGTTTTTTAAGCATTTTTATACTTGGGTTGCGACTGATGGAATAAAGTTATCAGTAGCAGTTTGTTAGTGCGAAGGCCGATCTGAGGTTACAGTTCCTGAAAATCCAACATCCTCCAGCTGCATACAATACATTCCACTTTTCATGCCGTGCTTGCACGTTTCACACCGGTACACTGACTTGGTATCTGTACTGTGGGCTAGAAACTTAGAAACATGCATTGTTACTTCATATGATCTTATAAATAAAGGCTTGCATGATAGACATAGGTTTATGGTCATTTTATAAATTGCAAGATATATATATATAAACATAGGAAATGCGAATAGAATTAGTAAATAATGTTTGCTTTTAGGAATTTATTGCATTGGTGTTTTCATCGGAATTGGAGTGAAATCTTTAAATGCGCTTTCATTATTGATGTTAAACACAATTTAACATGCTATAACTTGATGTACTTGAGATACATGCAAAAGATAAACATATTTCAGTCCAGGAATAATAGATATTGTTGAAAGGTTCACCATGTGAACGGTACTTATAATGTAAAAAACTGTACAGATTAAAATGTCTTAGCACAGTGGGAGGAAAATTACAGAAGCCTTTAATGCTTTCACAGGGGGACAAAATGTTATCTGGTATAGAGTAAAAAAATTTCAATTTGAATAATTTATTGTGTATTTCATATTTACTGGGTACTTCTAAATCTATTGCAGTGTGCTTAACAGTTCCTACAGCCATTTGTGTTGTTTATCACTTAAAGAAAATCCAAATACATATATATGGTTTTATTTTAACAAAAGAAATCTCCCTGTAAGTTCACATCAGTTGTTTATCATAATCATGCCTTTCATCTCTGCTCTCTTTGTTTCCCAAGCGTATGCATCGGCTCCTGAGTTTCCTCCTTTTCTTCGCTATTGGTCTGAGTAACCCAGTTTACTCCTTTTAAAAGTGGACATGAACTGTTTGACTTGGCAGTATTGAATATTTCATTATGGTGGTGCTTTCGTTCCTAAAAAGCCACCCCTTTCCAATTTCTGGGTGATACGCACACTGCAGGGAAAGTTCTTCATGCTGTGAGTACACTCCTAAAACATTCTGGTAAATACTGAAGCATGATTTGTGTTTTCATAAATATTAATATTTAATATTTTACAAATTTTCTGGAGTGTGGATGTGTGATTTGAACTGTGGCGATTATCCCAAGACGATAATGACAAAGTCAGGTCCTTCCGTAGTAAAAGCATTGCAGCTTAAGTGTGAAGGACTAGACATAGAATAATGCAGCTATCTATTTGAGATTTGTGATGTAAGCATTCATATAACTCAGAAATAATTTTAATTGACATAATGGAAATTTATGAATATTAGCAAATCTAGTGATTAATGTTTTATTTTTAAGATGAGAGAAAAACTCAAGCTTCACTGGAACTAATTGGAAAAAATAAAAATATTAAAAATATTACTATTAAATACAACTCAAGATTGGACATCGTTTATATAAAAACATTTAAAAAGCATAGTTTTTTTTCAACTGATCAACTGTATTCGATATACAAGTTCTAGACTCTACTACAAGCATTGCTGATTGAATCAAAGCTCACCACTGACTGCTTCTCACTTAATCAGTGAGCCTTTAAGGATTGTGAAACCTTGTCATAGAAGTGAGAGGAATGCACAGCTGCAGCTGACACTGTTGCCTTTGGTGAGCTTGGGTTTAAGCGAGGAGATCCAAGTAGATCATGGATGGATCGAACCCCAGACCCGAAGCTCCTTCAATGGAGCCCAGTGCCAAGCTCTTCTGCTGTAGCTATGTGAGGCGCTACCTCCCTCTGGCTTACCGAGAGGAGATCTACCACATCCTGAGGATGACTGGGCCCCTGGTGAGTGACTTCAATCTCACTCATATGCATGAGAAAGTGTTGCCATTTTGCAGGAGTTTGTTCTCTCACTGATTCCCAGCATAGTATTTTTTTTAGAGCAAAAATAAAAAAAAAAGAGATTTTGGTGTCAACAATTATTCCTGACCTTTTATTGGGTGTATTATTTTTGTACATTTTACTGTGGATTCCCTGAATAAAGAATTTATGACATTCAGATTCACATTCAGAATCTCTTTTATCTTGGAATATGAATACGACTGTAAACATAGGTAGTGCTATATAATTCTGATTTTGCAAGTGACCATACCAAAGTATAACATACAGTAACATAACTAATTTTTTCTGGAGAAATATTACATAAAACATCAGATTTTCAAACATCAGGTCCTATAAGTATTATTGAGACAAAAAATATTATGCTAATAAATATATAAATTTGTTTATTAAGGACAGTAAGCCATTATTGCATATCTGAGAGTGGCAAAAGTATGTGAAACTCTAGGATGTCATTTGTTTTCTGTCAATGGGATTACAATCAGGTGTTGAGTAGGCACCTTGTTTTATTTAGATTACAGGCATCTGTCAAAGTCCGATCTTCACAGCACATATTCGTTTGAAGTGTATCAAGGCACAAAGGATATTTGCAGTATTACACCTGACTCTAATTTCACCTTCAAATTAACTGCTAACCCTAGAGGCTTACAATCACAGATATGTAATATTTTTCTAAATAAATGACCAAGTATAACATTTTTGTCTCATTGTATAACTGGCCTCATTGCTTAAATCTGCTGATGGTTTAGGTCCTATTTTTGCAGAAATACAGAAACTTCTAAAAGGTTGACAAACTTTCAAGCACCAGGAAACAAGGAATCATATAGAAAAACAAGATCAAGTGAAATACTGTGCTATTATTACACGTTGTTCAATTTTCTTTTAAACTCTGGACAGTTGTTTGTTGCCCTCTCTGCTCTGTCGAGTCTTTCATCTCTGTTGGTTGTGTTTGTTTTCCTAGCTTGTGTGCCGGTTCTTGAATTTCCTTCTTTTCTTTGTGGTCACAATGTTCTGTGGCCGCCTGGGGAACACTGTACTGGCAGGCTATGGCATGGCTTCAGCTGTGAGTCGCCCCCTGTATCTCACTTTGAGTCAATATCTCTGAATATCACTTCACTGCAGAATTCATTATTAAAATCCTCTTCCTTTCTATCATCCACAAGTAAAAATCAATTTATTGTGTTTTCAGACAATAAATGTATCTTCTGCAGCGACTGGTTTAGGGCTAACTTTGGCCTGTGATACACTGGTTTCACAGGTAGGTAAATAAAAATGGCTCTTTCGTTGTCCAATCATGGAAATTCTTATTGATATTCAGATTTAATTAATATTGTACTTTACTATGTTAAAATGACAAAAGGCTGCTGTGCATTATCCATGCGTAAATTCAGTTGATTTTAACCAGCATGTACTAATGCGAGAAACCAAACGGATTACTGATTAGTTCCATGCTAGCGGTAAAATCTGGACTCATTCAATGGCAAAGTATAGCAGCCATCCAGGCCGTGAAGTGCTTCAGAATAATTTATCTTCTCATCAATAATTAAGCTTCTGATTCTACTTGCTCTTGTACACAGACATTTGGCAGTAAGAACCTGCTACATGTAGGAGTAATTCTGCAAAGGAGCATTCTGATCATGCTGCTCTTCTGTCTTCCCTGCTGGGCTGTACTTATTAACACCCAGTCTCTCCTGCTCCTGGTGGGACAAGACCCTGATGTAGCCAGGTCAGGCATCCTTTATACTTGTTTATAACAGCTTCAAATGAGGTATTTTACACCCCTCATAGGTGAAGCACAACTTTTTATTATGGTGTGTATATAAACACTGAGCACTGTATTAGGAACACCTACTGTGTGTATGTGTGTGTGTGTGTGTGTGTGTGTATATATATACATATATATAACACAGTAGTAATGTCTCCACTGTTGCTTTTTAGGGTAGCCCAGATTTACGTTGAGGCATACCTTCCCGCAATTCCAGTAAGGCCAAACTGACTTCATGTATTTTCATTATGTAAACATTACATCAAACATACATGTTTAGTTCCATCCTCATGTTGGCTTTATGTTTCCTGATCACAGGCTATATTTCTGTACCAGCTGCAGTTGTCTTACCTCCAAAACCAGGTTTGTTTGATGGACTGAACTGCTCTGTAGTCAGTCAGAATGCCCAGTATCTAAAGGTATCTGTGTCTCATATCTGCAGTAATGTCTTGAATATATCTCTGTCCAGGGTGTGATTGTTCCTCAAATGTATGCATCCGTGGTCGCCAATATTGTGAATGTGCTGATCCATTACATTTTGCTATTTTGGTGGGATCTTGGCGTACAGTGAGTAATTTTCATTCATTCATTCATTCATTCATTTATTTATTCAATGTTTCAGCCCAATCCTTAAAAGACAATGGGTTCTCAAAATATTTTGCATGTACTTTTGTGATTGCGTTTCAGTGGATCTGCAGCAGCCAATTGTTTTGCTCAGGTCTTTTCCTGTTTCACTTTGTTTGCTTACATTCGCTTAAAGAAACTCCATGCTAAGACGTGGGGAGGTGAGCATGTTCCTTTGAACATTACAGTTCATTTCAATAGTTAATGCCGTGGTTAATGTGCTCTAGAGCTCATTTCTTTATCTGTGTTCTGTTAGATAACACTAAAACTTTACAATGCCATTATGCAGCTAATTATTTCTCCTGCTTTTAAATTCAGGCTGGTCCTTAGAGTCACTGCAGGAATGGGGCAACTACATGAAGTTGGCTATTCCTAGTACACTAATGTTATGCTTTGAATGGTGGGTCTACGAAATTGGAGGATTCTTAGCAGGTGATCTCTCTGACCAATTTCTGTTAATTGGAGCTTTACTATAGAAGCATGACTTACTTTGCTCTTTCTCACAGGAATGCTGGGAGAAATCGACTTGGCTGCCCAACATGTGGTTATAATGCTGGCTTATATAAACTACATGGTAACATAAGCTCTCGGTATACATTCACCATTATGTTTTGTAACACATTAAGGAGGTTGACTCATTATAGACCACTTGAGAGAGCCTGTGGACCATAATCGGACATGCAAATTACTTTGCTGCTACTGTATACTTACTGTATATAAGGAACATATGTTAGGTATTTATACTTCACTTGAGTATTATTGAATTAAAATACTTGTACTCTATGTTACATTTCCAAGGGGGGAAAAAAACATACTTTTTAATCCTTACATTTTTATTTAGACCTTCAAAGTATTCATTATAAATCACAAAGGTCTCGTCTTCTGTCACACAATCAATTACTGTACACTATAAACATTATAAATCAGTGGGTTCAGCTTAGCATTCACTTGTTTATAGTGGATAAGTGTCAGACTTGAGGATGAGCACATATTATGCAAAGAAGCAAAAAAAAAAAAAAAAAAGCAGCATCTCCTCTGCCTTCCTAGTTTGAAAAAGAAGTTTTGCTAATTTGCGAATCACCTGACTATTTTTAACTAAGTTAACCTGTTTTCTTTGCCAGGCTAGACCAACAGTGATTTCATAACTTGTTAGGCAGCAAGTCAAATTGTCCTTAAAAGTAAATACCAGTTGTTTACGTGATATTTTACTTATGATTGAAATGTGATATCACAAGACTGACTGTATTTCATCAGTTCAAAACATTTTATTTTTATGTTTTAATGCTTGAGTACATTTAAACGTAGCATCTTTTTTACTTTGAAGAGTGTGTTTTTGGGTGGATACTTCCACTTTTAATTAAGTAATATTTTGACACATTATCTGTACTTTCAAGTAAGCATAATTTCCTATTACTTTCTCCATCGCTAACCATAATTCATGCATGTCTTTCTTGATTAGAACTGAAGATTAAAGGAACTCTACTTCTTACACCATGCATATTTTGTTGCACATATTGTGTGTGATATACATGTAGATCCCAGCAGGTTTACAAGGCGCAGCATGTGTGCGTGTGGGTAATGCACTGGGAGCTGGAGATACGGCTGGAGCCATCCTCACTAGCAAGGTTTCTCTAATCTGTGCAGGTAATAATACTATACATAACTTATTTCATGTACACAGTTTATATATTTCATACAAGGTGTGGCTATTAAATAATGAGACTGATGCTGCAATTAAATTTTAATGAAGAAAACTTACAATTCAGTTTCCTCCAGCAATATATTCAATATATTCCCCTTCTGCAACTACACACTGCTGCTTTCTGGTTCCACTGATCAAAGCAGTGCAGTAGGTGTTCTTCTGTTAGTTGTCTCCGAAGCGCTGTCATTTTCTTCGTCATTTCTGGAACAGACCCCAAATAAGTTCCCTTGATTGCAGAACTTGATTTTATGGAAAAGAAAAACGTGCTATTTCAGGTGACTAGGTAGTATGGTCAAGTACTGTGATATGTTTCTGGGCCAAGAACTGCTTCACTGAGAGCGCTGTGTGTGCTGGTGCTTTGTCCTGATGAAGGAGGAAACTGTTCGGCCTCTTTCTTCTGACCCTTTCTTGCAAAGTCTCGACAACCTTTTTTTGCAATAGTGTTGGTTCACTCAGTCGAGAACCCTGTTCTCCATAAATATTCCCTTAATGTCAAAGAAAACAGTTAACATGGCCTTAATCTTGGACCTGCTTTGTTGAACTTTCTTCATCCAGCGACCCACTTTTTTTTTTTTTCCCCAGTGCATTGACTGGTATTTTGACTCGGAATGGTACCTGCATGCACTGTTCAGTCTCTTATGTAATTGGCCACACCTCATTTATAAGCAATCTCTCTTTTAAAGCATTTTTAGCTTGACCAAATGCACTTGATTTTTGATTTGACTCCATGTTTAGCCATACTGGCAGTCATTCAGGGTGTGGTGCTTGGTGCCACAAAAACAGTCATTGGATTTTTGTTCACTTCAGATGAGTAAGTATTTGCAATCTCTTTATCATTTTAACATTATATCTGAGTTGGTTACTTAATCAAAGGATGGATGTTATCATAAAAAAAACAAACCCTGCAAATTGCCTTTTGACTTTTGGCCTTCACTTCCAGGACCATAGCAGAGTTAGTTTCTGAACTCATGAGCATCTACTGCCCCCTTCAATTCTTCAATGGGCTGTTGGTGAGTTTTTTATTCTAGTCTATTCTATTCTGTTATATGATATTACACTTTACTATATTATATTGTAGTAGTGGGCCCAAACTACAGCACAAGGGCCAGATACAGCCCACTCCACACATTCTGGGTGGCCCCCAAATATATTATGTGATATATTGTAGCTGGCCCTCTGGTTTATATCGGTTGGCTTTCCATTTTAAGGGGCATTTCGCTTAAATTCCACATTTTTTACTCTGCTGGCTGCTATATTTAGACAGCCATTTAGTCACAACAGAAACTGTTCTACCCACATGTGCTGTTGCACTTCAACAAAAAGTTTTTCAGTTATTTTCAGAGGAAATGTCAAAGAAGACTTGTAAATGAAATATTGATCATGACTACTGGGTGTTCTATGAACTATGGATTGATCTTTTTTTCCCCCCAGTAGCTGCTTACAATAAGAATTAGACCTTGTACAGACATTTTGAGACAAAACACAAAGATAATATGGTAATTTGGAAGGTGTGGACAGACAAGATAAGAAAATTAAGGGGTGTACGAGTTACACTGCAGAATTCATTTTTAAGTCAAGTTCAGCAGATCCAGCGTAACATTGAATTCTGTGACCTTCATATTCTGTGACTCTAGTAGGTGATCTTCCACACTACTTCCACACAGCTTGAATTGGGGGGTTGGAGATGTCCAATACGATTACACAGAGAACTGAAGAGAACTGAAGAGTTGCAAGAGAAATCTTGCTTTTTTCTTGCTTGCACTTTAATGAAAGTGTAGATAGTGGTAGAGTAGATAGGACCAGTTTCAAGGTATTTGAGGAGCTTTCAGCTCCTATAAAATGACGTTTGTTGCTTACACCAACAGAACACAGGACCAAGTTTATATGATTTATAGGTTAACTTTTGAGTTATTGGGAACCCAATATTACTCTAATCACTTTGGGTTGTGGTTTTCCACTGTAGTAACTAAATAATGAAATCATGATGCCTGCCATGCTTCAGCCTTATGGTTCCCAGACCCCTGGGGGTCTGCAGACCCAACTTTGAGAGCCACTGTACTGTAATAAGCTGCGCAATACTGTACTGTACTATACTATACAAGGTTCACCCTCTCTTTTGGCACATTGCAATGCAAATAATAGATAATGGTAACTATCTTAATTGCTTGTTTAAACACTTCTCACACAATTTGGCATAGCATTATGTTTCATAATATTTCAGTCCCTGTTTCAGCCATGGTTGTGTGTTTACTGGATGTGATACTATGACTGATATTTCCTCAGTGTGTTGGCATGGGCATAGTACTGGGCACTGGGCAGCAGAAGATCGCAGCCATCGCTAATCTAGTTGGATATTACTGCATTGGACTTCCACTTAGTATCGCTCTGACCTTCCCAGCCAAGTTACAAGTCGCTGGTTTGTACAATTTAAAACAACTCTATATGAATAATCCAAGTATGAGCAGAATTGCTCTGCATTTGTAGCCAAAAATATCAGAGAAAGCCAATGTTTTCTTTGTTAACAGGCTTTTGGTGGGGCCTATTTATTGCTGTCTTCTTGCTATCAATCTTTTTCATCGTCATCATCTTCAAATTAAACTGGAAGAAGATAACAGAAGAGGTATGTCCTGTCGAGCATTTATCTCACATGATCTTGTGTTTGTGGTCAGATTGAGCCAAATTTCATGATTAAATGCTAAGCACCTATGCTTCTTTAAGGCTATTGAGCATGCTGGAATGGGGAAGAGCAGAGGTGTAAGGCACCCAGAGTTTAGATCCAGCCGCCGGCTCTCTGATAGCTTTTTCCTTGCGCTCAGTAGTTTAGAGGTGAGTTTCTCTTTTCTGAAATGCAAGACTTTTTTTTTGTTTTTTAGCATTTCTGGTTAAATATTGGCAAGCACAATAATATAATTAATCACTGTAAATCAGCTTCAGAATCAGAATGGCTATACAGCCGTGAGCTCCGTGGAAGACATGGATGATGAAAGAAGCACTTCAGTGACTCAGGAGAGAATGAAAGAGACTGAGGAAGGAGGACTGAGAAAAGAAAATCAACTCTCCACCTCAAAGAAAAGTTTGAAAGTGACTCAGGAAGGAGGAATGAGCAAACAATATCGACTCTCCACCTCTCAGCTCATTATCAGGAGAGGACTGACTGCTCTGACTGCTGTCCTTATCCTCAGTGTAGGTTTGACTGTCCATTTCATCCTGCCTCTTCCTGATGTGGCTTCCATCTCCAATAGCACTTTGGACTTTGAGAATTCCACTTTATCTACTCCCATTACCACACAAATGGTGTCTTTTTGAGACTGGTGGACAATTGCTGGATAATAGAAAGACAAGTAAGAAGAAAGAAGAGGAATCAGTGTTTGCTGGTGCTGGCTAACAAGTTTGAGAACCCACATTTTGAAATATGAAGGATCGTGTATATTATTTAGCTTGGAAAATGAAAGGGAGTGTGAATGTACAGTAAGTATTTGGAAGTAAGCTACTGTCATCTGATGGGCAGTGTATATTCTAATACACACATGGAATGGGAGGGTAAATGGGTTGTAAGCAACTAAATGCATAGTGGACCTTTAAACTACCATGATAAGGAATGGTATATAGACATGTTACTGTTGAAATGTGAGAATGTTATCGATCTACATGAGGTAGAAATACAGTGAAATCGTAAATAATCCAGGAAAATTAGTTATTATTTCTCTACCTATAGAAAATAACATGGTTAAATATTGTTAGGTTGATGGATAGGCTAATTAATATTTGTTTTAATTGCACATCTATAGTATATGATTAATGGAGTGATGGGCATAGACAAGGAACTAACTTTCATGGAAAAATAATTTATTCAAATATGTATTTCTCCTGAAACATACATGAAGAGATTGTAAACCTACTACATGTAGCATTATAACTAGTCTTTTTGCCTGCGGAATATAACTGAATGAATGTCCATACAGTCAATTCCCTGTAACTATTAACTCTCTAACATGGCTTTAGGCCAAATTAGCATATTTCTATGTTTTCACTATTATACTTAAAGCAATCCCTACAGCTAGAATCATGAACATAGCCAATAGAGTCAGGCCTCTGCGGAGCATTAAGACCCGTAAAGGTAGTGCATTCCTCGTTATAGTGAAGTTGGGCAGATTCTCTGAAAGCTTCTCGGCGTCAGTGTGAGGGCCTTCATCAGTCATACGCACATTGTTAGCTTGCTCTACTGTATCTGCCAATAAAAAAGATTCAGTGATAAAACTCTCTTCATTTCTTACTACTGTTTATTTCAGGTTACTAAACAATCGATACCAAATATCAGTCAGATTCGTAC
This sequence comes from Synodontis membranacea, assembly GCA_025674565.1. Taxonomy (NCBI): domain Eukaryota; kingdom Metazoa; phylum Chordata; class Actinopteri; order Siluriformes; family Mochokidae; genus Synodontis; species Synodontis membranacea. Next base: position 16,051,946 of record JAOVYU010000063.1, on the reverse strand, counting down.
CATACTGTGGGCCGTCCAACTGAATTCCAGCTCTTATCTGTGCCTGTGGTCAGAACAAGGTGTTAATATCACTCATGTAGCAGTGGTACAATGATACATGCAAGTCAAATAATTGTTTTTTCCTGGAGCTCTCACCTCCTCTGTGGCTTTCACCCAGTTTAGCTTTATTAGTAGTACTATGAAGAAAATTGACTGCAGGAAGACACAAATTAAAAGGCCAGTCCAAAGACCTATATGAAACAAGAGAAGCGTGACTGAGAGTGAAGAACTTGTACAAGAAAAAAAAAAGTGGGAGAAAAGTTCTTTTCCTACCAAATATGCCCATTTTAGCAGCAAACATCAGAGACACTCCAATAGGAAAGCCTACGCCATAATATCCAACCAGGTTCCCAGCAGCCCCAAACAACTGCATTCCTAATGCTCTGACAATACTCCCACCAGCTGCCTGATTAGTGAACAAATACAGAGTAATTCAGAGTCAAACACACTCCCTATGTACAGCTTTGACCAATATGACTATGCAAAAAATGTTTTCAATTATACAATAATATCCATTCTTTTTTGCACAGAGTGTACTTTGGAGCTTGAACAGTGTTACAACTTTAACTAGCTGGCTCATTACTCACTGCTGTTGCGTCAAGGAGATGAAAAGGGGCATAGAGCACCATTACTCTGCCGACTGTCTCTCTAATCTCTCTGTAAGAATATAGAGAAATTTTGAGACAAACTCACAGTTCAGTTATTTCTCATTCTACCCTATCACATAACCAGATAAACACCAATGTCATGTATTACATGGGCAAAGTTCAGGAAGGAGCTGAATCATTTCAAGAAAACTATGAGTCATTCAAGTAAAGGTCTAGAGCTTAAAAGTAGATAGCACACTGATGATTTGAGATCATCTATAAAAATACCCAACTTCAAATCAAAAGTGCGTAAAATGACATTAATAAAGCCATTTAATTCACAATGCTCAGGAAATTAATAATAGATTAAGTGTGGTGCACTCACTGATCATTTGAGAAGATGTAAGAAATGACATCTTTGCTACTGCCAATGATAACTGCCAAGCACGCTGCGACAGCGACTGTTTCAGAAGCACAGTAATTAACATAGAGCATGTCAAGTAACAGTGGGCTTGATATAAGATCAATCATACGTTTACAAGCTTAAGAAATCTGATGTTAAAAAAAAATTCAGCATTGGAGTTTGTCTGACTAATTGTCATACCCATTATTGTGATTTGCAATTAATTCTACTCTGTTGTCTTTATGCCAATATACAGTGCATCTGGAAAGTATTCACAGTGCACAGATCTGTTTCTGATAATGATGGATCTTAGTAAATAACATAAAACTTAATGATGGGCATATGAACAAATTCTAAGGCCTTCTTTGCTGAGGTCATCTCAGCCCTGGCAAAAAGCAACAATGCACCATCCAGAAGTAAATTTTTATGATGGCTAAGCAAATGAAACAGTATAAACAGATGCTCATAGACAGTGTTTCGAAATGGTGGATGGAAGATGATAATGTAATCAACAGTTTACAGCAGAAATGACTTTTGCTTTGAAGAGAGAGCAAAGCAAAAAATGTAATTTCCTAGAGAGCGGGTCATGGTGAGGGGAAAAAAAGGGGGAGTGTGTACTAAGACTTAAAGTCTTATGTCTTAAAGTCAGACAAGGAATTATTTCAGCAAAGCACTGCCATCTACTGTAGGTGCTAATATAAAACAAGTCATTTCAACAATGACAGAATCTGAAACTGTGGTGAAAATTAAAATACTTAATATTAAAGATTTTTTGGCAAAACAAGTTGCTCTTAGAGGCACAAAATAAAAGGCCTTCACTATTGGTACCAAATACTCTAAATTGTATGGCCAAAAGTATGCGGACACCTGATCATCACACACACATGTAAGTCCTTCCTCAAGTGTAGCCACAAAGTATATGGAACTGTACATGATTTCTTTGTATGCTGTAGAAATAAGATTTCTCTTCTCTAAGCAACTAAGGGACCCAGACCTGTTCCACTATGGCAATGCCCCTGTGCACAAAGCAACATCCACGAAGACATGGTTTGCCAAGGTTTGAGTGGAAGAACGCGAGTGGCTGCACAGAGCCCTGACCAAGGCCTACAACTCTACAATGTATATGGAACTATAAAGACACCATGGAGGTAATACAGTAATGTATTTGTGTGTATATTTTTGTGCACCAAGAAATCAAACATTCTAGGACTTAGCTGGGTTAGCCACTCCTTGCTGACAGTGTTATGGGCTTATGATTTGATCACATGATTGTATTAGGACAAATGACCCCGCAGTGCATAATAACTTATTCCAGAATTTCTTTTATTTGAACAATAGGCATGTGGGTTTAATTGGTATTACCTGATTTAATAATGTGCTGATGAGTAGTCCATTAATGTTGCACAATATGGTGATGCTGTTGTTGGATGCCACAAATGTATGTCCAGGGAGCTTATAATAAACACTTTGGCAGTCAGACCTACCTGCACAGGCTATAGAAATCTTGGCAGACATCTTGGCCTGTTCAGGGTTTCCAGCCCCCAGAGCATTTCCCACTCTCACACCACCTGCCACACTGAAACCTATAGGAAACTGGCAACAGTTTAGTCGGTGTTCAGTATGACAGTTGTCAACAACATTATTTAGATTTAAATACATTAATACAACAGAGGAATAACTTCATCAGAATTTCCTTGATAATTTACCATATAGGCAATATTTGCCACTTCAAAAGTAATTGCTTGGGATCCCAGCTCTACTTCACTTATCAAACCTGCCATGTAAGAGACAGACAAAAAAAAAAAAAAAGATCAAAACTGCAGGACAAATTTTACTTTCTTCACTTTTAATTTCACTTTATTTTGCATATATTTTACCTGACAAAAATGCACCCAGCTCAAAGGCCCACCACTCTGCACCCAGCATTAAAATGCCTGGAATGCCCAGCCTGATAAAATCACCCCACTCCTGTAGACAATCCATGGACACGCCTGCACAGTGGAGACACATGGGATGTACACATCATTAGCTTATGAGTTACCTTAGTGAACCCCTCTGTAAATAAGTTCATGTCTGTATTTATGTGTAATTCGGCATATGTGTGTGCCTTAAAAAGAAAACTTTGCACAAGTTTTCATATCTATATGAACTCACCATGCCAAGTGTCCTTATGAAGACCTTTATACAAGATGTAGACAAACAGTATAATAGCCATGGCATATTGTGAAGCAACATTGGCTACTGCCGATCCACTGTAGATTAAACAATTAAATTTATGGTGCCTTTTTGTTAGTTTATCTTCCATTGTTAAATTATGTTCCATTGTTCCATCTCAATACACTTATGGTCAGGTTTTTCTACAGTTGGATAAAGTATATTTGAACTATACTCACACAATGCCAAGATCCAAGACAAAAAGGAAAAGGTAGTTGCACAAGGCATTGATCACATTGCCTGCAGCTCCAGAGATGACCAACGGCCATATGATTCCCTAGAAGGAGATTTTAAACTGAACGTAAAATGTACACCACACTACCATGTGTTCTTATTTACTTACCTGATTTTGCAGATATGTTTGCTCAGCTATATATATAAACAATCCCTATAAAGAAAAAAAAAAAAATTGAGTATGTGATTCCTCTTCGTGAACTGGGTTCCCAGTAGCATTGATTACTGAATTTTACATCCTGAATTCTAGTTTATTTTGTATTAGGTTTGTCAAGTTACATAATCAAATATACTTACTGGAAGACCAGCCATGTAAATCTTCACATATAATTGAGACAATCTGAAACAGACAAATATGGTTGAATAGAAACTCAGACATTCAAGCTAAAAAATAATAATAATAATAATTTAACTGCTAATATAATAATAGCAATCTTATAGTAATAGTATAAATGCTATATACTATTTAATAATAAAAAACCAACCTGGCAATCTCAGGGCTCTGTTTAACAGCAACCAGTAAAGACTCTGTGTTTATTAAAATGGCACAGCAAGGGAAGCAGGCCAACATTAAGATGAGTAATGTCCTCTGCACAATCACACCAACTTTCTTAAGGTTCCCACTCCCAAAAGCCTGTCAGAATCATTTGAGAAATAGTACAGGTGTAATGGGAACCAAACGTATTGGGTTGGGATGTTAAAAATTGAACACATGACATAGAATATCCTATAAGTGAGGCCTCCCTGTAAATGACTGTAAATAGTAATCTAAAAAAAAACAAAAAAAAAACCTTGTCAGTGCATGTCTCTAAAATGTACAGTGAATCTCTAACAGGGTGTTAGCTTTTCTTAGCTTAAGCTCTGATAAAATAGGAATATTTTTAGACTACTAAAAAAAAAGGTCCTCTCGAAATGGTTATTAGCCAAACAGTGATGTATTCTCACGTTCACTTCACTTCTGACTGATTTGTGAATTTTCATTTAAATAAAGAGGTGTTTTCAAACGGAGAAATATTGACAAGAAATATCTTTTTGGTAATCATAACTGTTGTTTCTTATGCAAGTTTAAAATTGGAAAAAGAAAGTTTTCACTTGCACGTCCAACCACTTAATCAACCCTGTTTCCATGCTAACATGAGGGTTTATGGGGCCAGAGGGCTCTCTGTTACTCTGTCGTTAAGTTACTCAGTTGCTTGCTCTCCTTCTCCAAATATACTGTACAAACTCTGGGATCTTTGCTGTCTCGCTCCGGGATATTGAATATGATTTCCGTTCGTCGGGGAGCCGTTATCAATATGCAGGAGACTCCCGGACCTTTAGGGAGAGCTATATAAATATAAAGGCTTTATTAGACAATGGTTTGAAACATAGGTGAAAAATCTATAGACTACTGTTAATGCTCACAATTACATTAAGGCTATTTAAAATTTTTAGCGTCCAACTGTTTTCGGCAGCACAGCTGTGTTCACTCTCCTCAGTCCAACTGACTCTGAACTTCTTTCAACTTTTCACACTCAACTGGTTTAATGGACCCAAAGATTTTCAGCCAATCAATAACAGAAAACGTTGTAACGTTGTATTTACATTTTATCTGAGTCAGTGCAGTCGGTCTAGTAAGAGCCCGTCTATGGATAGAGGCCATTTTATGTCCTTCAGAAATGATTCCTCTGGTCTAGTCTAGTAATCAACAGCATATGTGAGTGAACCGATTAAAGAAAAAAATTTTACTATGGTAATAGTTTTGGCGCGAGATTCTGGCGCGAGTGAGACTGACGCTGAAAGCGTTACTTGTCATGTCAGATGCGTCAGAGATTGCAACAATGTATATAATAACTTTGATGTCGTATACGTTGTGTGAGAGATGGCTACAATGTATACAATAAATTTAAATGTAAACAAAACTGCTTACTATCTGAGGATTTTACAATTATTTTTGCTTCAGTAGTGTGTGTGTGTGTATAGCTACAGTATGTATTTGTGTGTGTGTGTCTGTGTGTGTGTGTGTACTTGAGATATTAATGTGGCACTGGCTGATGCCAAACCATATCCAACGGAAACAGCTGAAACGTTGATAATCTGTAAATAAGAGAACATAAAACACATTTTTCCCCCCCAATAAAAAAACTCTCTTTTGTGAATACTGTATGATGTAACCAGCAGCATTAATACTGGTCATTAGTACTGGTCATGACTAGAGGGAAGAGTGGAAATGTGCTTACAGCTGTAGCCAGTGTCACCCCGCCCAGACTCGTCCTTCCTAGATGTCCACAAAATATAACGCTGATAAAACCGATCAAGTAGACCATAATGTAGGATAAAAACTAGGGGGATAAAAACAAGCAGAATGTTAGTGTAGTAAATGAAAGGTACAGAGACATAACGACTGTGGATTTAGTGCTCGAGAATGAATCATAATCATTCACAGGAAAAGACGCACACAGAAACAAAACGACATAAAGTATGCTGTGATTTCTAGCGAGATGAACTTATATTAGATCGGAATGCAAGAAGCTCGTGAACGCAACATGACACCGGGAATGGACGAGACTCCTTCGTACTCAATAGATAGGCTACTCTACTCTACTCTACTCTACTCTACTCTACTCTACTATAAAAGCTTACTATGAGCTTATACTAAACACTTGACAACAACTCGGTGATATAAAAAGAGATTTCAAGCACATTACTAACCACAGGCAAAGCCATAGTTGACAGCTCCTTCACTTCTTTTTTGAACTCGATGGGAATGAAACTGCGAAGACGCCTGAGGAATCTCCTGCGCAAACTTTCAGCCATTGTTTTTACAGCTTTCTACAGTAGTGAAGAGCTCTGAGGGGTATCTGAGAAGTTTTATTAGACAAGCGTGTATTATCAGACCGGTTGTGAACTCCGCCCCCAATAAAATAAACCATAAAGCACAGAGCAGACTTACCCATCCGATCTGATCTGATCTAATCTGATCTGTCTAAGAATATAAACCAGAGCTTCAGTGACTACTATGAAGCATGAAGGATATATATATATATACTGTA
>JAOVYU010000063.1:16027568-16039854 GCA_025674565.1 Synodontis membranacea | reverse complement strand
TTCTACGGTACCGTAGTTACCGTACAATCCATGGGATAGTAACTAGGGCTTATTTTTGGAGTAGGGCTTATATTACGAACATCCCGAAAAATCAAGCTAGGGTTTATTTTCGGGGAAACACGGTAGTACCCATGCTGATATTAACATTTATAAGTCATTTACCATTGTAATGTGACAAGTGCCCTTCATGGGAAAAAATGGTCTGGAACTTCTCTAGGTATGGATCGTTAAATTTCAACACAATGCTATAAATCATGTAGAAAGCATCCCTCAATCACTATTGTATTTACATTGACTAAAAGTAGAACAACCCCCAGGAATTCTGGGCACTGCCATGTTTTTAGCAAATCAAAAACATGTGCACTACCCTTGTAACTGTGGCCTTAAGCTATCAGATATGACCATACCTTGATTTTGTATTTATTACATGCAAGCAAGAAAAGACTGTGCTATGGAGAAGTACATTTCTGAAGTACTTCTGAAGTTTAATATTTAAACTGACCAATTCATATCATCTTGTGTTTTCACTAACCTTGATCTCAGAAATGTCTACAGCCTAATTTGGGTTGTGAGGGTGATTACGGGTCCCCTATAAATATTAAGTAACTCTGTACAGTATGAATTGATCAATGCACCTTTAGTCATTCTGTAAAAGATGGCATCTGTTTATCATACAGAGTTACATTTTGTGAAATTACAAACTACAACTTGTGAAATTAATTCTTCAATGAATCTTGGGCAATAGGTGAATTTGTAAATTTCATATTCCTACCGTTACATTTCCAGGGTACATTATTGGTAAAAAGGATTTGTTCATGGATGACTTCAAGGTGCATTCAGTAGAATGACCAAAACCCAAAATAGTAAAGGACCTACAATAATTATTGGCCTTTGCCTTAACCCACTCAAAACTAGGTGTTATTCTTATTTCCATTTTATCACCTTGTACCTTTCTGGCTCCATGACACTGAAGCTGATTACCCAACCCAAAGAAGCCACTAAGTGCAAGAAGAAGCTTGCTTCATGGCGCCATTACATAGGATGTAGATTGTGAAATTTCCCAAGCACATGAAACCATTCCACTCCTAGGCACTGTTCTAATGTTCTCATAAAATTAATGACAAACTGTTTGCTGGCTTTTCATGATTAGTCACCAGGCACCTGTGGTTAAGCAGAGGTGCTGGTCACAACTCAGCATTGAGTTAATTACAGATCTACTGGATTCACTCACATTACTATTATTCTAGTGATCATTGACAAGTCCTCCAAATCACTTAGCTTAATCCGGTTTCACCCACAATTCCCAATTTCCTGTCTCCTGTGACACAACAAATACCATCCTTCCAAACTGGTAAGCATGCAACACTGGCAGATTAGCACAATCGGAGGACAGCGCTACCTTTCAATATATGCCAGTTGGGAGCATATGTAGGAACTTTGACATCCCTGAGGATATTATTTCAGAACCAGAATTTTCAACTATTGATCTTTGTTTGCTCTGAGGATGCAGAAAGGCGATGCATCCATACATTGGACACGTCAAGATTATTTGACACATCAGTTATCCGACTTATAAACTTGAACTGCCAAGACAATGTTGTTTATCTCCTACTTTCCATGTCTCTCAGATGAAAGCCCCTAGGTCAGGAACCTCTAGAAGAATGGTCACCAGCAAACATTCTGTCAGCAACTTTGGATTTGGGAATACAACAGCATATGAGAGACACTGGACTCCAGATGTTGGGTTTGGTAGGCTGCAGTATTTGATTGACTGGGAATGATACAGCCCTGGGGATAGATAGGGTCCATCTCAGAACCTAGTGGACCTTGTCCTGAACAGAGAATTCCTAAATAAATAAATAAGTAAATAAATAAATAATAATAATAATAAAAAGAGTTAGATTGTTTGTAAACCCTTTGCCCACCGAACATTGTTGATCATTGTTTTGCCCTGATCTTTTCAATAAAAGCTGTCTTTGCATCCAAACCGGCCAGTGAAAATATTTGTGTGAAAAAACATCAGCTGTAAAGTGTACTTCCAAAATACCTCACCTCAGGCGGTACCACAGTAAAAGAAAAAAACAAAGTGCATGAAAGTGCATGACTGGCTCCACATTAAATACTGTAAGTGGGTAAGCAGTATTTATAGTTCACAGTGTACTTTCCACATTGTTGATGTTCTTGGCTACTGTTATGCTTTGGTCACTTTTGTCTCATGCCATTATGGCAGCACAAGCTTGACCAAACTTTAAATTTAAGTTACATCAGGATCCCTTTGAAGTAATAAAATGCATTAAAAAGTCACTTGGCTGAAGAGGAGTATTGTACCACAAAGTGAAAAAAATGAGAAATGCAATTATCACTGTTATTTAAGTTCTTACATTTCTACTTGCATCTGTTCCCCAACAGAAATGGAAGGCTACAGTTCTTTTACATACCCGGTTTAATGCATCACCTAGAAGTGGCAATCATGAATCAATGAAACCAGGCTTTATTGCCATAAATGTTTTTGTGACTAAACTCTAAGTTTTAATAAATAAATGTATGTAGATTGCATTAAAATGTACAAGATTTAAAATTAAAATTCAATTAGGCAAAGACTTATGAAGTGCCTTTTTAAAAAAAAAAAAAAAAAAAAAAAAAAAAAAAAAATTTATTGACCCTGTCATCACAGGTCACAATCTCCCTAAGCTGAGACCCTTGTAGGGTCTACTATACAAAATAAATACCCTACAGATTTTATTTGTACAGGTAAAAAAAAAACAGTATAAATTTTCATACATTTCATAAAATAGCACGCAATGTTTAGAGCAACACACATACACACTGCTGGAATGCCATGATCTGTGGTGTCCATTATCACTGTTAAGCTGCTTAGGAAAACATTTTGATAGCAATGATGACAATTGGCTTCGTTAAAATTAGCAAGAAAAAAAAAAAAGCATCCACTTTGGGATTTCTAAATAACCAACTAATATAAACTTATAATCCTAAGTCCTCTTTAACAGTGTGAAAAATAAAATATTATGAACTGAATTTTACTAAATATAAGCACTAGTTTTGTGTCTTAATAAATATGGCTAATAATATAAAAGTAAAAGTGACAAACATAAAAAAAAATTCTACAACATTAGCACAGCAGGAGGTGTTGGGAATTTTGGGTATGTTAATCTTAGTCTAAAAAAAAATATATCCTCTACTTAGTAAACACAAAACTCATCATTATAATTGCACTTCCCTGGCGACACACAGACTGAGATTTAATGACTGTTTTCCTTCCAAGTGGTTATATACATATAATGTCTACCTTAAATATGCATCATATTTATAGAAACACTAATCAAAACCTGGCATCAATGACTTTAACTCTAAAATATACAGTTCCACGAAGATGAAAGCATGCATAAATGCTACTTGGGAATCAGGCCATTTGTGTTAATAATAAAATCTGTAGGAAAAAAACCCAAAACACATAGCTAGCCCATCACAGATGGAGTATTAAAAGACTCTGTCATGGTACACGAGTTCTGAACTGGTATTTGGGGAGAATGAGGAGCTTGCTGTGTTCCTTCACTTGTGTCTGTCATGCCTTTCAGACGGCTGTGTGGTTGGCCCAGGTAGGGAAAGAGTCCAAATGGAACATTGCCTTTCCCCAGGTGTTGATTGCCAGCGTGATGCAGAGGATCCCTATAATGTTCATCATTATGCCCGCCTTTGCCTTGAATAGACAAAAATCACCAAATGATTAGACGAAAGCAAGAATAAACCCAACACCATGATAGTTGAGCATATGCGACCTAAGAATAAATGTATAAATGGTCAATGGCACGGTCGTTGTTGGTACTTAAATTTATTTAGGGTTCTGGTTATCCTATACTGCTAATGAAGGATCAAATGCAATCAAAAACTCATTGCACTAATGTCATCTCTGAACCTAACTCATAAGTGGACAAATTACTAACCAGTCAGAAAATGCATAGTTTTTCATGGGAATGATTATCATCTACAAGAGAAGTCTCACCATGTCTGACACCTTGAGGTAGCCATAGGAGAATACGATAGCGTTGGGGGGTGTTGCCACAGGTAACATGAAGGCGAGAGAGGTGCTGAGTGTACACGGCACCATGACGTACAAGGGGTTCATTCCAATGGATTGTGACTAAAATGCAAAAATGAAACATTATATGCACGACATTCGCTTAAAACCTCTACTATAATTCTTTAATTCAGATCTCTAATTTAAGTGGTGGTTTTCTGTCCCGTGAGCCGTTATTTACTGTGTGTAATTAAGCTGGGATCCTTCGGGATTATACATCCAAGACTGACTCATGTCTGCAAGAAAGCAGACGCTCCTCAGAACTACCAGATAACTGTGGAGCAAACCATAACGCAACAGCTGACGCACGGTAATTTAAGCTTTTGAGACATGGCTGAGATCTTTTTTTGGGTGTAAAAGAATCGAAGAAGTCACTTTTTTCTGTGCGCGCTTGCAAAACGAGCATGACTGTCACAGATATAAAGATTGGTTAAACATGCTTAAACGTGAATGGCCTTAATGAAGGCAAGACCCTACAGATAGGAACAGCGATTTTCATTTCTCGGTGGATTTATAACATCTCTTAAACTGTAGTAACAAAATCATAAAAAATTGAAGAGAAAAATGTCTAACTTACTGTTCTTTATTCACTCACATTCACTGCATGTGATACTTTTTGAGGTTTTAAGCTCGACCCACTTAGTCATGAAATTTTGCTGGTTAATCCCTGTCCCTAATTAGAAGAATATTACACGGGAACATTGCCAAAATCTTGATTATTTTTGGATTTGTGCTAGGTTGGGCAGGGCAGGTGGTTCAGGATTTGGTAAGAAATTCAATATTAACACCAGCATTGATTTGTCATATCATTTGGTTTACTGTACAGCTCAACAAACACTTTTAAGTGTACAGTACCTCTTTAATTAGATGAAGGCTCATTTGCATAAGTGCAATTTATTTAACGTAAAAAAAAATGTTTCAGTGCCACAGTACTTGCAAAAATATCAGCAATCAGCTTGCAAAAATTGTTTGCCGTATTAACTGTTTTTAATAAACTACTCTATCCACACAGTGTCTTAATCAATTAGAAATCAATATGGGTACAGAAATATTATATGTAAATGCACTTGTTCCTCATTAACTCTATTTTTTAAAAATGTGGTTTCTCTGCTCCCTATCGCTCTATTCAGTTACAAATGTCACTCCTGCCTGAATATCACTCCTGCCTGGTCCATTTGCAGCCAAGTCTCATTGCAGAGCTTTGTAAGCTAACTAAAGGACGGCAGAGTAGTGCACTTTGGGGAGGGCAGAAGAACAATTCAGTTGCTTGTGAGCACAGATAGGCAGCTGAATTTGGCTGCCTGAGAACTTGGCTGCCTGGTGAAGGGGCCTCTAAAAGGGACTGAAATTCAGTGATAAATGAATGGACAATCAGATGTTGTGGATCTGGGCCAGGGTAGTGCTTCAATGCTTGTCTTCACTGGCACCCATCCACATAGAGTGTACACTCACATCAATCAACTACTACTAGTACTACTAGACTGCATCCTGGGGTGTATTTCACCATTAATTTTTTGTTTTTTTTTTCATGTTGTCCTTACCATAGAGGCCAGGACAGGGAGGAAGAGAGTAGCTGTGGCCACATTGCTGGTGCACTCAGTGAAAGTGGATATCACGAGACAGAGGACAACGGCAATGGCCCAAGGAGGAATACTATGCAGAGGTGTTAACTGATTACCGATCCATCTGGACAGGCCTGATTCCTGGAGCAATGATGACAGCAGATCAAAAATTAGCAGAATTGTTTACAGATTAAGATCATGACAACGTAAAGCATGAAAGCAGGCTTTTTCAGAATCTTTTCCCCACCCTATAACCTATTTTTGAACAAAAAAATCATATCTATCCAACCTAAACTTTGTGGGAAAAAAGGTTCCTCAAGGGTTCTTGAGGAATGTTTAACACTTCTAGCTAAAAAAAAAAAAAAAATCTATTTGGAAATCTACTTTTTATCTACCTATAACCCTAATGGTTTCTTCCATAGGGACAAAGAGAAGCTCTTTAATGTACTATATGGAGTCCTGCATCAGAAAACAGAATGCAAAGGTACACATTAGATAGGAGTAGAAAATGGTATATGGTTAAATATTACCTCACTCCCTTTGGCCAACGCAAATCCTCCACCAAGGAGCAGAACTATGTTCCAGGGCATTTTCCTCTGAGCGTCCTTCCAGGTAAGCAAAGCTGGCATGGGGATACCCAGAGACAAACAGAAACAGTGACAGTATAAGTCATGAGTCAGTATACTTCATTTAATCATTTTGTTTTTGGTAATAAGGTGTCTCTCACCTGGACCAGGACTAGCAGATGGCCAGCAACAGAACTTCGGTGGTGTTGATGGCAGAATGAAAAGAAGCACAGCGATGAAAACTGCCACCGTGGCATCTGTCACATACCTGATGTTTTAGTAACAATGGGAAATTATTCTATATTCAGGACCATGTTTAATCCCAACCATATCCATAAGCCACCATCATGATTTAGTGAAAATACAACAAAGTAAATGAAAGCTTTGCAAACACAATGTAACCCATACTCAGCTTCTGAGTTGAATGCGTGTGTGGCCCAGCCAGCCACAAATCCAGGATCCCGGGTGAACCACAGGACCACAAGTAGAACGAAGAGGGCCAACACACTAGACTCCCCATATGACATGGGTCCCAGCAGCCGGTGCTGCTCTTGTATCACATTATATACTGCGATCTCCTTCTCTGTTTTCACCGCCTTGCAGCCCCATGTCTTCTTTAAGCTGGTGGAAGGAGGGCAAGAAGAAACAGACTGTGGGACTCACATGTAGTGGTTAAAAAAGTAAGTATTAGCATTAACAATACTTACTTGAACCCCATGAAAAGAAACTGCAGCCACAGCCATCCTAAACCCAGCATCAGGATCATGTTTGGAAATGCAAAGCCAAACCAGGATGCAAAATTGATGACATCACCATTCTGTGGAAACAGTCTAAAGGAAAGGAAAAGACAATCACTTAACACGATAATGCAATAAAACAGAAAGGAAGGAGCGGAAAACAAAAATGTAGGGTGAGAAGGAAAAGCAAGACTATGAAATTCTTTAAAATATGGGGTTATCATCAGTACTTAACCTGGACACTCACTGATTCATTTGGCCCATCAGTACCAGGTTAGGGCCTGTGCCTGTGATCGTGGCCGTTCCCCCAATGCTGGCAGCATAACACACGCACAACGTCATGCCTTTACACATCTGTTTTCTCTCTGCTGCCTCTTGATGCTGGGAGGCTTCAGTTGACATGTTCAGACCATTTAACACCACTGATGGGCAGAAAATAATCACAGCAAACAAAGTTCTCACATATTAAAGTACAACACTTTTCAATGCCATTCTATTCGGTAAAGCTGATAATGGTGAGATATAGGATCCGTATCTCCTATAAAATGCATGACAGTGGCCACATTTCTGACCTTGCCCATCTTTTTGTTTAGCAGACTCATGGTTTTGTGCATCTGGTGCCTGGTTAGGCTCCACGCTGGAGTTGAGCGGGACCGTTTCAATTTCCTGGTTGTTCAGTTGCTCCAGGACTGCCTGCACTATGGGAACCATCATCGCTGTGGTGGCAGTGTTACTGATCCACATGGAGAGGAAAGATGTAACGCCCATGAAACCTAGCATTAGCCTGTGTCCAAACACAGAGGAACAAAGAGAAATAAAGAAACTTAAAACAAAAAAAGTTGGCAGCTTCTTAAGAGCTCCATGTTTAAGAGACACAACAATTGTCCTAGTTTAATTAGTGGTCACCTACAGTGCTGGACGCACTCCTACCAAGAGCAGCACTCGGAGAGCGATGCGCTTGTGTAAGTTCCAGTGCTCGACGGCTACTGCCACCATTAGACCACCTAAGAACATCATATTAGTGTCCTTCAGATATTGAGTACACACCTGGAGAATGACATGAGAAGAAAAAATACAGTTAATTTAACAACCTTAATGCATTGTAAAAGAAGCATCAGATTAATGTGATACTAAGCCAGTGATGTGCAGAAACATGGAGCGTAAATACTGAGACACCTGTTTTGACTTCATGATGCCAAACAAAGGAAAGAGGAGAGCAGGGAGCAGAGACGTTACAGCCAGAGGGAGAGCTTCTGTACACCAGTACACTGCCATCAGTGAGATCACATAAGCACAGCTGGCCTCCTGGAATACACACAGTCATTAGACCACACACTCAAATTATCTCAAACAAGTACCTATGGAAAAACAAAGTTCACAATTTAAAGAAAATGGCACACCTGGAACCCCTAAGAGTTGTTTGGTTTTCCATGAACGTTTAATTTAATCCAGAAAGTGGTGACAAAGTGAAAATGTCCTAGGACGTAATAAAGTAGTATGGAATGCCATGATATAGGGCTAACAGCCTAGATATTACATGTTACAATGTAGGACTACAACAATAACCTTTCAGTGTGTCGCTCAGAGTCATTTGCCCATTTCCTACATATTAAGCATCATAATATGCTCTCAAGCTCCTGTCAAACATTCTACTCTTATAGAATTACAGGGTCTTACAAACATGCATTATGGCCTCTAACCAACATAACATGAATATAACAACACAAAAACAACCTGTCACAATTTCCTCTGCTTGTCTGAGGCAGTTCAGTGTCAGTGTAGAAGCATGGATTTCAAAGAGGGGTCTTGGTTAAAAAAGTTTTATTTTGTTACACTGGTGAAAATCTCGATCCACACAAGCACAGACAAATGTTCATTGTAATATTTATTACTGAGCTCTTACAGGTATTAGTGTATTTGACAGAACACATAATCTGAATGGGTTGATTCCAAAGGTAAATAACCAAGAAAGATCAGTACATCCATTAATAATAATAATAAATGGACCTAATTTGTTTAAAAAAATTATTGATATTTGAATAGTGCAACATTTTTATGTTCACAAATTAAATCTGTGCTGAGGAGAGTCCAGTGAAATTTCTTTTACAGTTAAGGGGGTCCCTGGCTGCAAAGGAGTTGAAAACCCCTGCAACAGATCTCTAGAAACTAACATCAACAATGATACCTCCATAGCCTTTTTGCATCTTGCCCTTGCATTTTTTTTTTTTATTTATTTTTTTTTTTTGCCATATCCATGATGCATTTGTGATTGGTAACTCAGGTAAACTTTGATTATTCTCAGCAGATGGTCAACATATTTTTGAAGGCAGGTGACCATAATTTCTGATCATTCATTAAAATGATTTGCATTATTATTATTATTATTATTATTATTATTATTATTACTAGTACTATTATTAGTATTATTGTTGTTGTTGTTATTATTATTATTATTTATTTTTATTTTTATTTTTTTCATTTTTTTTTTTCATTTTATTTTTAATCAAAGGAGAAGAAGTTACAGAGGTGTCTAATAAAGGTAAAGAAATTCAAAGTAGTAGAAAGTAGCACTTTATTTATTTATACAATGATACAGTAATTTTTGGTTTATTTGGTTCATGGGGTGGCTTTCATGAAGCGTTTAAAAGAATTTGGTTCTTAAAAAAATTAATGAAAAAAAAAGAAAGAAATAACAATGACAATGAGTAGTCTGTAGAGTGATGACTTTCTAGCTTTCTATACTGATGCTGCTTGAAGATGTATTAGAAAGGTAACTCAACTCAGGTTTTGTATTCTAAGCTATCTTCAGTAGTGAATTAAATACTACTACTACTACTACCACTACTACTACTAATAATAATAATTGCATGTGACACACAACTGATTACCTAAACACAAAGCTGAAACTGAACTCATGCTGAACCACAACTCAGTAGATTAAAAAAAAAAAAAAAAAAAAGATCAAAAGCTGCAGTTCTGTCCAAAGTGGATGGTCTTGATACCCAGAGGATGTCACACATTATTGCCAGCTGAATACTATAAAGGTATGTAAATAAACATCAACTGCCTTGCATCTACCAAAATGAAGGTGAATTTGACGTACCGTTGTGGCCACATAAAGTGGAAGTGGAAGCAGTACTAGAGGAGTAAAGACAAGAATGATGCCATTCTTTAAGTTCCAGATGGATTTCAGTATGGGTGGCATCTCCAAATTAATGAAGACAGATCTGGTGTAAAGAAGTAGCACAGACTTTTTAAACCTGGAGAGAGAGAGAGAGAGAGAGAGAGAGAGAGAGAGAGAGAGAGCAATGAATGAATAGGCACCCACTGACGCAGTGAACACTCCCCCGACATATGATCATTTTAACCTCGGAATATGCCTCCCTTTTTTCTTTTCTTTCTTTATTTCTTTTTTTTTTTTTTTTTAAATATAAATTTAAAATGAGTAAATAAATCAAAATAAAATAAAATAAAGTTAGACTTCACCTGCAGATTATTCTGTCTGTAACTTTATTCTGTATCCAAGCTGTCAAAGAGGAGCTGAATCACAGGTTTTGCGCTGCTGTAGAACAGGGGAGAGCGGGGTAACATGAGCCACTTATATTACATTGGATGATTTTGCGGCAAAAGTGTATTTTTTTTTTTCGAGTTACTATACGCACCTCAGGTTGTTATATACCCATGGAAATTATAACGTTATGTGATTATTATGGTTTTAGAACAATTGAACAATTTGAAAAAATATATATATACTTTTCAAAAAAGTATTTCTGAAATCAATAAAGGGTAAAACAAAATATGTGTTAATTATACACAGAGGGTCAAAAAATATAAATACAGCAAACCTAATATTTGGCTAAATGTCCCTTTGGCTAAAGGTTTCAAATTGACCAGATGCTTTGGGAGCTTCTGGCAGAATTCTGGATGGATATTTGACCACTATCCTTGGGAGAATATGTAGAGTTCAATTAAATTGGCTGTTTTCCTGGAAACAACACAGTCCATGTATTTTCGATAGAGATGAGGTCACTACTTGTTTTACGCTTAATGTTAGCCTGCTGTATCCATTCCACCAACCAGCTTTTATGTGTATTTGGGGTCATTGTAGTGTTGGAACACCCAATTATGTCCAGGTTTCTGATGGATTGCACTTTGTGCGACGCATGAGCTCCACTGGCAGCAAAACAGACCCAGAGCATAAGCATGCCACCACCACCATGCTTAACAGTTGGTACAGTGTTCCTCTTTACCTCTGGTCATTGTGGCCAAACAACTCCATCTTTGTCCTATATGACCATTCAACATTCTTCCAGAAGGCTTTTTCTCTGTCCATGTTGTCAGCAGCAAAATTTGACTGAGTTTGAAGGTTTGATTTTGGAGCAGGGGCATCTTTCAGTTTTTGTCTTCTTGTAGACCTGGGCAAAGTTGCTACACCTCCAAATAACATGAACTTGTCAAACAAACCTTTTTTATTATGTTGTCCACAGAGAAGCTACATCATGATCAATAATAGGAAGCTAAGAGGCCTTGGCAAGTTAAAAGACATTTTTGTACTTTCAACACCATGAAATTAACTTGCCCCAACGTTGCTCCCACGTTTTACCCCACAACCTCCATTTCAACTTGTTTTGTAATTTACACTGACTTAATTTCAAATGTCCAAAACTAATTAAGATAGGAGACTGATATTTATAGTAACATAATTATTTTTTTGTTTGTTTTTTGTTTTGGGTTTTGTTTTGTTTTTTTTTTGCTCTGGTTTGCTTACCACTCTCTCCAGGAGTTCAAGAAGGTCTGAGTAATGTGCAGTAAATTTCTTTGATTTGTGGTTAGATTGTTTATGGTTACTTAGATACGGGGGATGTTCTTGGTACCCTATGGTTTGATTTACCTTGTACTCTCCTACACTACCTTTACTACAGAACCCAGGATTGATCTGTACCAGCTCATCTAAATGTTAAAGTTACATTACAGCACCCTCTTGTGGATTAAAAGAGACATTGCTCTGGGTGGTTTACTTGTATTGTCCTCCTTTGGGTCAAACCTTTCAGCCTTTAAACTACTTTTCATCACTTTCAAAGCCCTCCACAGTCTTACTCCTACCTAACCTATCTCTCTGAGCTTCTTCAACCTCATCTTCTTCATCCTCCAATTAAGTCATCCCCATAACAGACTATCCCCAAACGGGTCGCAGGTTCTTTAGAAAATATCCCACAAACTGGGGAATGATGTTCCCTAATTTCACAGTGGCATTGAACCCGTGACCTTCTTGCTTTATATATTCAAAATGTCCAGTAATTCTTAGTTTTCAAATGTTCTGCTTAA
>JAOVYU010000063.1:16014743-16025461 GCA_025674565.1 Synodontis membranacea | reverse complement strand
CTCAGCTCACTTAACCTATATCTCCTCTCAAAAATACTTGAGATTTCACTGAACACTCGTTATTACAGGTACTAACATTGAATACACATCTCACTGCATGCTCACATTATCACTTCAAAAAGGTCCGTTATTCCGATATTTCAGCGCTATAACCGGGAAACTGGGAAGGTTTTTCATTATGGAAACAGCTCACAAGAGCTACGTGGTGTTTTCAGTGTGGAGGATTGTATTGTTTTCACTTGGGATACATGAGCGACTATACCTTCAGTCCTCAGTAAGGGGGGTGGGTGGAGGCAGAGTTATCGCGGTGAGCAAGCGAGTGGGCGGGGCAAAGCGCATTATGGAGTAAAGCGGGAATTTACAGGATTTATTGCTGTTATTTATATCATAGAAGCAGGGGCATCATAATGGGGGGAAAAGGGGACTGAGTTACCAGGGCCCCATGTGGGGGGAGGGCCCCTAAGGAATCTGGAATTTTATTTTCCTTTAAATATTAATATTATTCAAAGATCACAATAAATGTTGCTAACTAATGTAAATGTAATTTTGGGAGGAAAATAAATAGGTTGACGGATTAAATTGTGTCCTGGCTTACAGTGTTTGAGGGGGGGCCAATGGGCACTGTTGGTGCATAGGGCCCAGAATTTGGTGCTACGCCCCTGCCCCTGATACTCTCGGCATCGTCCGTGACCCTGACCAGGATAAAGCGGATGCTTATGATGAATGAATAAAATCCATGAATATATTCACTTATAACGATATGTCAGCGATTAGCCTCATTAATCTTGTGTAGCGGAAACCTTAAGTGTATGTAAATTAAATGCATGACTAGTTGTGTTTTATATTCATGTATCTGGTTTTGGTTTTATTATTTGTTTCTTCCTAGAAACTCAGTGTTGCGTGATGCCCGGTGTCCCGCCCATTTATGAGCTTCTCATGGTGGAATAGGAGGGTCCTTATGTCCCTTTTATAGAGGAGCAGTAAAAGAAAAGAAAAAAAGCTCTGGCATCAAGACTTTGGCTTATGCTGGTTAAGTCCTGAGAGGTAGTCATGGAGTGGCTGGCTCCAGCTTTAGAGCGGGACCTTGGAGTGGACCAGCGGCAGATAGGACCAGGAACACGGCCCCATGAGCTGGTGGCGCTGGTTTCGACCCGCTGGATTACGGGACTAAGAGAAAGGAAAGTAACCCGTTGTGCTCGTTATGACTGTGGTAGTGATGGAGATATCCGCACTCTTCTCCAGCGCTCTCAGGTAAAGTTACCACCTGGATGGACTCGTGTTTGCATCCAAGGTCTAAGGAAAAGCAAGTTGGGGTATAGGATTGCCAGGGAACCAGGCTGGCGTGAGGAAGACTTCTCCAAGAACTCTTTCGTGAAACAGATGCAGGAAGTGTCAGAGAGCAACGTCAGGTAAATAATGAGCATCGAGAAGGTAATATGCTTCGGTACAAATGTAAAAATATTCATTATTCACAAATATTGGAATTGGTACATAGCTTTTTACAAAAAAAAATAAAAAATACCAAGAGTTGTATTTAAAGAATTCAATTTAATATGAAAATAAACATTTGGGAAACAAGTTTCATTGTAAAAATTAATTAATTAATTAGAATATACAAATCAATCAATAAATAAATAAAGACATTTTGACCTTTGTCTTGTTAAAAAGCCACAGGATGTAAATCAACAATCAGTATTAATAGCCTCACAATCAATTAGAAGCTGACAATTTTAACATTAAACAATGATTAAACAATCATTTGCTTGTGTTAAAACCTAGGATGTTTGTCTTCTATTATAAAGATTTTAATTTTTAGAGATTTAGGTTTTACAGGTTGGTACCTGATCTTCATAGACTTAATAAAATATATAAATCATTAATTAGATCAAATTGTCGTAAACTTTTTTTCAGCAACAAACAACAGGCACATTTTGTTTTGTCATCACAGCGTTTTAATGGGAGAATATTACTTTTGTTATATTACTTATAATTATATTATTTTTTTTGTATTCAGTAAACCGTAAATAGATTTGTACACTGTATGGCCAAACGTTTGTGGACACCTGACAAGTGTTGCCACAAAGTTTTGTATATGCTGCATAGAAATCTATCATGCCATGCAGCATTACAATTTCCCATCACTAGAACTAAGAGGCCAAGAGCTGCAGCATGACTGAAGCCATGCTCCAAAATCTAGTGGGAGAACCTCCCCAGAAAAGTGGAGCTTATTATAACAGCAAAATGGGAACTGAATCGGGAATCGGATGTTCAACAAGCACATATGAGTGTGATGGTCTGCTGTCAACAAAATTTTGTGTGTCTTTAGCTGTAGTTGCTGCATATTGCATTTCTGTAAGATCGTATAAAAATAAGCCATACACATTTTCTTTCTTGATCTTTCAGAGAAAATGCAGATAATAGAAACGCGAATATCAGAGCTTCAAAATAGTTATTAAGAACTGATTTGTCTGTTTGTATTACAGGAATCTGTGGCATGAGGCATATATGAACCATGTGCAGCCATATGCAAGTACTACGGACCAAACACAGGTGTTGGCCATCGATGCTGTACAACAAGCTTTGCAAAAACTGTTTGGCTGTACATTTCTCTCAACTGACCGGTTGTCACCATCCCTCTCGCCAGCTCGAGAGAAGGAGAAAGAGTGTCCTCTATCATCCAGTACCTCAGCAGGCAAGCAAAACACAGACACACTGTGTCCAAATGTGGTCCCTTCTGAATGCTTGCTTGAGTCAGGGGAGGTACTGTACGTCATTCTCCCATATACCCAATACTCCCTTCATGATATTGTCACCTACAGTCCAGCTAAGCTTGCCAACAGCAATGCTAAAGTATTGTTCATTTTGTACCAAGTTCTCATAGCAATGCGTGAATGCCATGCATCCGGACTATCATGTGGAGAGCTCTCCTTGCAGGACATAGCTGTCGATGAGCAACTTTGCAGTCGCCTCAGACTATCCATAGCACATTATGAAAAAATCGACGAGAACAGGAATGCAGCAGCGTGTGCAACGAGTAGGCAAATGCCAAACACTGTAAAAGGTAAAGGTGATGAAAGTGAACATCACTGCCAGGATTGTCAGGATTATCTCAAATCTTTGGTTCTAGACTGGGTTCATGGTAGAGTCAGCAACTTTTTTTATTTGATGGAACTGAATAGATTAGCTGGAAGGCGTGAAGGTGACCCCAACTATCACCCAGTTTTACCCTGGGTGGTAGATTTCACTGCACCATATGGAAGATACCGTGATCTCAGGAGGTCAAAGTTTCGTCTAAATAAGGGCGACAAGCAATTGGATTTCACTTATGAAATGACCAAAGAAGCTCTTGTAGCAGCGGGTAGTGGAGGTGGTGGAAGCCTCTTTCCTTCTGATCTTGGTGTATCAGTAGGTCCTAGTGGTTCAGGACAGTCGGATCATCTCCATGTACCCCATCATATTTCAGATGTTTTATCAGACATCACCTACTATGTCTACAAGGCTAGACAAACAGCCAAATCAGTGCTTTGTAGCCATGTTCGCTCTCAATGGGAGCCTAACGAATACCCAGCTAGCATGGAACGTATGCAGAGCTGGACGCCAGACGAATGCATACCGGAATTCTTCACAGATCCTTCTATATTTCGCTCCATTCACCCAGACATGCCAGACCTTGAGGTGCCTTCATGGTGTAACTCCTGTGAGGAGTTTATTGCTGTGCACAGGCGTCTTTTAGACAGTCCTGAAGTATCCCAACACCTACACCATTGGATTGACCTAACCTTTGGCTATAAGCTGACAGGGAAAGAAGCAGTAAAAGCCAAGAATGTATGCTTACACTTGGTGGATAACCATACCCATCTGACCAGCTACGGAGTGGTTCAACTGTTTGACCAACCTCACCCACCCTGCCTTGCACCTTACCAGTATTCACCAGCAGAACCTCCCCATCTTGGCCCTATCAGTGTTTCAGCATGGCAAATCCCACCTCTTGAAACCACAGTAGATGTGGATAGGACAGTCCCAGAGGCAACAGGGTGTGAATCTAGTGGCTGGACAGTAGTTGACAGGGATGAAGAGCTAGAGCAAGGAACAGAGGCTCTCGATTCCTTAAGTGCGACTGTCTCTGCCACCACCACCACTATGCCAATACCTACTGTGAGTTCTGCCGGAGGGAAGACAATTGGGGAGCATGCTGTTTTGGTATTGTCTCCATCTCATAGCTCTTTTCCTGGAGAAACTGCAAGCAGCACAATAAATACTCTTGGATCTATGGGTAACATTCTTCACAGAGGACCCTCAATTATTAAGAAGCAGGAAGGTATCACTGCTTCTAACATGAACACAGATGATTTCAAAATAAATTTACCAGAAGGATTCAAGCCCTTACAGCCTTTAGAAGAGTTAGAGAAGCTTAATATCTTCTTAGTAAAAGGGTTGCATTCCCAAGTTCAGAATACAATGGATGTAGACAGGAGAGCATCAGGTACTGCATCAAAAGCACCCTTGTCCTTTACAGACCTGTTTCAGAGAGACATGCAAGCCCTTGGTGTCTTCATTGCAGAAATATTCTACTCATCAAAATTCCAATGTATAAAACCAGGAACATCTTTGAGGGGCCGTTATCAAGCAGTCATGAAGTTTTGCTCTGCCAGTCTTAGGGATGTCCCACTACCACTTCATCATGCCCTTGAGGTCCTTCTGCAGATTCACAAGCACACATATGAGACTGAATCTTTGCACTATGCTGGCTTACCATTTCGTTTCAAATATGACCCAATTTACGAGGGCCTTCCACCACCAAATCCTTGGCAATTGCTTTCTCCTGCATTATCTCCACTACCTTTCCCTGAATATTTCCCAGCACTTCATCACTTCGTTTTCTCTTACCATTCCAAGACGATGTCTATCAACAGTGTTCAAGGTCGGGATATTGTGTTTAGCTTATGGCAACAGCTGCAAACTCTTCTACAGAGTGATATCACTGCAGAGGGACTGGAGATTCTCTTACCTTTTGTGCTTGCTTTAATGACAGAAGAATCTACAGCTGTGTATGCTGCCTGGTACTTATTTGAACCAGTCTCCAGTGTCCTTGGGCCACGCAATTCCTCAAAATATTTGATGAAGCCACTCATAGGTGTATACGAAAACCCCCACTGCCTTCGTGGTCGTTTCTACCTCTACACAGACTGTTTTGTACTACAGCTTATAGTGCGGCTTGGCTTGCAGGCTTTCCTGTCTAGCCTTCTACCTCATGTGCTCCAAGTTATCACTGGATTTGAGAGTTGTCGCACAGGAGCAGGGAATGAATGGGATGGGATTAAAGCATTAAGAGGTGGTATGGGTGGCTTAGGAGAAGAGGAGGAAGACTTTGAATGTATGGATGGCAGGCCATCATCAGCTGCCTCAGCTGGGAAAGTGGGAGGGAGCAATGGTGGTGGTACCGGAGGTGTCGGCGTTGGTGACCCAGGACTTGTGGACTACTCATCAGGCATCAGTCTGAATGACCAGGTGTTTATTGCTGATGGTGAGGACTTTCAGAACGGCTTTTATGTCAATAATGGATCATCTGTATCAACAGCCGGAGTATCTGCTAAACTGCAAGTCAAGAACTCTGCAAACAAAGACCAAGACCAGGAATCTCAAAGTGTGGGTAAACTAAGTGACAAGAGTAGTGCCAGTGAGGTGTCCACTGGAGATGGAGACTCCACTAGGGATCATGCAAGTTTAAAGTCTGCTGACAGCAGTCAGGACTTAAAGCAGGCCAGTGATGGGGAAGATGGAGGTGACCTGGAGGACGAAGATGCAACAGTAGAGGAGAAAGATCGCACAGTACAGAAAGGTTCTAGTCTTGAACTGACATTGTCTGGTTGCACAGAGGAATCTGAAGCCACAGTCGGTACTCTAGAGGGTGACTTCATGAATGGAATGGTGCAAGGAGAGAGTGAGAAAAACATAGGGGTGGAGGATGATGAGCCTGACCCTTCAGAGGACTCTGAGGAGAAAGAACACAAAATATTATTGGGTAAGTGGAAAAAGCATTTGGGGATAATCTTTGTTGTGTCAGAAAAGTTTGTGATTTCAGATATTTTGGGAATTACCATTGTGCAAGTAATTTTTATATGCATTTTAATCAGACACTGTGTGCAAGACCGTAAGATGGCTGTCTGCTAAATTGGGGCCCACGGTAACCTCTCGATACGTAGCTAGAAATCTTCTGCGTCTTCTTACTACTTGCTATATGGGTAAGTATCGAATGTATGTTATATAATACCTTCTAATGTATTTGATTAACTATTTGCCACTATGCTAAATACTATACTGGGGTGTAACGATGCAGACAACTCACAATTCGGTTCGATACATAATACAGTGCTAATGGATTGACACACATCACGATAGATCTAATTATTTATGTAACAAAACAAACTGACAAAACAAAATGAAAACAAACTAAGATATTAGATTTTTTTAATTATTTGGTTTGTATTCCTTTTTAGTGCAAATTATAAAAAAAATTATTGTTTATCTCTTTTTGCTTGTCCAGTTTCTTACAGTGTTTTCCTTATTAAATATGTAAATGTTTACAATGTAAATCTTTCTTGCAGTTATTCTCTTATTCTTCAGCTTTCTGTTCAAAATATAATAGTATATCTCTTAAGAAATTTTCCTTTTTTAAAAAGACTTAAAGACTCCTATTAAAACTAATAGGAACCATATGAATAAATAAATGCACACATTTGGAGAACAAGACTCACCGTTTCCTGCTTGAAGTTGATGAGTGACCTAAAATAGTTATGTAGCTTCGGGTGGCCCGAGTAATCAAGCCATCTATGGTTATTGCTATTCGCTCATCCTTCTCTCAGTCAACTCCTCCTTAAATTTAAACTTCACATCCTCATACATGACAGGAACCACTGATCAGCTGAAGTGTGTATAGGATGAAATATGATATTTGGGCTCCAGTGTGTTGACAAGTTTTTTTTTAATTCTTTGTCCTCAAGCACTGAAAACGGTCTTGTCTTTGGCATTAAAAAAGCCGATGCCCTTTTTCCCTCTTACTTGTTGCCAGAAGAGGTGCAGCAAATGACT
Organism: Synodontis membranacea; assembly: GCA_025674565.1. Classification (NCBI taxonomy): domain Eukaryota; kingdom Metazoa; phylum Chordata; class Actinopteri; order Siluriformes; family Mochokidae; genus Synodontis; species Synodontis membranacea. Next base: position 16,018,372 of record JAOVYU010000063.1, on the reverse strand, counting down.
CCTTAAGAGTCGTTTGGTACCTTTTTATCAGGTGGCAGCTAACTTTAGACCGTTGTCCTTATGACGCCCTAGCATGTTAGTGGTGTTCTTCGTTGTGCACACTATAGTGCATCGGCAGAGTTTGCAAAAAGTCTTTGTTCCATCCACAATTTTCTCACCATTTATTGGAAATCTAAAATAATGCCACACCACGACTTATGGTGGACTCTACGTCAGCCTTTTTCACCCTCCTTCTCAATTTTGGCTCACGACAACCAGATAGTGTCAGGGTTATCAACAGTTCAGTCAAGCAAACAGATTATCTCTATTGCACCATCTGTTTTCTGGGAGTGACATTGCGATAAATTTGGTCAGCGTCACGATGCTGATCATATTTTTGAATTGCAATGTATCGTGCATTGTTACACCCCTATACTATAGTATTTTACATGTTTTCTAACCAGTCTTAATTATGTTTTTAAACAATTCTCTCTATAGGCCTTGACAAGCACCAGTTTTTGCTTTCTGCAAGTGAAGAAAGTAGCCTTGACAGCACAGGAAGTGTTTATGAAAAGAAACCTATTATAGGTGACCAAACAGCAAAGCCAGTTGTTGATTGTCTTATCTACATAGCCCATCTGTATGGAGAGCCTGTTCTGACCTATCAGTACATGCCATACATTGGTTACCTGGTAAGGTTGTGGTTTATTTAAAGTACATATTCTATTCCTTGTACACCTATCTTTAAAGAAAGTATAAATATTCACATCCATTTGCAGTTCAGGTCAAAATCAAGATCATTGACAGAAATCTAATTCAAAACAATTAGGGCATTTATGACTGGGATATGGTTATTTGTTTGCTGATTATTTTTGCATTTGTTGTCAGTTTACTGAATGCATATAGCAACCAACAAAATTAATGTAGAAAAAAAACCAGAACGTCCTTCCAGAACTGACGAAAGAACAATAAAACCTGTTGGGGCTGCCAAGAGCCGCCTTTTATGTAAAGCAGCATTATGAGCTGCTGGAATATCTGGCAAGTGCTGGTACCTCTTCCTAAATGTGAGAACAATCTTTTGAATGCTTTGCATGTCTGGGCTATGGGGTAGGTGGCTAGATAGAATCCCTTTCTCTTGGGGTTTGGGGGGGGGGGGGGGGGTGTCCAAGCCTGCTTAACTCACCCCTAACCATGTGGCAAAATATATCTGGTAAGACCACAGTAGACCTTTTTGGGCAAAATCCTAAAAGATATGTTTGGTGCAAAAACAAGAGAGTTTATTACCCATAGAACATCATGCCCAACATTAAACATGGTGATGTCCTGTTATATGGCCACTTCATTCAGGATAAAGGGAATCATGGAAACTCCAAATACCTATTTATTATGGCATAAATCCTACAGACCCCTTTTAGACAGCTGAAGATGGCAAACATTTATATTTTCCAGCACCTGAAGCACAAATCCAAGTCAACAGAGGAGTGGCTTTTTTAAATGAATGAATTTATTTATTTATTTGTTAATAACAGGGGTGTGTAGACTTTTTATATCCACTGTAGAATACATGGCACCTGAATCTAATGCAATGATTATCTCAATCAACGCAATCAGCATTAGCATCTTTCAAGAGAATGGGCATAATTGCCTTAAACATCATTTGATTAACCCGTGGTCTGAAAAGGGGTGCAGGGCTGTCATAGACACATATCTAAAATATAATGGATATTAATTTTTAAGATTCTTCTACAAGTTTTTTTTTTTTTTTTTTTTTTTTTTTTTTTTTTAAACCTTTGTTAGACATAAAAGTCCTGTGCTATAAGTAAAAATACAGGGTAACAGAAAAGGGTTCATCACCTCCCTTTACATAGCTCTCTAGTTAGGTGATCAAATAATTACCCTTTGTTTTATTTTCTCTCACCAGCAGAAACACAGCATTGCTGTTTTATTTAAAAAGCTACCCATGACCTTTGCTTGGCTTGGATGGCTACAGGCTGGCAGATCAGGCATTAATCTCTTTGTGATTAGTGTTTTCCATGAGAGTTTTAGCTTGAAAATATGAATTGTTTTAGGGAATTAGTGAAAAAAACACCAAGGGCATTTATAAGCATGAAATGTTTTTGTTTGCTGTTTATTCTTGTTTTCATTTTACTTCATTTTACCAGACATGATAGTATCAATGAGTTACCTAGTCATAATCATAATCTGACACACATTTTTGTTCTTTCGGAACCCTTTTCCAGGTGTCTCCCCCCTCCTCCTGCCGCTTGAATACTCGTAAGGAGGCAGGCCTTCTAGGTGCAGTCGTATTGACTCAGAGGATTATAGTTTATCTGTCAGACACCACTCTAATGGATATGCTGATGAAGATCAATCAGGATGTGCTTCTGCCCCTGCTTGACCTGCTCACCTCACCCAAAATGGGGTAAAATGTGGCTCACACTACAGTAGAGCCCTTTTCTTTTTCATCTTCTGTGTCTAGTTACAGTAAGAGGACACACGTCTTTGAAATATTACCTTTGTTTGTATGGCTGTTCCTGTGTACACAGTTTTCCCAGCGGGGTGCAGTCCCGTTCTGCTTTGTGTTTGAAGACTCTCAGCCTGATGGCACTGATATGGCTGCGAATTGGCAGGGAAATGGTGCAACAGCACATGGCAGACACACTCTGCAAGTTCTTTCAGGTCTTCTCTTTGCTGGATAGTCTGCAGAACCAGGTAATAAGAATTTTAATTCTGTTGGTACATACTGTAATACACTACCAGTCAAAAGTTTCAGAACACTGACACCTTGACTTTCTTTGCAATTTCTCTGTAGGAAAGACCTATATTTTTAAGTGTTATGATGATCTGTCTCTCTTCCATTGTTAATTGCCTTTTTCTCGCCATTTTTGAGCAACACACTACTTTTCAACTGATACTGTTCAACTGATGCTCACGAGGGTATGGTACCACACCGTGTTCCAACACTGCTTTTATCCCGAGAGAGGGGGTTGTAAGTAATCCAGAAAAGTTGGAACACCTGTAGGAATTAGTAGCACCAGCTTTCAAGGCTTGATCAACCTCCATTGCTGCAGAACAGCTTTTAATTGTTAACTTTTGTCTTCCCTGAAAAAGGCCTTTTTGTATAATTCTGAAATGTACATTATTTTTTAACCTCTGGCAGTTCACCACTTACCTTTGTACTATTTCAAGCCATTCATTGGACTTGAACGACTTGAATTGCAATAAATAACTGGAAAAAAATTGGGGTGTTCTAAGACTTTATTATTTTTTTATTTTTTTATTTTTTTAACCTTTGTTAGACATAAAAGTCCTGTGCTATAAGTAAAAATAAAGGGTAACAGAAAAGGGTTCATCACCTCCCTTTACATAGCTCTCTAGTTAGGTGATCAAATAATTACCCTTTGTTTTATTTTCTCTCACCAGCAGAAACACAGCATTGCTGTTTTATTTAAAAAGCTACCCATGACCTTTGCTACCCTTAACCTCTGGCAGTTCACCACTTACCTTTGTACTATTTCAAGCCATTCATTGGACTTGAGCGACTTGAATTGCAATAAATAACTGGAAAAAAATTGGGGTGTTCTAAGACTAAGACTAACACTGGGGTGTTCTAAGTTCTAAGACTAAGGGTGTTCTAAGACTTTTGACCG
>JAOVYU010000063.1:16003704-16014643 GCA_025674565.1 Synodontis membranacea | reverse complement strand
TTTTTTTGGAGAGGAACTATAATTTTAGCCGTTGCCTTCTTTTGGTAGTTTAATGATTTGATTGGTGTTTTGCTGTGCAGATAGAGAAGGGACCCCGAAAAGAGGTTGGAGAGTATGTATACGTTGATGTCTGCACTCCAGGGGGAACGGAGGTGACCTGTGAACTGGGAGTTCTTGAAGAGCTTCAGGCCGTGTTCAACCCAGAGATGGCGTATACCTCCTATATCCCTTTGCACCGTCTCGTTGGTGAGGCAGTCCACACGTGTTGATTTTTTTGGAGCATGCTTAATCAATCAATTCATTAATTAATTGATACATTATTTTTTTCATAATATTTTTTCTCATTCTTGTTTTGTTTTGGTTTTAGGTGACACAGTAATTCGCAAATTAGTTCCTAATCATGAACTAGTTTGGGGACTGGCTATGTCCTATCATAACAAAGTAAGTCCAGGAAGCCCAGAATCAAACCTAGCTGGCAGTCAAAGAGCAGAGATGCCCACTTCTTCTATTGGCTTCTCTCCAAGCTTAAGCCACCAGTTTGGTCGCAGCCCCTTCCCGGCTCCCTCGTCCACCTCAACTCCTCTTAGTGGAGATGCCCTTCCTGAGTCTGGAACCTTTGGCAGCCACTTGGTAGGAAATCGCATCCAAGTAGCACGGGACACTGAGCCAAGTGGAAGCCCAAATCAGTCCTCTGTTGATATCTGGGGACGGCCTCATGTGAGCTATATTCCATCATCAAGCCTCGTCACTTCAATGTTTGCCTCAATGTCAGTGGGACCAGCTTCCTCAATATCTTCATCCTCTTGGGTTCTGGGCCACACTCCAGAAGACAGTGCACTGAAGCAAGAACTCTCCCGCAGTAGTCGTTCTCTGCAGGGCAACTGGCTGGCATACTGGCAATATGAGATTGGCTTCAACCAACAGGACCCACGTTTCCATTTCCACCAGATCCGCCTGCAAAGCTTTTTGGGCCACTCGGGCACAGCTAAGTGTCTGGCTCCTCTAGCTGGTGAGGACTACTTTCTTTCTGGAAGCAAAGACAAAACGGTGAAACTCTGGCCACTGTATAATCATGGTGATGGTACTCGAGAGGTGGAACCTCGGCTGACATACACAGACCATCGCAAGTCTGTGTTCTGTGTTGCGCAGCTGGAGGCGTTACAGGAGGTGGTGAGCTGTGATGGCTCTGTGCACATTTGGGACCAGTTCACAGGTGAGAGGCAATTCTATCTGTACAGTACAGTTTTGTAACTGTACATATAGCTGTACAGTGTTGAAACTACAGTATATAACTTTTGGGGCTTTTGGGATTTCAAAGACCCCTTTGGTGCATATTTCTTTCCACTGCATGGAATAATCTAATGGTTGTTTGTGGCATGTCAATACACATTTATTGAAGATTCTAGAAGTGCTCAGTGTTGTGGCATGAATGCATGGTAATGTATGAGTCCTTAAGGAAACCGTATTCATAAAGCAAGTTCTTTACTCACTCAATAATATGTATTTGTTAAAATGAAGTAAGTAACATAATGCATCTTTAACATTAGTGAGCGATTTTTTTTTTGTGTGTGTTTGTGTGTGTGTATGTGTGAAAAGGCAAGCAGATTCGGTCTTACGAAGCACTTGATGGAAAGAATCCCATCACGGCCGTCACCACAATGCCACCGCCTCACTGCAGCGTGGTGTTTGCCAGTGCTGACTCTGTCCTTCGTTTTGTAGACCCACGCAAGCCTGGCCTTCAGGTACATTCATCACTCTCTCATTTAACAACCTAAAGTCATTGCTCTGTTTTTCAATGCTACCCTACAAATGTAATTGATTGGGTTTAATTTAATAATGCAGCTCTTTGTAGGCAGTGTGTCTTGGCTTTAGTATTAGTAATGGCTGTCAGAAAGGCACACTACGCTGTTCCTTTATTCTCAGCACGAGTTTCGCCTGGCCAGTAACAACCTGAGTGCGGGTCTAATCCGCTGCCTGGCTGTGAGCCCCGGAGGACGAACAGTGGCGGCCGGATTCTCCTCAGGCTTCATAGTGCTGTTGGATGCACGGACTGGGCTGGTGCTGCGAGGCTGGCCTGCTCATGAGGGAGACATACTGCAGATGAAGGTGGGTGTGTGCTCCATTCTTGTCATATGTGTAAATGTGGTGGGTAGTTTTTACAAATGTGTGTCAATATTTATGTTTATAGTGAGGTCAGTAATGAGGGTGTTCAGAACATTTTGTGTGCATCTGTGGTGAATCAGATATGGGGCCGGTATTTGTGACCCATATAGGCTGGATGTCCTAAAAGTGGTGAGTAAGAGGTTCATGTGCTACACGAAAGCCCAGTGTAAAAAAGCCCATTAAGTGATTTTCAAAATCCATTGTGTACAAGGTCAACAAATTCCAGAAGATTATCATTAATAAGAAATGTCTTTTTTTTTCTAAACAGAGATATTGTACACTAATATCTTAAGGAAGACAAGAATTTCATTGTTTCCAGCAACAAATAAAACTTCAATGTTCATTCTTGTATTCACAGATTTACTCTGGACATAATTCCTCAAGGTGGATTTAGGATTTTTTTGTTTGTTTGTGCAAGCAGTTTTAGTACATAGCCAATAAAGACCCACCTTCATAATTTTTTTTTTAGTCTATGAATTTGTGGAATAGTTCTTAGCTTCCCACAGTGTGAGCAGAAAGTTGTACTCTGTCAGTTTGCCCAGAAGCAGTCAACAACAGACTACAGCAAAAACAAACTTTATTTAACCTCGATTATCAGGGTCAAGGATTTTGTGTGTGCCTTTGCAGCCCCATGTTTAGGCAAATGTGGACATGGATTACTCATTATGAATGCTGTTATGAGGAGAGCTATTGATTACATACAGTGGATATAAAGATCTGCACACTCCTGTTAAAATGGCATTTTTTTGTGAAGTAAAACTTCCTCATGACGGAACTTATTCACAGTATGAATTTACAGTGCATAAAAATTACGTGCAAAGCAAACAAACATTTTAGGGAACAAAAATTTTAGTTATGATCATCTGGTTGTATAAGTGTGCACACCCTGTTACAGCTGGGGATGTGGCAGTGTTCAGAATGAACCATTCAATGCCATGTTCAAAGGTAATTATCATACATATCAAGAGAGGGAACAAAAGAATTTACAAATCATTAGATGTAACACGGAACACTCTGAGGGCTGCTTTTCTTCAGCCACAGCTGTGGCTTTTATCAAGGTGGTGGGAATCATTAATATCTACAAATACCAGTTAATTTTAGTGCGAAGCATTCAGTTTTCTACTAGTATGCTGAAGATGAAATTGAATTTTACCTTTCAGCAGGCCTGTGACCCAAAGCATACATTACAAATCAGCAAAGCAATGGCTTAACCAAAAGAAGATCAAAGTTTTTGAATGGCCTAGCCAGAGCCAAGACCTTAATCCAACTAAAGATCTGTGGGTGACCTGAGGCAGGCTGTGCACAGGAGATGCCCTCACAGTTTGATGTATCAAGAAAGTTTTTGAAGGAAGGAGTGTGGAAAATCTTGCCAAATAAAGATGTGCCATGCTGACTCTTACACGAAAACACTGAGTGGTGTTATAAAGTTTAAAAAATGTAAAAATAAAAAAAATTATAGTATTATAAAGGTACGATCCAATCTGATGTGATTTATCTTTAACTTATTTTTTAATTCAGAAAAACTGCCATTTTAATTTTTTACTTTTTATATCCACTGTACAAATTGGACAACCGTTTGTAATTATGGATCACTGTGATAGAAAGCTTTCAACACTGGCTTTGCTTTATTTATCCAAAAAAATCAATGCAAAGTTTTAAAATAAGTGGTTGTGTGTATATGTACCCATATCTGTATGTTTTGCAGGCCACAGAGGGGAATTTGCTGATCAGTTCCTCCTCCGATCACACTTTGACAGTGTGGAAAGATCTGGAGCACAAGCCTCTTCATCTGTACAGGACTCCGTCTGATCCTATCCATGCCTTCGACCTCTATGGTGCTGAGATTGTGGCAGGCACTGTAGCCAACAAGATAGGTGTGTACTCCATGATGGACATCTCTGCTAGCCCTGCTAGTTGCACCAAACTTAGCTCTGAGAACTTCCGCGGGACCCTCACCAGCCTGGCTGTGCTGCCCACCAAAAGACTCCTGCTGCTGGGTTCTGATAATGGTGCCATCAGGCTGCTGGCTTAAAGAAATATAAAGCTCCAGCACAAGCAGCTCTGATGTTTAGTGTCTCATTAATATAATTGCTTTTTGCACCAATGCTGGCTCCTCCTCAAAATGGCAAACAAAAGCAAAGACTGGTCATCTGTTGCCCTTTTCTGCTACTGTGGGGAGCTTCTGTGACTGATTAAGTTATTTAAGAATGTTTCAGCACCTTAGTCCTTCTAAGGTTTAACAGAATATTCATAGTCTTTACACAATCAAAAATCACAGGATCAGCTTCACAAACAATTTATACGATTTTATACAATTTATCTATGGAGTTTGTGACCAGCCAATGTTTATGTACAAAAAAATGTAAGGATCTAATTTCTTATCCTGGGGGGAAAAAAAAAAAAAAAACCTGTTTGTTTAGATGAGTGGATAAGAAGAACTGCTCAGGAATGTTGAGCCAGTCATGGTTCCACTGTAGTGTTTACACTTTCAAAATAGGTGTACAAAATCACCAAAACCCACTGTGTGAATCACAGATCAAACATTGTCAATGCTATAATGTTACCAAGCACCTGTGGCATTGAACTACTATGCAGTATTTGTGGGTTTTTATTGGAATTCTATGTTGTCCTAAGTCCACTATATCATGAGTAGCTTTAGTCATGAACATGAAATGATACGGAAAGTATGCTCCAGGACGTCATATCATTGCGTATTTGTGTCACTTACAAATATGATTTTTGATATATAATATGCACCGTGGTTTATGAGGAAATATCTAGCCATAGATATGAGTTAGTCTATGAGGAGGGGTTGAGTACTAGGTCAATAATCCCATATTACGTGGGATTTACATTTTAGTGCAACAGTGACAAAACAAAATAATCAATCCTCATTATTCTATTAATTCATTGTCTTATGTATACCTGTAGTAATATTTTTATTCGGTATATACAGTATACTTGTGTATCCTAGAAACTAACCACTAATTATAGGAATGTGATTAGTATGCACATTGTAGTCTCTTATTTGACATTCCAGTCGGGCGCTAATGAATTTGGTAAGTAAAAGATTTTTACAGCTTTATCAAGATAAAGTTACACAAAGAAAAAAAAATCATTTACACAATCCATAAAACTACACTGGGTCATGACCAGACAAGGGTACATGTAAAAGAGACATTTGTGAAGATATTCCTGATTAAAGCTCTGGTTATAATTATGCTTTGGATTTAATTCAGATTACCGTTTGTATTTTGAGACTAACTTGCAATAAACTCGACCTGATTCAGACATATATCTCACACAAGTGCGAGTCTGCCTAGGAATCCCAGACGTTTGGGAATTTTTCAGTGCAATTAGAACTAGTCATTCTGTGTCTACATCTCTCAAACTGATCAATTGTTCTTGTCTCTCTTTTACGTTGTTTGTTGTAAGTCTAACTGCAATATATGGAATATATGTTGTTTAACTCTGAGTAGGTTATTAATCTCTTGATGTTAAGTTTAACATTTCTTTTTTTTTTACTTTTGAGCCTTGTGATTTTTTTTCCCCACATAATTAAGACATCCAATTTGGACATTTTCACTGATTTGAAGTAAACTCGAATTGATCAGAAATGGTAGTTGTTACTGTCTTTAATGTTTTAAGCATCCTTTTTTTTTTAAACAAAAGAAAGAGGATTAATCCACATTACATATGCAGTATTAGCATGCCCTTATGAATGGGCTTGTGATAATCAGTATTTTTCTCTTTTAAAGGTTTGCTGTTTAGAACCACAGCACCAACTTGGAAACCTTGGGCCAGCAGGACAAAGTCCTTGTTGAGTGTTTGACATTTAATGCCTCCGGTTTTAGTGAGCTCTGTGGCTTTCTATGTTGGGCTGGATAATGTATTATATTTTCCGGTCTCTTAACAGCATCAGTTCACCAACTGCCTTTATTGATAATCCATATGCATAAGAGTTCAACATCTCTCTCACTCCCCCAACCCTTCCATTAACTGCAGTGCTTCTCGTAATGGTGTAGAAATCACCCATTGCTTCCAGCAAGCAGGTTACGTAGAACCCTACATTAAAATAGCTCATGATCCATTATGTACAACATAGTCATGGATCTGTAAATATCTACATGATGCATACCTCTTGCACTTGCTGTTTGTGGTGTCAAGATCTTGCTCAGTGTTTGCATGTATGAGTTAAATGAGGCACAGATCAATGAAAGTTGAAGTGTAACTGTCTGCTCATTGCCAAACTTTAAGAGAGGACTGCTTTCCTTTTCACCATTTGTGGTTTTCTCTCAATTTAGGACTGAATAGTAATTTTCCAGGTATGTTACATTTTCTTGTACTGTTTTCTTGTACATAACATGCGCTGCAAATTATTGTTTGGATATATATATAATGCTGTTTAAGCTAAAATGTTATGCATATTTAGCTTGTCTAAAATGTGTGTATAGCATGATCAGCAATCTGAATAAGTAAATAAGGCTCAGAATCGGCTCAGGCAACATTTGCTGAATGTTCCACGGTTCATAGTGCATTATGGAGAGAGAAAGATGCAGAACTATTGCTGTTCATGTGTATGCTGTGATTAGTATGAATGCATTTTTTGTACGCATTCTGTGTTTTTACAGATACCGGCATTTACTTTTAAGTTAAAACAAATTTATTATTTGGCACCAATGAATTTGTTACCGTAACAGATTGAGGAGAAAATATCAATCAGTTAGCTTTAAATGTTTACACCTAACATGGCTTAAATGTGATAAAAAGACCTCTCGATTGTGAGTGTGATTCTGGCTGTGCATTCTGTCCTGAGTTGGTACACTATATTTCTGCCACTAAATTACTGAGCCTTAAATGAAATTTATGCATATGCTGCTCATATAAACTGCCTCAATTTAAAATTTCAGACTGGCTGTGACGACATGGATTTAAAATTACTTGTACTCCTTTTCCTCTGTTACTGCCAACAAGGCTGGACGGTAAAACGAGCGATATTAATAAATTTTTTTTTTTGCCTTTATTTCTCAAACTCCTTTTTCATTTTAAATCAAAAACGCTGCTCTTGCACTTTTACAGGACGATATCATTTCAGAGGATGAAAAGGTCTCAGCGATTCCTCTCACACGCCTGATACCAAGCAGTCCCAGAACAGTAAGAAGTTCGTTCATTGATTAAAATCTCGCATATCGCCTAATCTGATTCAACAGACTCCATGTGTTTCTGACAGGATATAGTAAGCTCCAGCATGTCCCACACAGAAGAAGTAACTCCAGATGGCTTTGCTACCTCTACCTCCATGGCTGAAAATGCCGAGAGCTCCTCAGAGGAAGTCTTTGACGAGTCGTGTGGTTCTTTGGATTTTAAAGAACTTCGTCGGGCCATAGGGAGCGGAATTATGAAGTTTGGTCTGGAGCTGTTGGAGAACCTGAAGGCAGATCCAAAACAATCTAATATCATTATCTCCCCCCTCAGTGTGTCGTTAGCGCTCTCTCAGTTGGCTCTGGGTATGTTCCTGACATGCAACACTTGACCAAATGATTCCAATTTAATGCATGTAACTCACTACTGATGAAGCCAGATAGATAGATAGATGGATAGATGGATAGATGGATGGATGGTAGAACAGGTTCAATGTGGATTGGCTTAAATTCTACAAGCCTCTGCAACTGTAAACCATTCTTCCAAAAGATTTAGTGTTTTGATGGCAGTGGAGAGCACTGTTGGTCCATAATAATAATAAAAAAAAGGTCAACTGGGTTGAGGTCGGGTAATTGTGAATTCCATAGCATATGATTTACATAAATTTGTACTCAAACCATTCAGTGAGCCTTTGTGTATATGGATACAAGCACTGTTATCCTTTAAGTGGCCACTCACATCTGGAGAGAAATGCTTTATTTTAGGATATAGGTCACCCGTCAGCGTACCTTTGTATTAATTTGCAGTAAATGGGAACAATGAACCCAACCCTTACCAGGAAATTGCCCCTATAGCATAAAGTTTTTGGTTATTTTTCATTTAATTTGTCCCCATTTTGTATATTCAGTAGCTTCACTTATTCTTTGTGAACATGCCATGAATGATTATAGAACAACCATTTAAGTTATTATATAAACATAACCATTTAGAATGTTTAATAGTTTGATGTATGATTTGTGATGTATGGTCATCAGGAGCGAAGAATGACACAGAAAAGCTCCTCCTTCAACACCTACATGCTGATACAGTGCCATGCTACCACAAAGCACTGAAAAGCCTTCTCCACCATGTCCACAAAAATGCCCTGCAAATCGCAAGCCGTATCTACCTTGCTGGTGGTAAGTGAGGGAGGAAAAAAAAAAACAAACAATGATATTCTCTGCAGAAAGTCAGATTATGCATTATGTCAGTGTCACTGATGTGTAGCGGCCTGCAGCTCTTATACTGACATTAAGCTTTATAATTGATGAAATCATGTCACATCTATAAATATTTTCTTTCTAAAGGATTTAAGCCAAACAAGGAGTTTACGGAAGAGTCTCTCAAAATATATGGTTCAGTGCCTGCAGCCTTGACTGATTTGGAGGAGATCAATGAGTGGGTCGAGAAATCCACAAATGGTCATGTCACGGACTTCCTGTCCAGTCTCCCTCCTAACCTTGTCATGATGCTTGTCAATGCTGTGCACTACAAAGGTAATACAGTATCAGCTCTTCAGTAAAATTTAACATCATCCCACATGTCCAGTAGTTTATAATTATATCACACGGCTACCTAGTGGGACCCTGGTTGGTTTCAATATAACATGATTACTGGCCTGATATTTCTGTGGTTAAAAGATCCATCATAAATCTTTCCAGCTGTAGAACCTTGTGTAAGTATTCAACCCTTGAGCTTTTCCACACATTTATACTGTTACAACCTGGACCTGAACTGGATTTATTTTCTGTAATTTATAACGAATCTGCACAAAATAGCCAATACTATTGAAGGGTAGCGTTGTAGTCAAGACCACTATATCCGAGACCCATACCCAGCCAAGACCAGAGGGGGTCGAGACCGAGACACGACCAAGACTCTCAGAGGCCGAGACCTTCAAAAACCGGTTTCGAGACCGATCTCGGGTACTACAACACTAGTGTGGAGGGGGTGGGTCAGGTAACCGCGGTCGGCATTAACATCATTGTTTGCACTTGAAGTAAGAAGTTATCCAATCTGACATTAAACAGCTCATTAATAATAATATTCTTTGAGCCGTGGTCTCAGCTGGTCTCGAAATAAAATAAAAAAGAGTCCGAGACGAGACCAAGACTTTCAAAAACCAATCTCGTACTCCAACACTATTGAAGGGGTGGGATAGGGTCAATACAGATTGGAAAATTATTTATCAATTAAATATTTTTAAGATTTTAATTTCATGTGCATTCACCTATATGACTAAAACTTTATTAGTTGTAGGTGCATCCAATTGATGTCACATGATTAACTAAAGTAAACCTATACCAGTCAAAATTTGGACACATTTCTCTATTTTTATTACTGAAAAGGCAGTTAAAAGTTTTAAAGGAATGATAGACTGTCGTTCCTCTTTACTTAGTTGAGTGGTTCGTGACATAATATGGATTGATACAGTTGTCAAATAGGGCTATTTACTTTATTGGTATTATTTACTATTTACTGTTTGATGATCTCACATATGTTAAGAAGGCAAGAAATACTGAACTTTTGACAAAGTCAGTCCTGTTAACTGAAAAGCATTCCAGGTGACTACCTCATGAAGCTGGTTAAGGTCATGCTAATAGTGTACAAAGCTGTCATCAAGGTAAACAGTGTCTACTTTTTTTTTTTTTTTTTTAACCACCACATTAATCCATATGTGTTATTTCATAGTTATGATATCTTCAGTATCGGTTTACAATGTAGAAAATAGTCAAAATAAAGAAAACCTATGAATGAGTAGGCGTGTCCAAACTTTAGGCTGGTACTGTGTGTATGATTTAAATGTTACAGGATTTCAAAATTAATACACCTGTTCCTCGAAGGTGCCAAAGAACATTAGTGATCATGTCTAAACAATCGGCAACATGAAGGCTGTTTGCTAAACCACCACACTGTGGACACTCCACCAGTCTGGAGTTTATGAAAGTGTGGTGAGCTACCTGTAAAGGCATTTTGGAGACTCGTGAAACATGAGAAAAATGCTGTCTGGTGTGATGAGACCAAATGTGAGCCTTTTTGGCCTTTGCAGAAACTGCTACATTTGACAGAAACCCAACACCAGCCCTATAGTGAAGCTTGATTCTGGTAGCACCACATTCTTGTCATCATCATTGTTGGGGTTTTTTGCTGTTATAGGATCCATTGAAGATTCAGACACTTTGTCCTCTGAAATATCCTGGAACTGCTGTATGCAAATTTATAAAATGTTCTTTTGTGCATTTCCAAATCCTTTATTTCACCACACAAAACGAGTGTTGTGTGGTTAATACTCTATTTTGGGCTCAAATATCCCTAGAAATTTTTTTGAGTACATAGTACATTAGTGGTTTGGGAACAGTATACTAGTGTAATTTCTTTAAGTTAGAAACTGTGCAGTTTTGTGACCAAAAACATTTTGGGATGATCAGTTATCAGCAGAGATGGGAAGTAACGAAGTACAAATACTTCGTTACTGTACTTAAGTAAAATTTTCGGGTATCTGTATTTTACTTCACTACTTTTTTTTGTGGCTACTTTCTACTTTTACTTCTTACATTTACTTTTTACTTTTGTACTTTAAGTATGCTTTGGAGCC
>JAOVYU010000063.1:15951109-15976722 GCA_025674565.1 Synodontis membranacea | reverse complement strand
TCTGTAAAAATAAATGACATCCTTATTAACAAGTTTGTTTAAATGTAACAGATGATAAACATTGCTGAGGCATGGGCCAACTATGAATTTGATTTTAATTCATAGTTGCCTGCAGGTAATACACATGATCTTTTCACGGCCATATGTTGTATGAGGCCGAGCAAACTAAAATGCAGTGTAAATCTGTTGTATAGCACTCCTACTACACATGGTTAAACATGATGCGGTATGAGGTAGCCAGTAATATCTTTACCCTGAGAACACGTACGTAGCCAAGCGTCGAAGAGTTTAAAGGATGCAAAAATGACAGTCTGCCTCAAACAAATGTAAAATGATAATGTCCGAGCTGTCTCCTACACAGGTATTTACTTGCTTGTGTACATCTTGTCGTTTACACCTTGAATTAAAATGTGTCTTGGGTAGGGATGGGAATCGTTAAGAAATTATCGATGTCGGTGCCATCATCGATTCTTCTTATCGATCCGGTTCTTTATCAATTCCATTATCAATTCCTGATCACTGTAAAATAATTAAATATTAATTTATCACTGATTATAATTTTATGGACAGGTAATTAGACCTGGTTAGCTACACATTTATTAAAAAACAGTAGTACTACAGTAGCTTTCAACAGCTGTTTTATTATCTGTACTGTGATATGAACAATAAATAAATGAAAAATAAATTATAAGAAATATTTTTATTTTAATTTATTGTTTGTTCATTCATTCATTTATTTACTTATTTATGTAGTGGCAAGCACACAGGCACATTACGCTTCCTGCGCTCCATCGTGTAGATTCCAAATCGCTGCAGGTGACGTCGTTTCTGGCGACACAAAAAAGTCCGGAAGAATCGATAGAGGAATCGGAGTTGTACGATTCCGGTTCTTCGCAAAAATAAGAACCGGTTCCAAACTTGGGTGATCTGGTCACAAGTGGTCAGCACTAAGTACGAGTGTAAACCACCTCCAAAACGCATTCGCTCAAACCACTTGCAGAGGTGTTCTGGGACGCATTTGACCACAACATTTTTAATAATGAAGAGATGTTTAATGTTTTTAACCTAGTTGTGCGCTGGGACCTTTGACCTTTTGTTGGAAGTGATGTAGGGAGTAACGCACGCTGAACATGAGTGGTCAGCTGAACGACTTGGAGACGTATGATGGACACAGTGGTGTACCAGTAGAAAATATTTTGTTAAATGCATTTTTTTTATTTTAAATGCAGTCTATTTGGCAGGCACGTCAGTATTTTCGTTTGCCCAGTGGGCTAGCTACTGAGATTATGATTTGTCTAACCTGTTATAGACTAAACTAAAAAAAAAAGGATTGAATAGCTATGAAAATAACCCCTTTTTTTTTTTTTAATTTTTTTTAAGCTTAGAACATTTTCACCATAACACTTTGGATACGTCAAAATGCATGCTAAGCAGTCATTGTTTTGGCACTGTGTGTCTGGTCACACTCAACTCCTCTCCACTTCACATCGATTGAGCTGTCCATTTGATTATAGATCCTACTACTCAGGTTAACAATCAGTGCTGAAGTCTAAGATAAAGGCAAGTCTCTTGGAGGTTTGATTAATTCCACCCAGTGTGTTTCATTTATTTACTTCCCAGTAACATGGGTCTCGTCCCTTGGGCAAATCAGATGAAAGCTGTAAATAATGGGTGAAATAATGAGTTTTGCATTATTTTCTGCTGCACTTGACGTGCAATAAAACTCTGTTTTCTAAAGCCTGTAAACATCGTGCGGATAATTATTTTTAGGGCGATCTGTTGGCTACATTTGCATAATGAGAGTCGTGGAATGTGTCTGATCAGGCAGGGGAAAGACAAACAGATGCAAGGGCGCTTGACTCATTCTGTTGTGCTTGCTTTGAGTTGTACATGGGTTCGACATCCTGCATGCCCATCTTTCTTATACTAAGAGGGGTGGATGCTCGGTGAGTGGTGTTAATTAGTTTGGGAGCTTAAGTCAAGAGGCAGGCTTATGTTTCGCTCCTGTGATAGGAAGAGAAGCTGTTAGGCTCTTCAGCATTTCTGGGGTTTTCTCCTCGCACGTCAGGGATAATAAGCTGGAAAAAAAATGGCCGGCTCCATAGTGCATGGGTAGAGGCTCGGACGCATGCAAATTAGCAGCACAGGAATAACAGATAAAGCACTTAAGATCAGGGCCGTTTAACAGACAAAGCACTTAAGATCAGGGCTGTTTACTGTATTTTGGTTTCTGCATTGAGTGCTTTCAGGCTTCAACTTGGCCTTGTTAGTCACAGCTTGTCTAGCGTTATGGCCTAATTCATCTGATAATCCATTTACAGAAGTCAGATTTTATAAAAGCCCCTGGAATGTCATTGAAGTGACCCCAAGGGATACAAGAGACAAAACGATCCTCAGCCTTTTGATTCCATCAAATGAAACATATAGGGGCGAAGTATTTTCTTTAATTGCTCTGTAGTCAACCACATGGATGATGAGCAGCCCGTTTTTGTGCACCGTTTTATCTTGTAGAACATGCCTCTTGGATTTTCTGATGTAGAACTGTAAGAACTCATAAAGTGCGGTCAGATCTTTCAGTTGCATCTTTAAATAAAACAGGCTTTGCATTAAAAATTCTAGCTCTGGTGCTACTATATCTCTGCCTTAAGCAAGTGCTAAATAATTAAAATAGCTAATTAATTGTGTGAGAATATTTCTAATACTCTTTGTATTTAATGCTTTTATTTATTTCTTTTTTGACTAAGGTGCTCATTAACTAGCTCCATTATCTAATGGTTAACATTTTCTCTAGAAATAGAGAACTATTTGTGTCCTGAGAGCTCTGATTTTCTGTTTGTATGGTGATAACCTGTATGTACATTGTGATGGAACCATTTAATCACTTCATCATGAGCCAAAGGAGGGGACATTTGACTATGCCCTGTTAAGAGTTAACCTGAACGCATTGTCACGCTGATGTATTGCGGCTGAATTGTTCTCCATTAGATGGCATCAAAGCTCTGGTGGGCTTGAATCCTGTCTTCGTAGTAGGAGGTTTTCTGGTCTGTCTCAGCCTTAATTGTTCGTTCTTCTGCTGCACGTGTAGGTTTCAGGGCTACAGTTAACGTATTGATAATTAATCAGTTGTACACTGATTTAATGGATTATTCTGAAATTCTTTAGCATTTGGCTATAATATATATTACTATAAATCTTCAAGGACACAGAATTCCAAGTTGTAGACTCTTGACATCAGCCTTGGAAAAGAATGACTTGTTATAACAAGGAACACTGTAATGGTCCTGTGCTGTGCAAGATCAGCATTTTTAACAGTGTTCTTCAGTGTAAAGTGCCTCTGTATTTCAGACTTGTCACATTTTCGACAGTTTTGTTGGTCATCTTTCAAAAGTGGATGTCACTCAAGTTTTGATTAAATTGATTAAACTTTGGGTTTGTTTTTTTGTTGTTTTTTTTAACCCATGTCAACACTATTGATGCCATCTAGTAGTAGTTGTAGCAGTGGTCAATTGCTGTTTACTTTAATAGAGATGGTGTGTTTTTCTAATTCTTAATACAAAAGGCAGTATGTGTACACTACGTGATAGAAAAAAAACATTCAAAGCCTGTCTGATTTATATATAGTTATTTTTTTCTTTTTTTGTGTGTTTTGTCCAAACACTTTAGTAAAGACTTTACTAAAGAATCTCACTGACCACTTTAAAAGGGACATCTGTAAACTTGCTCATTCATACGTTTATCCAGTCAGCCAATCATTTGACAGGAGCAATGCATAAAATCATGCAGATCCAGGTCAAGAGCCTCAGTTAGTATTGAAATCAAACATCAGAATGGGGAAAATGTCATTTAAGTGAGTTTGACAGTGGCATGGTTATTGATGCTGGCTTGAGTATTTCAAAACCTGCTGATCTCCTGGGAGGCTCATGTATAACGGTCTCTAGAGTGGTGTGAAAAACAGAAAAACATCCAGTGAGTGACAGTTTTGCTGGCCTTGTTGATGAGCGAGGTCAGAAGAGAATGGCCAGACTGCTTCGTGTGGACAGGAAGGCTGGGAAACTGATAACCGCTTACACCATGAACCAAACCATGAGATGAATGGGCTACAACAGCAGACCACATCAGGTTCTGGTCTTACTAGCCAAGAACAGGAATTTGAGGCTACTGTGGGTACAGGCTCACCAAAACTGAACAGTTGAAATGGGACTTGATATGGTTTTCTGCTGTTGTACATCCTCCTCCTCAACATTTGGCCTTCTGTATTTTCCTGAGATGCTTTTTGGATAATCATGGTTGTAAAAAAAAAAAAAAGTGTTTGAGTAACCATATCGTTCCTGTCAGCTTTACCATTCTGGCTATTTTCCTTAGACCTTTATTAGCAACAAGACATTTCCATCTGCTCATCATGTTGCACCAGTCTGTGTAAACTCTATAGACTTGTGCATGAAAATCCCAGGAGATCAGCGGTTTCTGTAATACTCAAATCAGCCTGTCTGCCATGGCCAAAGTTACTGAGATCACATTTTCCCCAGCTTGTTGTTCAGTGTTTGAACATTTAGCTGAAGCACCTGACCTGTATCTGCATGGTTTTATGCATTGCCCTGCTGATAGACTGACTGGAGAATTGCATGAATGGGCAATTTTATTTGTTCTAATTTATGTGACCAGTGCGTAGTCACGTTAAGAAATTTTGCAATATTTTCCATCAGTTATTTAAAGTGAACATGTAATATACTCTAGACTCACCACATGCAAACTAAAATGAGATAAGCAATTGACTTATAATTTTGCTAATTATGGCCTACAGCTAAAAAAGAATTAAATAACACCATTTCAAATCATTATAATATTGCATTTCTTCTTTGAATAAAGTATTATTCAAACAATACAAACGTGTGTATATATAAGTAATATATACTTAATATATAATGTATCTCTCAGTCTAGTTAAGTACAGACAACCGCAATCAAGCCACGGAACGTCATCGCTGAAAAGGCTGGCTGTTCGCGGAGTGTCATATTGAAGCATATTTATGGAAAGTTGACTGTAAGGGAAAAGTGGTAGGAAAAGGTCCACATGCAACAGGGATGACTGCAGCCTTGTGAGGATTGTCAAGAAAAGTAGATTCCGGAACTTGAGAGAGCTTCACAAGGAGTGGAATGAAGATGGTGTCAATGCATCAAGGGCTACCATGCACAGACGTCTTCAGGAAAGACACTACATCACATTCCTAATATCAAGCCACTCCTGAGTCTTAACTGGGGAAAAATGAACTGGACCTGTTACTCCGTGGTCCAAAGTCCTCCATTCAGATGAATGTTAATTTTGCATTTCATTTGGAAATAAAGGTCCTGGAGGAAGAGTGGAGAGGCACAGAATCCAAGGTGCTTGAAGTCCAGTGTGATGTTTCCTCAATCGGTGATGATTTGGGGTGCCATGTCATCTGCTGGTGTTGGTCCACGTCTACCAGGGGATTTTAGAGCACTTCATGCTTCCATCTGCTGACAAACTGTATGGAGATGCCGACTTCCTTTTCCAGCAAGACTTAACACCTGCCCACAGTGTCAAAACTACAAGCGAATGGTTTGCTGACCATCATATTACTGCGCTTCTCTTGATGGAGAATCTATGTGGTATTGTCAAGAGGAAGTTGAGAAACACCTGACCCAAAAATATATGCATGACGTACAGTATGTTCATTAAATACTTAAACAAGAGGACTGTGGTGCAGAGTGCAACAATGCTGGAAAAAAATAAGGAATAAAAATGGCATGGACAGGTCCTAGAAGTCCTGAATGTAGGACCGATCGGTACCAATTATTTATTTATTTATTTTTCTCCCTGCAATCCTGACTATCCATTGTAGTCTGCTCTTGTCCTGTTTGGTGGCCAAACCAAATCAGACAGTGATTGATGTGCAGAGAACAGACCTGATAATTGCAGAGTAGGATTGGATCAACGGCTCCTTCATGTGTTGGAACAGGAGAAATGGGAAGGTGGAAGGATGTGAGCGGCTTTGACAACTGGGTCGGAGGATCTCCAATAAGGCAGGTTTTGTGGGTTGTTTTCTTTATGCAGTTGTTAGTGTCTCTGAGAATAGTCCAAGGAAGGTCATGACAAGTGGCTCAAGGTGTTTACCCATGCTACAGATTCCCCAGATCTGATCGAGCATGTGTGAGATGTGCAGACAAGTCCAATCCATGGAGGTTCCACCTCGGACCTTACGGGTCTTAAAGGATCTTCTGCTAACATCCTGGTGCCTGATTCCACAGCACACCTTTGGAGGTCTTGTGGAGTTCCATGGGTCAGAGCTGATTTGGGGGCACAAGAGGACAAAAACAATATTAGTCTGGTGGTTTTAAGCTCATGACTGATTGGTGTAATGTTCTGAGAAGAGCACAGTCTATTCTTATAATTTAAAGAAGCTCAGTCAGTTGATATTTTCGAACCTCTTTCTGTGTTTGTCAAGTGATTTGAATATCCATAAAAGAGATCAGTAATTTTTCAGTTCTGTAAAACGGATATACGTATTGTTGCTACCTCGTGTCATGTCATTTCGACAGTATCGTTTAAGTGAGCTTCTTCACGTTATTAAGCACATGGTGTGTGTGCGTGCCCCTTTGTCATTGAATGTGCTCTCTCGATAGGGTTTCTGTCATTTTGTATATACTCCTCTTGTCATGTGATGGTTTCATGTTAGTTCTCTCTTCCTTCCTGTCTGAGCCAGTCGGCTTGGCTAACTTTAGGCATGCTGCAGTAAGCACTTGCTTGTCAGTCCAGCACTCGAAAGCTCATGCCAGCTCCAGTTTGTTCCATACTCATGTTTGTGCTGTGGCCCTGCTTATTCTTCCATGTTTTCAGCTCAGTCAGCAATTTCCTGTCATTTGATTCAGCGACATTGTTGTTTTTTTTTTTTTTTTTTTTTTTTAATAGGTCAAGCCTAAACCGAGCTCTGTTGGTTCTAAATGATGCAGATGTACTGGATTGTACATGCAGCGTTTCTATTTATCCTGCATGCAATAATCAAAGAACGGCTAGTTTGCCCTAAATATGTTTCTAACCTATATTTCCTGAATTTATGCCTGTTTCAGAACAAGCCTGACAGAAATAGTGCTTTTTAATCAGAAGTGGGTTGATTCATTTTCAGTTCATTAGGCACTCTATATTTAGCCCATTACTTGTGTGCCAGTGCATATACTGTAAAAAAAAAAAAAGAAGGAAAAAGAGTGTCGCAATGAGGGACCCTATACCATGCTGGAGAATTAAACTCATTTTTCAATGGGAAGTGCAATTGGCAGGACCCCACATGCCAGGGCCGCCCACTTACTCATTAAAGGGTGTGTTTTAAATTAAAGACCAGCATTTTCAAGGATAAGGCTGGGACCTGTATTTATCACGTTGCCTCTCTCACAGCAGCCCAGGCCTCCAGCCTATATATTAGAACACTTTATTGATCCCTCACACGTTGTACCAACTTGAGTGGGTTTTGTTTCTCTGCCTCATTCTTTCCTCAGTCACTCTGGAGCACCCCAGGCAATCTGTGAAAATGGGTTTCTAATTCCACCAGCCCGACCCTGACCCCATCTCACTCAACTGTCCCTGTGCAGTCGGTTCATTTCACAAGTAGCCCCACTGCTGCCTTTGCTGCTGCTGTTTTTAGCCTGCTTTCTTTCCAGATAGAGCTGCTTACTCAGCGTTTTATTGAAGTTCTGATATTGACTGCCTAGTTGTGCTGCGCGAGTATGGGCAACTTTTCCCTCTGGTATCTTTCCAGGGCAAAAAGTTACGTATATACACACACACACACATACAGACCTTAGCATATTTGTATGTTGACAGGTACGATAAAGAGGGTCATGCCCTAGATGGTCAGTCCATGACAGAAATGAGGGGAGGGGGCAGTGGCGGCCCCACAAACTGGAAGACCTTGGCAGATGTCAAAAACGAGCACCTGGGTCACGGAGACAAGGTAAGCGCTCTTCTGATTTAACATGCTCAAAAACAGTGCGACAATTAATGCTTTCACCAAAGAAGTAAACATTTCCGTTACAACTGAGTATGTGCCAAGACAAGATTTGGGCTCATGAAGGTCATGCTTAATATTCTCTTCCCTGAAGTAAAAAGTTGATAAATGTTCCATGTTGTTGAAATGAACACACTTGTTTAATCATATTTTTTTGTTTGTTTTAACTGTAGCATCATGATCGTTTCATCTCTGATATCTCTGAGTTTGAACATCGAGTTAGAGTCTGATGTATTGTTATTAATCACACGGTTGTGTCCCCATTTACTCTTCATTAAGCATTACTGGTGTATCTCACTGAGATGGGGCAGATTAGGGACTTTATGGAGCTTGAGAATTAAGAGATTATGGTTCGGATAGTAAGTCTGCTCATTTTGTCTTATTTACACTCTTGGCAATGAGAGAGTTGCTCATTTTGGTTGAACAACATTACGCGTGCATTACTTGCAATGAATGAAAACCCCTCAACTGCATTATGGTTATTTTTTTATTTTATTTTTTTTAATCATGGTCACAGTTTACACCTTTTTTAGTTCTGCCTCAGTAATTTGTGTAGTTTAGCACCGATCAGATTAAATTAAATTCAGCTCCTGAGCATTATAGTTAAGACTTTAATATCATTGTCTCAGTAGGAGAATATAATCTCGCTGTTTTATGTACTAACTAATACCACAAGGTGCTAATAAGCTGATTGCTTGGCTGGCTGGCTGGCAATGTAAACAACAGAATGACTACTGCAAACCACGAAAGGAAACAGGAACAATGCCATCCTCCTTTCTCAGCTAGAGCATTCAGCCGTCACCAGTGTATAGCTGGGATCTGAGGAGAAATCCTTGTCCTAGGACTCAATTCTGCACAGGCTGGACAACACGGATATTTGCGACTTTCCTGAAATTTGTGCTCACCAATGTAATTTATGTGCTGATAAATTAAACATGCTCCAGTAGTACTGTGAACTAAATGAACATTTCACAAGAATGTTTAGAAAAGCTTACGGTTTTGCTAGATTTATGATGCCTGCTCCGAGTCTGCATGGTGCTGTAGTTATGAATTCAGGGAAGGAGAAAAAAAAAGGATGACTTTTTCTGACGTATATAGTTCTTAAGTAAAACTATGTTTATCTGAACTGAAATATATTTCAGTGTGTCTGAGAGAGTACTGAAGTTATAGCATTTTAAAATGGAAAAGCGAACAGAGAGAGAGAGAATGGCATTTAAAGATTCAGTGCCAGCTCAATGGAAAAATGTCTCGATTTCCTCTCCGTTTCTAACATGATCTCTACTTATGGAAAAAAACATTTATGAGCAAACCTTGAAGAATTAAAAAGAAGTTTATGATGGGTAATGGGGTGTCAATTTGATTATCAGCATCATCCACATCTCTGCCTCATCAGCTGAAGTAAGTCACGCTGCATTAAAACACAAGCCTCATCATTGTCTCTTCACACGAATGATCTCTGTTCACAAATACATCGGTGGGGAAATAATCGCTGATTAATTCTGTCGGTTTTGCTCTTTTGACAAAATAATATAATGTTTTTTTTGTCAGGTCTTTTTTAATGTTTTAAGCTTGTGAATGATGTGTGAAGGTGCAGGAGCATCAGGGACATTTTGAGAGCTGTTATCGGATTGATTACAAACTGAATTGATTAGGTTTATGTTCATTACACTGTGCTGTATAACTAGCCAAAAACCTGGTGAAGTAATGAGAAAAATCACTTATCTTGCAAGCTTGTAAACATCTTTAGGCGGACTGACTGCGTTTGCTGCTGCGTTTGGTAAACTGGCTCCTTCCCCAATGCACCAATGCAAGTTTAAAGAGTAAACCAAGTAAAAACTTTTCCATGTTGTTTTGGTAAAATATCTGTGTTTTCCTAGAGTTAGAGATATCAGAGAATGTTACTGACATAAAAGATCAACTAGACACGGTTTGAATTTTTTCACTGCAGCGTCCAGCTGGTTTTTGAAGACACACACACACACGTTATGATTTATTTATGACAAAGTATCCTGAGCAGTTTGTCACTTGAGAGAACTGAGAATATTTGTAGATATGTATGGCAAATATCGAAGAGGTACATCTTCATCCACTACTGCAAACCACTTGGTAGACGATCCTACAGAAGGAACTGTTCTTACTCTTGATTTCCAGATTCTTTGTATGTTCATCCTAGTGATCGTAGAAATATACAATACTGAAAGAATTTTCAAGAAAAGGATCTTTTGTGAGTGTTGTGAGGAGGGCTGTAGCACTAGAGCTCAAGAATTGCGATAGCTCTCATCTCTAATTTTAAGCAGTGAAGTCCACAGTATAAATGTTATATTAGCAAATTCACGTCAACTCATGACCGTTGCTTCCTTGGTGGGTTTGTTCGTCCATACATTCTTCACATTCATGAATTTTTCAAGGTAGCGTCACCAATCACGCCAATGCCAATTCTACAAGATTATTATATACGTAGGCTCCTTTTACCACTGATGCCAATATTGTGCACTTTATATCATTACAAATCTCCCCTCCCCTCCCCCAAACACCTTGCTTCCAGTGCCAGCAGTTAAACATTAGAACATGTTTTTATTTTGAAGGACGAGAGATCTGAATGTGAAGGCAGAAGAAAGGATGCCCAAAGATGAGAGAGAATAAAGAATCATCAGGTGCAGAACAGTGAAGTGAGATTTTAAAGGGAAGTATTTGCGGTGGGATATCTAAGCTGCACCGTAAAGCTTCCCGATATCACAGTGAAGAGGGAGAGAGAGAGAGAGAGAGAGAGAGAGAGATGGGAATGAAGAATGGAAAACCTCGCTTTCAAACAAATTGGAGCTGAATTATTGAAGAGAAAACCAAACAGATAGCTGTTGTTTATATACTGTAGATCTCAGAGTTTGGTACGATTAAAATTATATTGAATTACCGACAGAGCCGTAAAAAAGGAAGAGGATCTTGAAGCTGCTTCCTCGTCTTCAATCCGCTAAGTCACCTTACTGTCAATGACCGGTTTACAATTGGTCATTGTTATGCGGAGCAATTTGAATGACATGCCAAGAGTGAGAGTAGTGATTCTGCAAGGCTACCTAGCACGAAACACTGATATGTAGAAGTTTTAGAAAGGTTTGAATTTTTTTTTTTTTTTTTTTTTTTTTTTTTTTAAATGTGCTGTTAATCAACAAAGATATAATAGAACCACAATGTTCTATTGTTTCTCATATCAAAGAAATCAACAACGAGGTGAAATTATGTAGCCCCCCCAATGAACCCACCACCCCAAAATTGCTGTTTTCTTCACAGCTGTGTTATTTATCAGCAATTTGACAACAATTATTGATTTTAATTTATTAAAGAATGACAGGTTATACTTTTAAACTGTTCTTAATTGCATCAAATGTTGCGGAACATTCACAGGGTAAATTAATCCTGTTATTACTCGTGTTTGTTTTAGCCACCAAAAACTTACCTTAGCAGCTACCTTTTTTTTTTATTTTATTTTTTTTATACTCTTTTCGAGATCGAGAGTTCTTTCCACTCTCTTTCCCATGACATTATGTTGCTCTCACTGAAACACAGGTTTCCATCTGCACTAATGCTTTCCTATATTTTATTGGGACAGAAGGTCAAGCCACTGAAAACACCTGTAATTAATGATGCTTGTCACAGTCCTTGTATTGTCTCCCATTGCCACAATTCCATGTTGGCCTTTTGACATTCAGCTAATGCCAATTTGAGTTTGCCCTTTCATGCTAATACATTGCTATTTCCTGCACTCCTACCTTAAACATCAAATGGATTTCTACAAATGGCTCTCATATCACCATAAAAGGCAGCCATTATAACATCCAGTAATTTATTTTTGCCTTTTTTTTCCCATTCTCTTGCCTAATTTTGCAGTAAAGTGAATGAACAGATAATTATATAGGCATTCACTTGATTAATTACTGCTTTTTGGAGAGTCTGAAATGTTGAAATTCTCCAACACCAACTGAAATAACAGTCATTTGCAGCGAGATTCTGTCTGAGTACACAGCTATATTCCCTCCTGCCTTGTGGTCTCGTCACTCGGCAGTTCCCAGGAGCCTTGGATTTTATTTGAAGCAATGCAGAATATCAGTTCCGCTAATTTTAAAAGTTAATTGGGGTCAGATATTAAAAGTGTAGTAACAGAGTGGTCAGCATGCTGTGAGAGAAATCAATTCTGTTAGCAGCAAGCTTTCTCATTCTGCTTTTCTTTTTTTTATTTCTTTATAAATCTTCAGATTAAGGCTTTGCCTGAAGCTTGTATGAGCTAAACAAAGTTGGAGGTCCTGAAAGGCCAAGTGTCCTTTGAATGTTGTGGCTTTTTTTTATTGGAGAGTTACATTCACACTTAAATTTGCTCAAGAGTAACTGATTATAAGAGAGAGTGAGTTTGAAGTGTGGTGTATGAATAATTTAGCTTGATTGGCTGTGCATTTTGTTTGCCTTCCTGAAAGATGCAGACAGTTCCTGTTCTTCAGAATGATGGCGATTATGGTCCTTATTCAGTGACCACCGACTTGCCCAGGTGCCGAACAGATCTGTGAGCCTGGCTTAAGTTTAGAATGCTGCCCGTAGCTGGCTGTCTTCATTTATTCCAGTCACTTCTAGTTAGAGAAAAGAAAAAAAACAGCAGTAATGCAGCATGGCTCCTCTCATCAGCAGCTCTCCAGCTTGAATGAGTTGTCTGGGTTTTTCTTCATTAGTTTGAGCTCTGAACTGCCACTTTTGTGCCCACCCGGTGTTTTCCACCTCTGCCCCCTCTCTTACTCCAGAGCAGTGTTTTTACTTGTTCTCCTTATTTAATATTTTATTATTTAAGTAACATGACTAACAAATTTACTTCTTTGCCCATATGCCCAGGTAACACGCATATTGGCATTTGTAATTTGTGACACTTGTCAGCATTTTTACACATTTACTTATCAAGTTAAGTACGATCTTTGATTAATCGAGTAAGCTTAATGTTATGTAAATAAGAGTGCAGCTTTACAGCACTACTGCACAGTAAATAGCACCATCTAATGTTTCATTAAATGTATTCCAGTCTGCAAGGGTGGACGCATCAGAAATTCCTCAGCTAAAGCTCCAACATGTTTTCCCTAGTTAAATGTTTTGGTTGCCCAGAATCTTAAATGACCAAAAAAGTGTTAGTTAGTGTAATATGGCAAACTAGTTTGCCAGTTAAGGGCCCCATTCTCCTGAATGCGTAGGTCAAAAAAAGCACGCAGCTCTGTGGTTTTTAGTCTGCGTGTATTCTCCCCTTGATTTAAGTCTAAGACTTGCACACCCTGAGGGCAGTTGCGTGCTAGGTGGGGAGCAAGCCCAAAATCCGAGCCTTTACTTTGTAAACATTTGTGTGTATTGTGCCCTTGACTTAAGCCTGATTTTACTCAATGAGGTACTGATTAGGTGATCACCTGAACCAAATCTTATTCAAACATATAAAAACATAAAACAGGTGCTGTGGACATCACTATCCTCTTGCCGTAGGACCGGTTTGAATGGCATAAACAGTGCTAGTAGTATGGTGAATTTATTGTAATGCTAAAATATCTATTATTCATGCCAAAAGAGTTCAAAAGAAAAGTTTTGGGTGAGGAAAAAGAAGAGCTCAATTCTGGCTTTATTGGCAGAGAGATAAAGTGAGAGTCAGGTTGATTCCATCCTCAAAATTTCAAAGACAGCGGTTCATAAGAACAAGGTCAAGCAGGAATCATCGGGGACAACAAAGTTACAGACTGGCAGAGGGTGAAAATGACTCTCCACTGACCAGGATGATGGTCACTCAACAACCCTAGGATGGCATCAACAGACCTAAAAAAGAAAATTAGAAAAAAAAGTTTTTTTCTACTCTGACAGTGTTCCCTAACTCGGAGGATTGGGATTTCCAGCAGGACAGTGCTCCATGCCCCACAGCCAGGTCAATCGAGATGTGGATGGAGAACCACAGGATCAAGAACCTGTCATGGCCAGCCCAATCTCCAAATCTGAACCCAATTGAAAACCTCTTGAATGTTGATCAAGAGGAAGAAGGATGGTTACAAGCCACCAAACAAAGCTGAGCTGATTGAATTTTTGTGCCAGGAATGGCATAAAGTCACCCAAGAGCAATGTGAAAGACTGGTGGAGAGCATGCCAAGACGAAAAGGCATTGGCTAACATTCTGATCGTGAGAGATTCATTCCCTCTTCATATCGCACATCAAAGATATTCGAGACTAGCTATTGTCCTGATTTTCTCTTAATATGTTTAGCTATGGTGACTGACTAATCTGAGTAAAAATTAAGATGAGCAAATCCATCATATTAACACACACAGTTTATACACGTACCTGCTCATTCCTGACCGGCAAAAGATTGACTGGCATCCTTGCTTGCTAATTAATATACCTAATAAAAATAGATCTACCAACAGTAAGTCATGTCTCAGTTGATGTCTAATGCAGGAAGTGAACCGATTTGGAATGAATAGCATGGATTTTAACAAGGAGGTGTGTCACCACTGTGAAATGAATTATGTTTAAGCGTTATGAAAACTACAAACCAAACGAAAACCTTTATTGTGTGAAAGTCAATCTGAAGTGTTGTTTCTTGTAATGTTTGTTGATCCTCCTCGTCTGCCAGGCAACTATGAGTTTAAATAAATAAATAAGGGCGGTCTGCTTGTCCCAGGGGCCTGGACTACAGATTTTTCCTCCTCCTGCTGTGTGTGATAGTACAGTCTTCCCTATGTGCTAATCTCTCTCTCTCTCTCTCTCTCTCTCTCTCTCTCTCTCTCTCTGTCTAGGCTGATTACTTTACGTGCATTGCCACCATTGTGTACATGCGGAAAGATAGCTGTCTGTATCAGGCCTGTCCCAGCAAGGACTGCAACAAAAAGGTGGTGGACCAGCACAATGGCATGTACCGCTGTGAGAAGTGTGACAAAGAGTTTCCTGAATTCAAATATCGTCTCATGCTGTCTGTAAGTCAAGCTCTCTTTCACTCCCACCTACCTACTAATGTTATCTTCTAGTTTTTTTGTTTGTTTTTTTTTTTAACAAACAAAAAACCTGGAAAGGTACAATTTTACTTTTTTTTTTTCTTTTTTTTTTTTTTGGGATACATGCAGATTGTGACCATTGTGTGCTGCAACATTATAATTTTGACCAGTGGTTCAATTTCCATGCTTTTTTTAAAAAAAAGTTTGTATACTTTGATTTCCTGTCTAAGTAGATATTGACAGACACACTGCTTCAAATCTGATGTAAGATGATAAACATATGATTGTTGCTACGTGTGTGTAGGTTTCTTGGTACAAATGATGGCAATACTGTTCTCGGAACTACCCGTCGTGATGTGTTGCAAAAATGCTGACACTTTCAGAACATGTAGTTGCTTCAGGTCTTGTGTGAATAGGCATTTATTAAGTACATTGCACACCTGTCCCCTCCCTTGACATTCAACATTCTTAAGTGCTCTGATTTCTCCAGTCCCTCAGCTTTTTGTTAATTTTCATATACGATTTGTGCATTCTAAAGTATTTCTCGGTGCAAGCTTGTACCATGTAATAAAAAGATTTACTCATGATTTTGTAATGGGGTTTTTGGGGGTCTCTTTGGTCCTATATTGTGGTCCTATATTAAACAATGCTTAAACATCAATGTTAGCACCAAGCACCGCTGTTGTCTGTCAGGTCTGATTTTTTTTCAACAAGTGCTACCTCGAGCAATTAATCAAACCATTAGTATGTGAATTAATAGTGCGCTTTCTCTCTTCCTAGGCGAATATTGCAGATTTTGGTGATAACCAGTGGGTGACGTGCTTTCAAGACAGTGCTGAGGCCATCCTTAGCCAGAAATCCGATTACATCGGCCAGCTCAAGGACTCTGTGAGTTTCTCTTTCCTACAGCCATATTCTCATTCTCATATGTGGTCAGTTCAATACACAAGAGGTTCGGTTTTTGACCGATTGTGGTGCATCAGTGGAGTGTTCAGCACTTAACCGTTTCTACTACGTCTTGGTTCATTAGATTAGATTGACTGAAGTTGCTCCTGCAGAAGATTCAATCTTGAGCGATTCACTTTGTTTCTCAGTAAATTTTAATACGTCTCCTTTTATATCTTTGCACAGAATGAGGCTGCCTTTGATGAGGTCTTCCATCAGGCCAATTTCAGCACTTTTGTCTTCCGTAACAGAGTGAAACTGGAGACCTACAATGTGAGTACATATTTAATTGGGTATCGTTTTTTGAGCCTAACACTTAACAAGGGAACTGAAGTTGTGAAGTTGCTCATTATTCCACCAAACTGCAGTTCTCTCTCTCTCCATTTTTTTTTTTTTTTTTTTGGTCATAGTTCTTGCTGTGCTAGAGTTTGTAGAGGTTTGGGACATTGTTGTAGTTCAAAATCTGAATGAAATTCCTAAAGTGAAAAAAAAAAAGGAATTTTCCTTTTAACTAAACAGAAGCGTCATTCTGTGTGGTATAGTTATGTATACAAAACAAAATGAGTGCCATAATGTCACCAGACTTGAATCCGTGTCTGGCTATGCACTAATGGTAGAAACATCATGTTGTCTGTCAGCAAGGGGCTGTTCCCCTTCAGGCTGTGTGGGTAAATGTCGTCAAATGGATTTGTTTTGATTGCTGTATCATGTGGAGCCTTAAGTGGTGTTCAAGGCCTGGTTTTATTTGTTCAGGATGAAAAATATGCACGTTAGTCCCATGCCTATGACCTCCAGTCCGTCACACATTTCCATTCTTTGGTGCTAAATTGTCTGTCAGCACCAATGTACACATAGTGTAGGTTCAGAGTCAGAAACACTTACTTTGCTCAGAGTGTAAATTTACAGAGAATAAAGAACAGTGTGCACATTCATAACAGCATGAGCGTACTATTATTGCAGAATGTTATTTATGAATAAGATATGACCACACCAAATAAAAGAAAGATAATCTGAATGAGTTTGTCTTCATAATACAAGATGGCTTGATGTGGGGGGAGAACATTCATTCGTCTCTTCATTCATTCTTGGGGACCATGCTCAATCATACTGAATCCATTAAGTTGTCATGCAAGCTAAAAAATTATCTGGCCAACATCGCATGAGAATGTTTTCTAGGAAAGGTCTGATAAATTTGTAATGTATTTTTACAACCAGATAAGGTACAACAGTTAATAAACATGACTCAAGCTGGAACATAACGCTTTTTTACTGATTGTCTCATTGGTCAACGATGACATCACGTGACTGTAATGTGAAGTGGCCCTATACTTTATAGGATCTCTGCTGGACTGTTTTCTAGATTAGTGTAGATAAAGTGACCTAGTACATGCCATAGTGCACTTTATGACAAACTAGTTGATTAAAAACTCAAAAACTAAAGCATTTAAGCATCGCTTATGATAATAATAATAATAATAATAACAACCTTGCATCTCTCAGCCAACATAATACAGAAAAAAGCTTTAGTGAATTGTTATTATTAAAGGTTACCCAAGTATTATTGTACTTGGGTGGTCACTTCTCCCTGTTGCTTTGTTTACAGGTTTCCCGTTTTCTCTCTAGATCTTTTTATTAATTAAGTTTGTATCCCAGTGACAAGCTGAGCCTCCATTTGCCAATCTGCTTGGGGCGGAAAGGGCTAATTTATTTTCAGTGATCATTTTAATAACTGTCTACATACCTACAAGTGGTAATCTCATTGTAAAACAAGCCAAGAACATTCCTGTGGATGTTGGGGACCATGGAGTTTAAGTGAGCCAGTTTCAGTGCTCATTTATTTTTGTTAGATTGTTTTTTTTCTTTTTAACCTTATTTGATTTCAGTTAGTAAGTTTGTACCTGCGTAGACAAAGCTACTACGAAGTATAAACATTGAAGAACTATTTGGGGAATTTTCCCTGTTTGTGTGCACTGCAAGTATATTCAGGTTTTTATCAAACTGTAAGTCTAAATAGAAAAAATGAGTAGTTACTTGGCAACTGTAAAATGTCCTTGAAGCCGGTGCAAGTTATAGCTCAGATTCTGTACTAAATAATGCTGGTGGTATACTTCAAAAGATGAAAAGAAAAAGTAAATGAAAAAGAACATCCACTGAAAGTGTACTTGTTGGTACGCTCAAAGTAAACGTAACGGAGCAGTGTTGCTAGGTCAACTTGCAGACTTCTAAACCCTTGCTCCAGTGATACAGGAATCACATTCTAACTGTGCTTTTCTGCTTTCTTGGCTAAAGCAGCAATAAAATTTGCCTTATTGAAAAGTAAATTTCTGGGCATACACAGGCCTTGAGATTTCACACTAATAGAAACAAGTGGGTGGGACTGCTGTCTGTGCTTAACAGAAATATATGTAAGATCACGCTGAACTTTTCCCTTTTTCTGCTTGGTACTACAGTTACCAAATCATTCTCTCAAAGATCACACACCATCATGACTTCCTGTAATCTCCTGATTTTCTCTTGAACTCAAAATAGTGTGAAGGAAATCCGTTATTGTGGAAGACTCCTATGTGTCAGAACAAACATTCTGTAATGTGATGTTGGAATCATATGATCAGTTAGTCTGGTTGGGACTATAATGGCACAACCAGACTGTCAGTAACACCAGACTCTAATTGTGGATGTCTGAGAGATCGTGTAGAATATTTTAAGGCTGTGTCATACTTCTGTATATCATTCTGAAATGACGCCGTGGGTACTGAAGTACATCTCCCCAAAAAATGTAACTAAATGTCGTGGTGGTGTAAACTCTGATCGGTCTCCTTGGTAGCAGTGCAAGTACATTCTCCGAAAGACTAACTATTAAGGAGCGGGGACCTAGGCTGGGAAAAAAGTTTTATTTTGTTCTGGTTTGGTTTATGGTTATCAGCTGTAGCTTAAACTTGATCAGCCGTGTTGCAGCTGCCATCGTTTGAAGTGCACAAAGAAACTCTGCACCATGGCATAGAAACCCACCACCTACTTTGGGGTTGTAATTGCAGACCAGTGCGAAGACATAAATGCTCTCAACAGTGTAGGTCAGTTGCGTAGGCTACGGTGTAGGCTATGTGTACTACTACTGTCCTGTGATGCAGCAGCCTGAAACTGGAGCTTGACGTCACATGTCTTGGGGGAAGCAGGTGTCAGCCTTCACCATCCACAGCTGGATGGAAATTGGCAAGAGGCAGACAGAAAAAGATTGTTTTGTTTCTTTTTATATTAAACAAGTATTTTCGACAGTGAGGTCTTTTGGTAATGATGAATTGTCCTGTGTGTCACTATTTAATATTTCCTTTCATTAAATTTAATTTGTTTGCTTCCCTCTCATGATGGTAATAAAGGGATAAAAACCTTTTTTAGTCAGTGTTTATACTATATTCTGCTCCTCAAGGGGGGAAAAAGAGGTACATGGGCAGCAAAGAGATGTTATTTGTAGTTTTGGCATTGATGGAGGACTTGGCATTCTTGAGTTTTCCCATGAATATGTTTGCACATTTGTCTGCTTTTTTGGAAGTGGCAGCACAAACAGCTGACTTGCAGTGCAGTGACGCAAACCACGTTTAATATTCAGTCAAATTCACAGGCAGAAGATGCAGTAGTTACTACCTCATGCATACTGCAGCAACTAAAAAAACATCTTTCTGGCACATTCTGTTTATAGCACAAGAAGTGTACCATCAGATTTTGTTAAGAAGTGTGTGGTAGAGTAGCATGTAGGCTCTGTCTAAAGTTTTATATTATAGCTCAGGGGAAATTGCACTTAGTAGCACATTAGTCTGCAGATTCCCAGATTGCATTAGGCTATAATGAAATTGGTTTACAAAGCATGCTTGACGGTGACTTTGCCGTTCTGCTCAGTAAAAAGGAAAAAAGGCAAAATAATAATAATAAACCCTCCATATCAAAGCATTGTTGGTTGGTCATTTAGATGTTAACTGTATGCAATGACCTATTAAGGAGTACTCTTGTAATAAGCAAGATTTTTATAGGAGTGTTTTGTGATTATAATAAAAAAAATTTGTGATTATAATACAAAAAAAATAATAAAAACAATTTCTCACTGATCAGTAGCAGCTTTTTTTTGGTAGTTATGTATTATTATCATGTGCTATATATACTATAATTTACAGATTTTTTAAATATAATTTTACGGACATTTTTTCCCCCTCATCTTTTCCGTAATACTTTAACCTCTACAAAAACAAATTATCAAACTTTTTATTTTACATTTTTAATGCAATTTTTATTCAACTGAACTTCATTGCGATGCTCATCCTATATGGCTGAAATGTCCAGTATCTTTGATATTTTATTTTATGTCATTATGATCAATATTTAAGAATAATGAGAATCTACTAATGTTCTGTTTTGTCTTTGTTTAGGATGAATCTCGCATCAAGGTGACTGTGATGGAAGCCAAGCCTGTGGATCACAAGGAATACAGCAAGAGGCTCATCATGAACATCAGGAAGCATGCAGCGCATTAGGAACACTTACTTTTCTAACAGCACTTCAGTCTTTGACCTGCAGCATACATGTCTCTTTGTGCTGTCTTCCCTTTATTTGGTTGTTTTTTGTTTTGTTTTTGTTTATTGGTCATTCATAATTCCTCTGCTACAGGAAAGCTTTTTTTTTTTTTTTTAAGAAGTAATAAAACATGTTTATTTTGGACTGAGAAGCACTGCAGGTCTTGTGGATTAACTAGCTGACCTTTTAGTGAGCGAATAATTAAGAGATGTAAAGGGCATGTTGTGGCAGCATACTGGTCGGTATGTAAGCACACAGAGTTGTCTGTATTTAAACAGATGGAAGCAAATCCACTGCCCTTTCCTAGCCTATCATTTTGGTTCAGCATCCTGATCAGTAGGCTTCCTGCCTCTGAGCTAACCTTGCTTAAACCTAAACAGTTTAAAGTCAGATTGACTTCCCAGAGACAGAAGCACTCTGTACATGTACATGTAGATATTTTCCGCTTTTTCCGTTTTCTGGATTAAAAAAGATAAATAAACAGTATAACCAACGCAGTAAATAAAGATTTTGAGAGCACTGGTTTTGAGTGGTTTTCTTAATCGATTTTAATACACTTGCTGAATGCACACATACACACATTGTATGGCCACTTTTAACAAATATTCTGTATTTTAAGCTAGTGGTAATGAGTTTCTCAAGAATACACAAATTCTCTATTGTGGCACTTTGTGCTCTATTATAGGGCTGGATCTCTAAGAGCTGAAAAGAAAAAGAAAAGCAGCTCCACAGTAGCCTCCAATAATCCCTTTTAACATTCTAGGTCAATGACAACTGTTTGTAGTATGTCTATGTCCCTCGCAGTGTACTTTATCCAACAGTGCTCTTGTAATATGGAGGACAGCCTTTTCTTTTCTTTTTCTTTTTCTTTTTTTTTTTTCCTTTTAAAGATCTTGGATATTTTCCAGTGCTGCTCTAAATCTCTACAGGGAAATTTTAGGGCTCTCATTGCCTGTCTGTCATTTCCCAATAGCCATTAATATTGCCTCTACAATCCACTTGTGTTTTTGAGGAACCCACAGAGAATCTGAGCCTCTAATTCCATGTTTGATTATGAGCAACTGTTGTTTTTCTTTTTCTTATTTGTTCTGGGAGATACTGATGTTGAATCAGAGAGGCATAATGACTGATATATTTATTAAAAATGTGAAGGCAAATTGAGTCACGGGATGGTCCACGTGGTACCCCTGGAGTTTTTGGCTTCTGGGTAACTTGGATTATGAACGTCTGGCTTCAGTAAATTGTTTTGCTGGTATGGTGAGGATTATTTGCTCATTGGTATGAGCCCCCCCCCCCCGCCCCATTCTGCCAAATTTGATCAGCTGCCAAGTTCTTCCCACCAGCCAGCTCTCCCATGCTATATGCCAACTTCATACCGGCGAGGGTGAAGTCTATCAGGTGCTTCAGCCAACTGCATCTTTTTGAGCTGCTGCACATGCATAACACACTGTGAGGAAAGTTGCCTGTCTGCGCTGTCTGACCTCTTCCACTTAAATAAGCTCCCAGACACCCATGATTGGTTAGTGTTGTGATTGACCAGGAAGAGAGAGCATGCCGTCATTCCTAACCAGAGAGCCAATTTTCCTCCATTGGCTCCCGGCCATGGATGGCTGTGGCTCATTTGGACTTGAGGTGAGATTATTTGACCAAATTTTGGTATTTGAATATTGTGTGGATTGAATATTGAAACGATTAGAATCCTCACTTCTTCAAAAGAGTTCAAACAATATAAAAAGCAGTGAATATAAGTTTTACTGCAGTCGCTTGATTTTCCAAAGTGTAAAGTCAAACATGGCTTTCACTCTGTTCATAAGATGGTTATGGATCTGAAACGAGATGCATGTAATTTATGCAAACATGGAAACAGGATTTCTTCTTCATGCTCTTCTGTTTCTATTTAGAAGCTGACTGTGACATGTTTACCTTGAACCACTTCTGGGCTTTTTTATCTTTGTCTCGTTTTCTGATGGACACTTGCTGATAAAGCGTTGTCAAATTGAGTTAACAATACCTAAACCCTGCGAAAAGTGTAACAAATCCCTGATGCGATAAGAACTGGAATAAAAGGCAGAGGGGATTGCAGAGAAGCAGAAGCTTAATCTCAGATGCTTGCCTCACACAGAGATGTTTTTTTTTTTTTTTTTCCTCCCTCCTCTGTTGCACACTCACCAACAAGCTTCTTGGCATGTTCCAAATCTTCCAATCCTGCAGTAATGATGCTTGTTTGCCTGGATGCTCCCCAGCAGCTTGGTCCTCACTGAAGCCTTCTAACCTGATTAAGACCTCAAACAGTGATTTTCTTGCTCTCAGAAGTGGCTCAAAAGATGTTGTCATGCCACTGTGACATAGATAGACATCATGTAAGCCTCCTGTAGATGCAGAACACGCTCGAAATTGCAGACTGCATTACAGGAGATCAATTTGTTCAGCTCCTTTTTTTTTTTTTTTTTTTTTTTTTTTTTGGTCCTTGATGTGGCGATTGTAATAAATGTGCTTTGCTCTCAGATTGGTTCTTTGCTTAGGGTTGTTATGTTTTAGTGTAATAGCATTTTAGAGCCCTGATTAATAATTAAAATCCACTGCATATTCAGTTATTTCAATTATTCTTGCAGTAGAATCGGTGCTTGCGGCACAACCACAATTCATGGGCATGTCACTCTACTAAATGGCTCCTAGTAGGTCTATCATCATGTAAAAAGAGGACTTTCGGGTTTGTTCTGTGACAGTTTCTTTTGAAGGATTCTTATGTGCAGTCCTAGCATTGTCAGTGCTATGGAGACAGATGATCCGGAACATCTCAGCGGTGTCACTCTAATTGTAATAGATGGAAAGGATGGTGTGCATGTCCCCCTTAAAACCTCCAGACTGGAGTGAACATGGACACCTGAGGAGAAGGGAAAGATTGTGAGTGTCTCCTGGTAGCTTGTGCTCACTACAGCTCCGCAGGGTATCAGCGAGCTCAATTCAGAGGAGCACACCACCTGCGCGGGGCCAGGGAACTATCAGTAACTGCTTCTGCCTTCGTATTCACCCCATTCACCTTCTGTTGAGTCAGGAATATGAGTGCCTCTGTGCGTGTGGCATGACCCCTTGATTCTGGGACAAAAAAAAGAAAATGGCTCTATTTGTGAAACGCAGGTTCAAAATGGAGGTATTCGTAACTGCCATGCTACAAGGAAGTATATCTACAAAAATGTCCTTAAAATGGCTACAAATGGCTTTGAGACTTCTCTTTCTCCCAGAAATGAGATTAGGCCGCATGGTGGTTCAAACCTGTGCTCTTGTCAAGCCATTTATACAATATGCACTTGTGCTGTTGCAGACAGTAAATTCACACTGTAAAAGAATTCTTTGGTCAGACCTGTAGATTTAGGCTATTGTGACCAAAGTAGAACCAACAAAGTTCTTGCAGTGTCAGCAACTTCTGAGTGCCTTTTTTGATTGTAACGTCTGCTGTGAAAAATCACCAACAGGAGGACAGCATAGGATGACGCACCAAACACAGGGCGGCTACAAATACAGTAAAATGTAAACGAAACATGCCACCGGGCAGAAAAATATGTTTCAAGGTTCACTTTGAATAACGTTCTGATTATGCAGCCTCACTTTGTGCATGTGTTCGGACTGGTGACATAAGCAGAACGCAGTATTTTCCGTTAGAGAACCGTACCAGTCGAAGGTTTGGACGCACTTTCTAATTCAACGTTTTTTCTTTATTTTTATTACATAAATGACACTTAAAGTAATGACTGACGGCCTTTTCTCTTCACTTAGTTGAGCGGTTCTGGACTTACTATGGATTACTACAGTTGTCAAATAGGGCTATTTACTGTGTATTACTTACTATGTACTGTTTGATTTAAGAAGGCAAGGCATTCCGCTAATGAACGTTTGGTTAACATCATGTCAGTAGTGTGCAAAAACTGTCATCAAGGTAAACGCCGTCTACTTTGTAGAATCTAAAATGTGAAACTTTTTTGTTGTTGTTGTTTACTGCAAAATACTTCAATATGTCTTCTTTCATAGT
Organism: Synodontis membranacea; assembly: GCA_025674565.1. Taxonomy (NCBI): domain Eukaryota; kingdom Metazoa; phylum Chordata; class Actinopteri; order Siluriformes; family Mochokidae; genus Synodontis; species Synodontis membranacea. The sequence goes on along the minus strand of JAOVYU010000063.1, from coordinate 15,952,183 downwards.
TGCTATGTCCCGAGTATTGGTTTGCAATGTAGAAAATAGTCAAAATTAAGAAAAGATAAGGTGTGTCCAAACTTGTGACTGGCACTGTATGATCTGACATAGAGAACATGTCATCTTAGTAAGATTTTATAGGGCTGACCTCAAACCGTGTGCCAAGTCATTATTTTTTAAAAGAATCTAGAAGTGTCTGTGCCGTTTTAAATGTGGATTTCCTCCGGGTACTCCGTGCACCTCACAAAACATGCTGGTATTGTATATGGATTCGTTACCCTTCATTGTGTGAATGGTTTCCAGTCTGTTGTGTATTCCTGCCTTGCACCAAGTGTTCCCAGGCTAGATTCTAAATCTTTCACAACCCTAACAAAGGATAAAGCACTTACCAAAGATGAACGAGTCGTGGACTTGGTTTCTATCATCAAGAAATATATTACGAAGACATTTGCCTTCATGTGAAACAAGCATATCTGATTCGTTCCTTGGTATTTTTTGGATTTTTGAGAACGGTAGTATTTGTTGTTCCCAGTGCAAATGAATTTCTTTTATAACGCTTGCGTCACTGTGAAAGTATTTTCTGTTGAATTAAATAAATAAGGTACTTAGTCAGCATGTACTGACGCTGCACTCTGGTTCAATATGATGCCCACTTACCGTATAATACATTATTGTAACTAATTAATACCTAAATGTTTAAACTTACACTAAAGGTTCGCCTACATGTGGAGTACTACAGCGGGCTCCTCTAGAAAGAGGAACCCGCTGTAGTATACATTTTTTGTATTTTCTTAATAGCATGATTGGCAGACTTGTATAGATGCTTATTCGGTGTTAATCAGTGTGTCTGAGCTTCTCCAAAGCTCTTCACAGTGCTGCTGATTTCTTGAATCCGATTGGTCGGAAGGTGGTGATTAATTACTTATCACAGCGCTGCTTGAAGAGTAGGTCAGCTGTAAGGCAGATCAGAGGTTTACTGTATATTAATGCACCTACTCTCTAATACGTTATGGTTTCTATAGTAACTTAAACAGGGATTTAACTGACTATAACAAATAGATCGAACAACTTTCTTCATATATA
>JAOVYU010000063.1:15885829-15897979 GCA_025674565.1 Synodontis membranacea | reverse complement strand
GGGGGGGGGGGGGGGGGGGGGGGGGGGGGTGTGAAAATGATGAAAAGGTATGGCAAAAGACGCGCAGTAAGAATAAGAGAAGGAAGTGGGAAAATAAAGCCAAGCAGGCCAACAACACACTCTTTCACCTAGAAAGCCTGGAGAGATGATTCAGGGTCTGGGGAGCTTGATAAAGCACTCATGCTAATACTCGGAACAAGCAAATGCACTTCTCAGTTATACTGTATTACCATATTACAAACACTCAGTGTTCACCATAATGTTGTAAACGAGCCACTCCCAGGAGGATGCTCCGTACTGCCTTTGACGGGAGTCACGTGGTCCTGCTAAGCGTCTGCTGCTTTTATTTCAGGCTTCCGCCAGCATTGCTGATGAAGTAGCTGATCTCTCAGTTCTCCCTAGTCCCGGGAACACTTTAAAGACCTTTGATTTTCAGTCAATATTTTCACTGGCTCATTAAGTTTAACAACAATTAACTTGCCTCCTTATTGATAATTTCAGCACTTAGCTCGAGGACAAAACAAATGGACTACGCCAAAGTGCTGCACGTCAAACAAAAACAAAAGTAGTGCATGTGGAGTAGTCAATATACTTTATAAGCCTGTTTACTCAGATACGATAGGAGATAAAGAATATTACATAATGCCGTGCAGACTGAATACAGACCAGGCATGAGCAGAGCTAGATGTCCCAATATAATAAAATATTATGAGCTTGTATTCCACAGAGGGCTCTTTCACTGGAGCTCATGCAACTCAAAGAGGTAAACAGTTTCTGCCATTTTTTTTTTTTTTTTTTTTAATGTTTTAGTAACTCTTGGAAATATCTCCTCCTACTGAGGGCCATGGCTCTCTACAATGCACTAAGTGAATGAACCTGACAAGTCATTAAATCATGGATTGCAAAAAGCATCTTCTTATTCAAGTAGGCTATGCTCATAAACTTAGGTCTCCAAAAAGGCATCCTGAGTTCAATATTTTTGTGAAGTATGATAGTCATTTTGATAGTTAAAGAATTCCTTATTTATGTATTTTTTTTTGTCTATTTACGGAAGCATCCGGTGACACATTCCAACTCAAACGTGCTATTTAAGAAGTAGTCATCTGTTATTTGCAAAATGCATTGGAGAAAGAAAAGGGCTGTGTCAGTTTTTAATTGTTTCCTTCTTGTCCTCGGAAAGGAACGAAATGTAGGCGGTACAATGTGAAGACATGCGACGACGTAGAACGCGGAAAATAGAAAGACGCCTTTTGAGAGATTGGTCAGTGCTTTCAAGCTGTCGCTTGTCGTTCACATAATGCCAACCATGCACTAGAAGACCTTTAAAAGGCTAAAGCCTGACACTCAGTCACATCTAAAGACAACGTGTCATTAGTCAAAGACTACAGATCTTGTCGGGTCGCTGTTTCCCACTTTGCTGCTTCCTGTTTGGTGCTGGAGAGAGCTCGCCTATTGGTTGCTAACAATGTCGACGTTACTATGAGATTGAATCAGAATAAGACAAAGACTGACTATGAAGATAGCTATCCTGACCACCTTACACCAAACGATCGAGATGACGTGAGCATGATACTACTCTAGCGAAAACTCTTGTAATTTTAAATCTTGCGAGTTGAAACCACCTCAACATTTCTTGCTGCAACGAGAGTTCTCAGGACAAATTCTGTCATTTTTTTTTTCGCTACAGTGGACACGTAGCCTAAGATGCATGTGCCCAAGTTTGTACGTGAAAATCTGAGAGAGGAAAAAAAGCACAAGACACTCTGAGCGGGGAGGAAAATCATTTTACACAAGGACTAGTGATAGCAGAGAAGACGAGGAATGATGAATCTGGCAATATGTGAAAGTAGGTCTTTACTCATTTTTTTTTTCTTTAATGCTACCTTTTTGTGGTTTTATTCAATTAGCTCATCGTGCAATTTAAAAATGACAAAAAAAACAAAAAAACCTGAAAGCATATTTTTAACACAGAAATAAATGAGCTCTGGGCCACTGTGTGGAGTTACACGGTTGATAAATCAAACAAGAAAATATCTTCCTGCTTATAAGTCATTCTACAATAACCATTTATAAGGATGCAATTTCTAAATGCATCTTCTGGCCTTTCCAGCTACTTATTATTTTCCTTTTAGATATTTTATGATGTCTGAGAACAAGATCTCGTTGAGATTAGTCAGCAAACCGAGACCCAGAAGCCTACATCATGTTTCACATTCAGCACCTAGCCTGTAGGTCATGCTGCTCTGCCAGAATGACTATAGAAAAAAAAAAGAAAAAAAAAAAAAGAGAGAGATACATAGTGACTTGGTTTGGTAAATATTGTACAGTTACAAGCAGTGTTTACTCTCCTGGCCTTGGAATGCAATGAAATCACAGTATTTAGGTCTGTGCCTTCGCCCACATTCTCTCTGGAGTATTCATTATGTGTCTGTCTTTTTTTTTTTTTTTTTTTTTTCCCTTCTGGGAGCTACATTATTGTGTCGCTGATACAGCAATACAAAACAAACAAATAAAAAAGACAGAAGTCTAATTCTAAAATAGGGGAAGAGAGAAATATCAGCGTGAGCTAATCTAATGTGTTTATGTAAAAAAAAAAAAAAAAAGAAAGAAAAAAAGAAAAGAAAGATCTAAGGCACGGATGATGCAATTGCACTGTTTTCACTCTGCAGAAGACCTTGAAAAAAACTTGAGCGTAGTGTTCACATTATTCATTCTAAAAACCATAAACTGGTCGACTTTAGTCGTTTTTAGGAAGGCACGCCAAACGTTACGTACTTTGCAGATTAATCTAATTTCAGCTGTTCAGCAAATTATTTAAAAAAAAAAGAAAAAAGAGAGGATTAACTGTTAACAGTCCCACCCCTGTATGCCAGACGTGAACGAATATGGATGAAATACATCACTTCGTCTCATGTCCACATGACTGCAACAGAGTCTATGCTTTCCTGTGGATATACTTTGTGTTCTTTGGCTTCTCCGCTTTTAAGGGTTCTATTTTGAGCCTGACAGCAGAGGGCTTTCTGTTCATAGAGGGGCGCTTTAAGAAGCAAACAACCTTTATCTATGTGAAGAACCCTTGAGGAACTGTTTTTTTTTTTCTTTTTTTTTTTTCTATGAGTATACAGTAAAAACTGCCTGACTTCCAATTTTGAAGCACAGCATCCAGCCAGAAACATGACCTCAACACCACAATTTTCTGTTCAGTTGTTGTTTTTTCTAAATCCAGTCGTTCTGAGATGGCTGTTGACCGCTTCACCGGTCAGATGTGATTAAAAAATTCCAGATCAAGCCTTTGCCTGTTTAATCTTCCAGTTTGTTTTGGATACAAGAGAGCCAAGTGTTTATGCACGAACAATGTCTTGGCACCGAATTACGACCGCAAGATCTCGTTCTTTTAGAACGGCATTTTAGAATTTGCACACATCTTGACATTTACACGTACTTACTTGGCAAGTGAACTTTCCTTACAGATCCCTAATGAGCAAGCCAGAGGTGACAGTCGCAAGTAGAATCACCCTGAGACGACATGAGATAGAAACTCTGAGAGGACTCAGGAAGGGATCCTACCTTCATCTAGCAAGTCAGTATACAATCTGAGGATCACCTTGTTTTTTTTGGAGATGACAGTAATATTACCTGACCGGAAACAAGTACAAGATAGCTGTAGGTAATAGAGCAGGAGCAATTACTTAACTGGACACAAGTTGGAAATGTTTTTACTGCAAATGCTACAGTAAGTCACACTGATAACATGAACTCATTCATCTTCAGTAACTGCTTTATCCTGGTACGCGTGAGTCTGTCCCGGGAGCGCTGTGTGCGAGGTGAGAATACGTCCTGGATTGGATGGCGGTCCACTGGAAGACATCATGCACACACATTCACATCAGTGGGTAATTTAGGGTGGACAATCCGCATACTTGTGTGTTTTCGGGAAGTAGGAGGAAACTAAAGAGCTCCACTTGGACATGGTTAGAACATGCGTGCAGACAGAGCTCAGGATTGACTGGAAACCCGGGAGCTGTAACACTGCAACACTAAGCACTGTTCTATCATGCCGCCCACACCAATAATAATGCTAAAAAAAAACCCAAAAAAACCACAAGGTACAATCATTTACAGTATGTTAAAAAAGTAATTGCACGACCAGAAAGGACATAGCGGAACAGTTTAACTGAATTCTGAATGTAGACAAACACTTGACGGTAGATAGCTCACAATGTTTCATGCATAATTATTCAAATACTCTTGGATCTTCAGCCATTTTGTGAAAGCTACGATGGGGAAGTTATGAAGATATCCAGCAGGCTTCAGTCATCACAGATTGTCGTATTGGGGATTTGAATTACGGCAATAAAGAGTGCAAGATCCGTTGATTATTGTACAGTACAGACCATTATTATTGACACCCCTTGTATAGATTAGGGTTAAGGAACAAAATGCACCTTTTGGTGAAGCAGCTTCGTGTCACACCTAAAACATGAGAAAAATCCAACCTTTAACTGAAATAAATTTATTCCGAGAAAAACAAATCTCACATCAAGAAAGGATTATTTTCAACAACAACCATACGTGCCATGGTTATTGGCACCCTGGAAATGATTGTGAACACAATGTGACTGAAGAATGCCCCCCCCCCCAAAAAAACAAGCTGTATTCCATGACTTCCTGATTAACTCGGGTACAAATATGAGGTGACACAGAGGCCAAATTCCCTTAGTCATCCATCAACAATGGGAAGATAAGAAAACACACAAACCAAATGAAGGACAAGTGTGTAGACCTTGACAAGTCTTTTTTTTTCTCTCATTTTTTCATCATTCTTTCTGTGCAACTTCAGCAAAAGGTGGATTTTTTTTTTTTCTAACCCTGTTTCCTAATCTTTACAACGGTGCCAGTACAGTAATCGTTGCCGGCACTGTATAGGCAAGCATCAAGGACGTGATTCTTTTGTGAACAGTTACGAGGCGACATTGTTGCGAGGGGAAGATACAGTATGAAGTGCACTATTTTGTATAACCTAGAGCGGTTTAAAGGTGTAACACGGTAAGCGTGCCAGCAGGGAGACGACGAGTACCCGGACATGACGATATCCCCTGTCCTCCCCTATCCACAATAAAAGTGGCAGTGGAGTATTAACAGGTAATCTCTCAAGATAAGATTAAATTAGCAAAAATATCCACATTAGCAGAGTTATGAAATAATCGATGCAAAATGGTTCTCATTTGAATGCACTCATTAGAGGACTTTCCTTCTCCTTCTACCTTTAGATATAATTGGAGTATTTCATGCTATTTAAAATCCATTCAAATCAGCATTAGCAGTGTTGTATTTGTTCCAAAGACATATTAGTCATAGAGGAGATTAATGTGAAATGATAATCTGGGGAATTTTGAGTTGGCACATGAAGTATTGTGCAAATTGACATTGTTTGTACTGGGGAAGCCCTGATTGGATAAAGATCTACCTAGACTCTCTTTTGGGGGTGGATAATTGGTGAATGAGGGTGGAAAAGGTTTAATATGAGTGGGGATGTGATCACCCATTGCCTCTTAGGTGATATGAAGTCAAATATTTTGCAGAAATGTGTTGCGGTGTTCCCGTCCACAGTGAGCGGATAATCTCGCTACAACCTTCTAATTTGCTGTTGCTGCAGACACTTGGTTTGACTTTGTTTAATGACCTGAATGTTGTTTATAGTGAGGTGTAAACCAGTGCTGGTCTGGGCAGTGTGCTCTGTGTTCGTACAGGCTATAGGGTTAGTGAACCTTTTCACTGGGTCTTTGGGACTAGGCTTTAGGTGCATCCAGATATTGACGGCTCTTTTCTCTATATTTATAGATATTGGGAAATGGCCTAATTCTGGCTTCAGAGTCTCGTGTAGCTATAATGAATGAGCGACAGAAGTCATTTCCATACAGTCCAACTGCTTTTGCACTACTTTCCCCCTGGCTATCCCAAGTGCTTCGTCTTTGTTCCAAAGTACATAAAATCTGCATTTTTTGATATTTGAATTTTGGAGATTTGCATTTAGGTTTCTGATTTTAAAACTCTCAAAACCATAACTGTATAAATTGATTTTATATGCTTTAAAGACATCTTTAAATCTTAATTCTTTAAAGAGCATGTTCGAAACAAACACAGATCATTGGCAAAAATGTAAGTGTATTAAGTACAGCCTTGTGCCAATTAATTGAAACAAACTAACATTTCTCACTTTTTCATGTATAGTCATGCTTTTATGCAGGGGGAATAAAATCTATCAAAGATCCTAGAAAAACAAGTGATGCCTTAACAACTGAGAAAGGAACAGAAGTTCGCTTATCCATCCTTCACAGGCACCTCTTGGAGGAACGCCAGAAAGCCTACCAACTAATGAAAAAAACATCTCCTGACCAAAGTTATGAAAGTGAAACGTTACAAATGGGGGTTGGAATACAAGAACTGGATTCAAGGGGAGTGAGGAAAAGTCCTTTTCAGTGATAAAAACCAATCCTTTGTCCTGCGGCAGAGAATTCCACATCTAAAAGATGATGTTTTGGGGTTGCTTCGGCTATTATGGCATTGGTTGCTTGCGCTCAGTCAAGGGCATGATGCGCTCACCTCAATACATCGAACGTCTCCACAGAGAAGCTGTTCCAGAACTGAAAAAGTTATTTCTGTTGTTTTTCAGCAAGATCTGGCGTCGTGTCACGCATTGAAACAAGTGGAAAAAAAAATTCAATGACAATCAAATGAACATACTGGAGTGGCATGGAAACTCTCCTGATCTGAACCCAGTTGAGAATTTGTGGTTTATTTGTAAGCAACAACTTGGTGGAATGGACTGCATAACCATGGAGAAGACGATTCAGGCCCTAATTCAAGTTTGGCACAGAGATCCCAAAATCCTCCAAAACCGTTCAAAATTGGTGGATTCCATGCCAAGTCGCATCCAAGTGCTTCTCAAGAATGGAGGAGGTCATATCATGTACTGATGTGAGTATACGAATGTTATTCATAATTAAAAAACATTGAGAAACTCTGATTTGCACAAGGCCGTACACTGCAAACTAATTTTCATTCCCACTCTGTATTCCATGACGGTTAAGTAACGGTTTTCCTGTATTCCCACCTGAATGTATCTAACGGGAAACTACGGCGCACCAACCTCCGCAAGAGGTGTAAACATGGGAACCCACATGACATATAATTCGGTTTTGAAATCGCCACCAGTCGTTTAGTAAGGCGGTATGAGTATTCAGATTCAGAATGTTCCATGAGTGATAGATAAATAAATACCGCTAAAGGGAATTGCGTTGTGCTGGTAGGATGGGCCGAACAGCCGACGACATGAACGGTAAGCTCTCCTGCTGTAGAAAATCTTAATCAGTATGCACATTACATGGTATTGTGAGTGTTACCATGACAACATGGAGTGCCTGAGTCCAGTCAGCATTCAGCTTTGTAATAGCACTTTCTCCCTAGTTTATTTAACTGATTATTAAAAGGGAAGTAAGGGTCTGTGTATATCTGGCCATTCTGTTTTTGTGTCGGTAACAGAAATTAATAGGCCATTTTTTGTTTTTATTATCAGAAATCACAGTTACTGTACAACATTTAGGCAAATTGTGCTTCGTTCTTTGTGAGTCAAAAAAAAGGAAATCGACGTGTAGAGGAAATAAAAAGAAAAGAGTCTGTTCCTCTGAAACCCGTGGTTGTAGCTGATGGATAACATGCATGATTTGTTGAGCAAAGCAAGTGGGGCAGATTCAAATTCACGCAAGAGGGCTAGATTCAGATCCGCGTTAGCAGGGCAGATTTTCGCCGGTCACCACAAGCATATTTCCGACCTGTGGGAAACACTGTTTATGTCACTGGCAGCAATATTCCAAAGATACCAATTCCCTCTACAGCCATGACACCAGAGGATAGACTACCGTTTCGACTTACCATTTTGCTCCCAGTCCCACACGACACCGTGACAGCATAACAGATGAAAAAAGCGGTTTTCAGTGTTCGTGTGTTTGGGGTATACAGTATGTTCCTCACATCAGAGATTCTCTCTGTTTTTGTTGAGAGGGTTGAATGACTTCAGTGGAGCTTCCCGAGCTCTTAATTAAAAGTAATTGCCCGTGTCTCTGCATCATGCCTGTATTTTTGCTGCATTGCTGTTTAAATCCATTCCCTTTGCCTTCTTGCATCTCTGGAAGTCTGATGACAGCTTCAATAATTATGGTGATTTTCACTGCTGCTTAAATGCAGAGAAATATAGCATAGCTTTTAAACAGGTATGTGGAAGAAAATGCTTTTTAAAATGACAGTGATGTCGAATGGCAGTTTTACCGCCTGTGCTTGGTGCAGAAATCTTATTTTGACCAAAGTGTGCTTACTCAGTCTGTTAGATGAGATGGGCCTCCGTTCAACTGTGAATTTATTAGTAGCTCATTAATACCTGAGTTTTGCCCTCAGCCACCGTCTGTGTTTGTGCGTATTTAAGCATTTCAGTAAGACATGTTCCCGCAATCCTGCCAACAAGAATCTTTATCTTGCTCAGACACAAGCAGAGTTTGTTGAAGCATGAGCTGTAGTTCAATAGACCTCATTTTCACTCAAGCTGAATTGCAATCATCGGTTTAAATTTACGTTGGAGGGAAGAGTCTGGGCTTTCGGGTGGCATGCGTCATGTTTTAATTGGAGCCTTATGAGATTATCATGAGTGAGAGCAATAGGAAGCAAATTGAAATGCTTCTTAGATATGCCATGATAATAAAAAGAAACTTTTAACTTTAACGTTTAATCATATAACTTTTGAAAGAAAAACTATTGAGGGGTGAAAGTGAGTTGCTGCATTTCATACCGTTATTTTGACTTTCAGAGTTCAAACCCCCCCCCAAAAAAAATCTTTGTGGAAAGTTAAACAAATATATAAATAAGTAAAAAAACAAACTGTCAAAAAGTGTAGTTGGAGCCATCAGCCCAGTGCAGAGCTACCGCCTCGGTTTCGCCTGTCAGTGCTGATGGGTCTCGTAAGAGCGGGCAGTGCTGCGCATTCACTGTCTGATCCGGTCTGAGCACTGCGCCTTTTAAACACCTCCAATTATCGGGGTGTAATGAGATCACGGAGTGCTGCGTTCAGTGGCCCAGCATCATTACTGCTGGCCGTGAATGGCAGCAGGAGAAGTTAAATTCCTCTTGATTGGCTGCGCCTCCTGAACTCGGCCACTGACAGCTGCCCTTCACACCCACCCCCACCCCTCCCCCAGTAAACACACAAATCCACAGGCATGTATTAGTGAATACTCTTCAAACTGCTTAGGAAGTGGAGACAGGATTGTGGATTTATAATGAATATAAATTCGCTGTACACCCACCACAGAAGTTCCAGTAAGTGTACTGTCAGATATTAAGCATTTCATTGGAAATCCACAGAGCAAAATTCTGAGTTAACGTGAAGTTCTGTTCTGATGATTAATGTAACTTGTATGATTTCAAAATAGTTCCTCTTGCCTGCGGGTATAATATCACAAATGGAGGGCTGGAAAAAAAAAAAAAAAACAGCATTAGATAATAATCCAGAACTGCATATTGAGGACGCTTTGACTAACTCAGTGGCATCTGGCGCAGGCTGAAAGAATATGAGTGTATTTGATTTTTTTTTTTTTTTTTTTTTTGCATATTGTCCTAATTCCATCTCCTTGAGTCTTTCTTTTTCTCATACATTCCCAGCTCTCTCTTTTTTTCCCTTCTTGTTTTATGTTTTAAATCTGCAATATGTGTCTCTTATTTAACAAGGCAGTAAAAGCATTGGTGTGCAAGGCATTATGCCTGGCTTTACTGTTAGGGTCTTGTCCTGGAAAAATTATTAAAACATACACCCACACGGTTAGGACACTACCTTCTAATCCATCCCTGTTTCAATTAGGAGAACTGTCTGGGAGTCTTACATCTGCTGTTAAAACTGTCAGTCACACAGTCAGGAGCCATCACTGTCAGACACACAGAGAGAGCAAGCCATCAAAGCTACTGCTTAGAAACAAAGCTTAACACGGCACATGGCGTGTAGCTCAACTAGCCTAGATTCCAGCTCATCACTCCAGCCTGCACAGCTCATTACCTAATACAGGGTAACATCACGACCACGTGTAAAAAGAAAACCCACACACACACACACACACCTCCCAGCTTCGGCTAACCAATACAAAACAAGCAAAGGGGCACAGACGAAAACACAGCTCTTTATTTTTCCTCCTCACTACAGAAATGGAGTGAGACAGCAGAATTATTGAAGAAGGAATGAGTGGAAAATAGATGTGCGCGAGTGGGGATACAGTGGACGCAGGCTGTAAATGTTATTGTGCCATTAATCACGGTGACAGCAGACGAAGTCCCACACCTATCAACCCAGAGAACGCTACATTCTGACAATGAGTTAGAAAAAAAAAACCCCTACAAACAAGCAGCTCCCATCGATCCGGATGAGAAACTGTAACCAATCCTTCTTGTGATCTGTTTTTAGACCCTGTTAGGTGCTGCCATAGACCATAAAGGAAACCAGAGTTGTGGGTCCATGTGGGTTTTTTTTTTTTTTTTTTTTGTCAAGCTATATAAAGGCTAAAATATTAGATTAAAGATTTAAAGAGTATGTGGGGTTCTGTGTTAGAGCAGTCAGGGTCGACTGACACGAGATCACCTTTTACACTATAAAAAAAAAACTTGTGCGATTCGACACCTGACGTCTTCTCACCATAAACAAACCAATTTACACCTCGGTACTCGAATGAAATCTCTGGAATGTGTTCCCTCTTCACTTTACGACTAAAAGAAGAATAGAAAATGTGCTTTTCTTAGATCTTTCGTTTCACCGCCAGCATTGCCAGTTTCCAGTAAGAAGTGCTGTAATATGCTACATATAATTCATAAATGTGTGTATTTGCATAATGCCTCTCTGTGGGGATGCAGCGATGACGAGGGCTGCATGTAGCAGGATATGCTTACGAAAAATGCCAATGGGAGAAGGTGAAGGGCAATCAGACAGGCAAGTAAGAATTAACATAACACAGCCTGCTAAGTCTGATGTGTCTATAAAACTTCGCAGTCGCTGCTGTGTTAACGGCATATCGCACTGTTTGTGTTGCATGACACACCGTGAAGAGATCACCTCCGTACTGTAGATGAGATATTTTCCCGAAACTTTGTGAAAATGGGCGATTCTTGACTGCATCCATTTGGAACATAACATGGGGTTAAAACTTTTGTGTAATCCTCACAGCGGAAACTTGTCCAAAAACTTTCTTAAAAGAGAAAGAAATGACTATAAAGTCACACAGAAGTGGGTCTCCTCTATTCTTCACTATTATTCACAGTGACTCTTTGGCAGCTAAGGGTTTGGCGAAGTGCTGGGGACAAGTGTTAAAAAACAAAACAAAAAAAAAAACAACGTGTGAACGTGTGAACCCAGGCCAAGGTATGCCGCTTTTCTCCTCTGTATCATGTGCATCTCACTGAACAGATGCTAGGGTTTGAATCCCCACTTGCTTTTTTAAATTCTTCCATGGCATGATGGATGCTTTGTAAGGCTTCTAAAATTAGTCGCTATGGTTTACATAACAGAAGGAAAAAGAAAATAAACCGGGGAGAGAAAAAAAAAAGAGAGAGCCTGAAAACGTATTAAATTATCCATTATGATGAAAGCTAGAGCGCTGGTGTAAAGCCACGCACTTAAAACGTACACGTACAATATGCCAAAAAAACATCATGAATGTGGAATTCTGTACCGTAAATATACTCATGATACTGTAATCATATGACATATGTTTGTGACTCCAGGAGACTTGCTTGTGCATGTTAATTTATAGCTGCCAGGATGTCTTATACTGTAATAGGGCTAAAGTGATATTTTCAAAAAGAGTTTGAAACAGTTTCTGCTGCAAGCTATTCTGCAAACTTTTTTTTTTCTTCCCCCTAACAAACTGCATTTTCAAAATGTGTTGGGGACAAAACTGGGCAGATCAAAGAGTGGAAAGAAAATGTCCCTGGCATAAGTTATGCTTGTGCTGGCAGCTATGCAGTTCATTAGCAGTAAATAGAACATTTGTTCATTTCATAAATCTTCAGTAACCACTGGGCGTGAAGCAGGGAACCCTGGATAGGACAACGGTCCATTACAGT
>JAOVYU010000063.1:15823957-15837378 GCA_025674565.1 Synodontis membranacea | reverse complement strand
CTCGTTCAATCAACTTAACTACAACACTGTGGCTCATGAAACTCTTTCAGTCAAGAACGAGTTTACTTGCTTTAAAAAAGTCACTGTCATGCTTTCCCTCGAGCTGCAAGCGCTGTACATGCGTCGTGTTTTTCATTCGTCACGCTGTGCCAGGACTCCATTACCCAGAATGCTCCACGGTTCTACTAAAGCAGAAGTCCCGTTACTCGTCCCAGCTGTGTATGATTAACACCGATTACTACGAATGCCATATAAGGACTTACACACGCACACACCTCCATGCGAAGTATTAACGTCTTGCTGAGTTTTTGCTGAGCCATTTTGTTCCCGTTTCTGAGTTTCGGGTTATCTTTGATCATTGTCTGTATTTCTGCCTGGTCTCGGTTATTACTGCTCTTTGTGCGTTTGACCCTGACAGAGTATCGGACTCTGATTTTGGATATTCCTCGTTATACCTGTTTGCCTGTCTGAGTCTGCCTGTGCCTTGTGATTTTCTATGACTGTTTATTCCGCTTCCTGTGCATGCGTCCTACACACACACCGCATACACGATAGTCACGAACATATCCTTTTTTTTTTTTCTTATAAGTCTTGTTAGCCAGAGTGCCAACTTGTAACAGAGCAACACTTGCAATGTTTGTTGATAACTCTAGTGTGTAACCGTTACCTCTTCATTTTGTTCCATCCTTCATCCATCCATTATCTCTAGCGCTTATCCATCAGGGTGATGGGGAAGCTGGAGCCAATCCCAGCTGACTGGGCAAGTCGCCAATCTATCGCAGCAAAAACTCCTTAAACTGACAGCAAAAATGTCTGCATGTGTCTGTTTTTAATGTTTCTCAGTTTAAGTATTTTTAAATAAAGAGGATTTGGGGGATATTAGTCCTAAACCTTTTTGTATGTAGAATTCAAGCATTAAACATTAGTTAAAATAACACATATCTATTGATTTTAATGAAAACCTGGAAGGTTCAATGTAATTAATAATTAATTAATAATTAATAATTTACGTACATGTTAGATTTGCACATTTATTTTATGCTAGAATTTCTTCATTAAATTGAATTGAAATAAGTTTCATTAAAAAAAATTAAGCATCAAATGATTTATTTATTTATTTATTTTTTGCCTGCATGCGACATTTTCTATGACGTTTATGATGTGGATATGTCAGTGTAATGACACCTGGTTCAAATAAATTGATACCAAATAAACAAATACTGAATTAATGCCCCTTTTCACACAGACATAATAACGCCCACAGAGCAACTGGCCAGCTAGCTGTGAGATATAAAGTGTAAATCAGTAATAACCGGAAAGCAATTCACACATCACTATTATTCAAGACCAAGCTTTGCTTTTCATTTGGCATTTCACGTTTTGCTTGTTGTTTTTATTTCAGGAAATAGGGGATGAAAACAATCCCTGTTTTTCTCCATGTGATTTTCGGGCAGCAGTGGAACTCTTACCATCACTGATGTAAGGTCCTTCTTACTGCTAAGAGTAAGAAGCTATTTCTTGCATCAGATTTTACACTGTCAACAAGAACGCTCTCATTGCTCACTTTCTGAATTAAAATTAAGAGAGGGAACTCACTTTAGGAAACTTTTTTTTTTTTTTTTTTTTTTTCACTTTTGCAAGACATCTACTCTTATTTCTGTTATTGGGTTTGCACTATAAATCCAGGAAATCTTATGCAAGGACATTAGGGAGGAAAGAAAATACAAATCTAGTGTATGTGTGTAGTGAATGTAGTGAAAGGCGACAACAAAACATGCTAAAACTCTAAAGTAGAGATCGCAGAAAGCATTGAGTCGTTTGGCGGTGGAGGACAGGAAAAGAGAGTTATGCTTCGAGACGGCTACTGTGCGCTCGAACAGTAGCCTTCACATGAAAGAGAGCGTTTACAACAGGTTTCCTTTGAATGACACCATGCGTACCTGTGTAAAGGGATCTCTTAAGTGAGAAAACTGATCAATTATTTAGTCCTAGCAGAGAAGATAAGAAAAAGGTTAATATACACTACCGGTCAAAAGTTTTAGAACACTGACACCTTGACTTTCTTTGCAATTTCTCAGAAATTGGAAAGACCTACATTTTTAAGCGTTATTATGGTCTGTCTCTCTTCCATTGTGAATTGCCTTTTTCTCACACTACTTTCTGCAGGTACAATACTGATCAACTGATGCTCACGAGGGTATGGTACCACACCGTGTTCCAACACTGCTTTTATCCCGACAGAGGGGGTTGTAAGTAATCTAGAAAAGTTGGAACACCTGTAGTAATTAGTAGCACCGGCTTTCAAGGCTTGATCAACCTCCATTGCTGCAGAACTGCTTTAAATTGTTAACCCATTTTGTGTTCCCTGAAAAAGGCCTTTTTGTTTAATTCTGAAAAGTACATTATTTTTTAACCTCTGGCAGTTCACCACTTACCTTTGTACCATTTCAAGCTATTCACTGGACTTGAACGGCTTGAACTGCATTAAATAGCAATCAGAAAATCGGTTTGTTCTGAAACTTTTGACCGCTAGTGTATATACGCTTGCCGACCATTTTAACAAGAACACCTGTGCTCACAGTTTTGACATTTCTGCGATGCTTTTCTGTACATCGTAGCTGTAAAGAGCGGTTACTGTAGCTGTTCTGCCAGATCAAACCAGACAGGCCGTTCTCCAAGGACCTAGCTCATAAACAAGGCATTTGCTCCCAGAGACCTTAAACTCACTGCATGTTTTTTTTTTTTTTTTTTAATTTATACTAACCTGTGTAAATTCTATTGACTATAGTGTATGAAAAATCTCTGATCTGAATTACTGAAACTAGCCTCTCTGACACAACAACCATCTCACGGTCAATGACATTACAATTTCCCCCAATTCTCATGGTTGATGTGAACAATAACCGAACTTCTTGACCTGTAACTGCATTATTTTACGCACCGCACCGCTACACTATGAATGGCTGGCTGGAGGATTGCATGAACGACCAGGGTGTTCGTAATAAAGTGGCTGGTGAGTGTGATGTAATAATTACTGTGTGTGTCTGTGTGTGTGTGTGTTTTTTGTTGTTGTTGTTGTTTGTTTATGGAGCTACATGAAAGCAGAACAGCCAAGAGAGCTTGCCTGTAATATATTTCCACACTTTTCAGCCCCCGTCTGCCACTCAATTGAGGATTTGGCTCTGCCTCAAAGAATGGTCCTTATCTGCAACATACTCATTATGTCCTAACATGAGCTGGTCTGCTTTGCAGCTTTGTTTGTTGCCTCACTAGAGACATTTTTGGTGCAAAGCTTTAGGACTTTAGGATGAAAATATGTATCTCTATATTCCTCTCGCCAAAGCTTTGGCAGTTACAGCATGTATGTTCGTTCCAAATTACATATTGTTCACGTTTTCAGACCCTTTGCAATCGAACGCAACCATCACAGTGACCGTGAAGTCAAACGGGAATTTTCAATATTAGACCTGGCTACACAACTGCCACAGACTACCCTTTATTTCTCGCTCTAGTCTCTAAACCTACAGCGCTTTTTCATGTACAGTTTAAACTAATGACGCATTTACATTTACATAAACACAAATTCATTTGCATTTTTATACACTATAAATCACCATCCTTTAAATTTGACTCTAATATGTCCCATCATGCAGGCGCTGTTTTCTTGCCAGGACCGCAAGATAATGCACAGTGAAATATTACCGAATACGAGATTGATATTGAAAAAGCAATAGCAATTGCAATAGATTGCAATAACGTTCTTGTCAGAAACTCTATTTGTCCACGCTGTAATGAATGTGCTGCGTGCACTCCAAAGCCTGGCGGTAGATCTTTTGTGGCAATGAGAGCAATAGATTCTATCTTTTATTATTATTATTTTGTACACTGCTTTGTAATGGAGCATCTGTGTTCTGGAAATAGCCCCCTGCTGCTAGTAGAAATAGCCAGTTTACCTTTGGCTTGCTATTAAAGTTTATGGAGTGTACAGAGGTAAGCAGTGGAATTTCACACGTTGGACAAATCATGGGAACATTTAACCCTCTGAATCTACTGTATGATCAGACGAAATTAACTGCCGTCGCCCAATTATAACACCTCCTGTGTGTCTGTGAATTCACTAGCATTATGAACTATTTCTGGGATTATCATAGGGAGCTGAATTACTTTACGGTTGAGATATTAAAATACTGCTCTTCTCCATCATAACGGTACACTGCTGTCATTAGCATAGCAGATGATTCATCGGACTGCAGGTGCTTTACAAGCTTGATCGTATTTCCTGAGGATGGGGACGGCACTACTGAGCACCTCGGTGCCGAATGAGATTTGAGATCACACAGGCATAGCCCTGGTAACAGACCATCCACTAACAGCATGCATCTGATTAATGCCTGCGTCTTCCTTATGTATTGGTTTTAAGTTGGTTTTCCTTTTAATCTGTCACCTATATAGAAATATATATATTTCAAGCACTTTGCTTGTACAGCTGATGAAACGCTTCTGTCCAAGGCATCCTGTTTCTACATCCACTATCGCTACTGACGGACACTGCAGTTAGGCTGTGGATATAAAACATATAAAATGTATATGTTTATGCATAAAAACCAACAGAGCGTGTCTTGGTTAGGTTTTGGGGCATATGATTAGATTTTGATTTGCTGTGCCTTAGAATAGATTCTGCCAGTCTCTGAAAATATACTGAAGAAATGAAGTAAATGATTTTCTTGAATTGGTTGTTTTGGTGATGATGGTAGAGAGCACTGTCCAATATGTCAGTCCTAAATCTCACATAGGTGTCCAACTCTGTTGCTATCTGGTGACCTCAAAGGCCGTAACATACGAGTTACATCATTCTCATACTTCAATTAGCTTTCATGCACTGTCATCCTGGAAGAGATCACACGCACACACACACACACACACACACACCACCCACATGAGCTGTATGCTAATTGCATGTTGTGGCACAGAACTCATCTCAGCCAGTGCAGCCCACAATGTTTTGGAGTGATGTTCCGCATATCCGGGCCAAGATAATGATTTTGGAGCAGGAATGAACAAGGACACACACACACACACACACACACACACACACACACACACACACATTTATTTATTTATTTATTTATTTATTTATTTATTTATTTCAAATTAGATGAGTACATGAGTCATCAAATAAATTTTAAGCTTTACATTAAAGTACTCTCTCTTTATAGCATATGTTTTTTAAACCCATACAAAAAAAACAAAAACACTGAAAAGAGCTGAAACACTGAAACATGTAAAAATTGTAATTTATACTTACAGTAAATTAAACTTTAAACTTTAAATCTATCATGTAGTACATATATCTGCGCTCATCTGCACTCTTTATGGTTCTCCACTCATTTATTCAGCTTTTCAGTTTAATTCGACACCATCTGAGTGTCCAACATATACATTATACACAAAATAAAATGAATATCTGGTGTCATATCGGGTCCCTAAAGCTACATCAATTCTCTTTGGTACACTGCCTAAGGAAATTGGCTAGAAAGTTGTTCTCCTTCTCACAGTTCTTCCACAAACTTTATGTCTCAAAATCTTCAGTCTGTGCAGGTAAAATCCCTCGATATGATATGACACATCTCTGAAGCTGTCCTCTACTAATGTATTTCTGTTTTTAACAGTATATACAAAATCTGTACGACATTTCGTTTTAGGGGGAAGATTAATGTTTGGAAACCACAAATTTGCATTTTTCATATTAACTCATTAATCCAGATGACATAAAATTAAAAGAAATACTTGTTCAATAAAACAATATGTTTTAAAACTGTGCCTGTTCTGTAGACTACGGCTCTTAATTATTAATAGTGACTAAAAGATCATTTGGTTACAAAGAGATGATATAGAGGGCGATAGTAATATTATTTCATTTAAGATAAAGAAAGTCATGGGAGAAGTACAGTATCTAACGCTAGCCCTCCGCTTAACCCTCCTTTAACCCTAATCTCTGTAACTTTCCCCCCTGTTTTTCTCTTACTGTACATTTGATCACCTGCCAATTCCCAATTCACTGACTGCCAACCAGGGGATGGCAAAGATTAAGTCATTCTTTCTTTCCTCTTTGAACTTGTGTGCTATTGCCCTCTTCCATATACATGAGCTCATAAACACATGTGATTGTTTAGTGTCACTGTGACTGACAGGGGAGAGAAAAATCCCCCCCCCCCCCCCCCCCACCAGACAGTATGGCCAAGTGGGCTCCGTCTACAGGCCAGGGATAACTGTGCCCTTAATATCTACATAATGAGTGCATCGCTACAATATCCCTGAACAGACAAACCTTTAGAGAGTGCCTTCCACATTGTGAAAAGATGACAGCCAAGAGGAAAGGTAAACAAGAAAGAGGAAATCAATGTTTTCTGGTGCTGGCTAACAAGTTTGAGAACCTAAATTTTGAAAAATGGAGGATAATGCTTATTATTTGGCATGGGAAAAAAAGGAAAGGAAGTGGGAATGTCTGTACTTGGAAGTACACTACGGGCACCTGACAGCCACCGTATGTTCTAACACATGTTGAACATGGACAGGGATGGGTAAACGAGGGGCATTTGGTTGGTTGAATTTTACATAGTGCATCTTTAAGTCTCTTTTCGAAGACAGGATGACCACTGGATCTAGTTAAATCTATAGTAAGTACAGTACTTGGCAGTTGGTCAACATGAGAAGTCAGTGGCCTTCGTGCCGAAAAACAGGCTGCTGTTCTCAATAACAAACCCTGCTGCGATCTGCTGAAACAAAGGGTCATTTAGTGTCTGCCTCTCGCAATTGGGTAGTGCAAGCCGAGCCTGTAAAAGAAGCCAAATTAATGGAATGAGCTTCTTTGCTTGATGAGTGAACACGCTCAATCTCCAGCAGAATGACAATAACAAGGCCCTGGGCTTAGAAGCGCATGCATGATACTGGTAAGTAAATAAATGAATACCTGATCAGTGAATAAAATAAAGACAATCAAACCTATAACAGCGTGAGAGAGAAGGGTCCCGCATAGTGTGATTAGTCTCAGCGGGAATTAAACGACATGGCAATGCGTAGAATGAGCAAACAGATATTGTTTTATGTAGTCCATGTCTCTGTGTTATGGCTGCTCTGATTCCCCTCCTCCTGCTAGCTGTCACAATCAAAAGCTCGGCAGTGCTGATAGTTTGGATCACCTTTGTTTTACCTCATCCAACTGCCATCAGGAATCATTCGTTCCTGTCCTGGTATTAAGTACGAGAGCAAGAGCAGGCTAAGCCGGAGGATCAGGAAGCCTGGAAGTTTTGACAGAGGATAGAGGGAAGAGGAGCGAGCGAGGTAAACAAACAGAGTGTGTACATCCTGCCTGTATTGGAGGATCAAACGTAGAAAATAGAATGTTTCTAACATGGAGGCAGACCCTCAGCAGCACTTTACAGCTTGTGTGTGTAAGTAAGTCTGTGTGGCGTGTGTCTAGGAGCCAGCAGAATTGGGCATGCATTGACACTGGCCTATCAGCACTATAAAACCCACGCAGACCTAGGCACTTGCCAACAAAAGGACCCAAATCTCCTGGAGTGGCACAAGGCTGATAGCAGGGCAATAAAGACTCAGTAGCCTCATGCCAGCTGTCTCTGAGTCACAGAGCAGGCAGAGGAGGAAGGTAGAAAGGCGAAAGGACAAAGGGAAATTAATGAGAGTGGAGAAAGATGCAATGTAGTGGAGCCAAGTGCTTTAGATTTAAAAACACGAGGAGAGGTTCGTCACTCACAGCCCTGCTGGAGATGTTTACGCTCAGATAGAGTAAGTGTGTACCAAGCTTAGATCGCCAAAGCTTTCTGAGCTCATTAAGGTGTTAAATTTTCTCTAAAGGTCTGCTCATTTTTAAGCAACATGACTAAATAAAACAGCTCCGTCATCATGTAGTAATGCATCAGAGGTTGTGTGGTGATTACTAAGGACTTAGAGTGGCTAAAATTAAACACTTGACCTTTGCAACAAGCCTACATTCTTTAATCTGTTAATTAGTCAGGCCAAGTTGGAGAAAAAAAAAAACTGCAGAGGAGGAAGGGGACTGCGTATTTCGCGAGATTTTCTAAGCTCTTTGCAGTGTTCATTTTGATGATAAAAACAGGTATGAAAAATTACAATTATACAATTACACAACTATGCAATTCATCCTTTTATTTAAAATGTGTGACCGGTATAATACAATTTCCCTCAATTAACAACAATGAAAATCCCAGATTAAATATATCCGAAATATATATGAGATGAAAATATCAGAATCTGTTGATCAGAATCTGGACATCCCGCCCAAATCAAAATGGTGATGGAAGGAATGATACCAATCACTTTTACCTTAAATCAATTTATTGTGCCAGTAGTCAGGGCAGGTACTGGATATGGTTGGGAGCTGCTATCTTCCCAAAGTCAACATGGAGTAGTCGGTCACTATGAAGATAAAACCTGGAATAGCTCTTTCTTCATCAACTTCATCAACCTATCTGAACAGCTGTACATTAGGACCAGACTGCCCAGCCCCAGCGTAGGGGATTGTAAAGAGCTAAATGTTGGACTGACCACAGACTGACTGGTCCAGATTTAATTTAGGAATCTGGCTGGCCACCTTGCATGAAGCTGCCACCACACAATAAACTCAATATTAGGGGTCTAGGTTGCCCAGAGGTCCTGCACACATATTGGCAGAAACTAATGCTTGCTCTTGCGCCTCCAGCCGATATCCGCCCTGACTGCCCGAACGAAACGGAGGATGAGAAGTCCAAACTCTGATGAGCCAGGATGAAGGCTGCCTCAGATGACTGTGGGTTCATTAAAACAAGCTAACAGTACCATTTTGATGACAGTGCCACTGAGATTCAGGCACCTCTAGAGGATAAACTCAGAGCACTTAAGAGTCATTCTTCCTAACCTGCAGTCCCCAGCCCCAGCCGTCCTCTTAAAGTGGAAAGCAATCTGCAATGGAGACACAGACGAAACTCAGATTCACCAAAAATCGAGTGGTGCGTCAGAAAAAAAAAAAACACAGGACATTCAAAACTACACCAAAAAAAAAAAAAAAACACCCAGGCTTTATACTCTGCTGTCTCTATATGGCCTTCAAAAATGCATCTTCACTAAAGCTGATGGCTCAGCAATCCTCAAAAAGTAAAGTCTGGGTCTTATCACATGGGGCTGAGCATTTGAACACTATCCTCAAAATATACTATTCCACCACAATATCGGCCTTGTCCTCTTGCCCAGATCTCCCAAAGGCCCTCTGTCTGGATGAACCACTGCAGTTCAGAGAAGTTCTGTCAACTATAAAAAGAGAAAACAACAGGAGTGCTGGCCCTGACGGAATTCCTACAGAGCTTTTTAAAATAGTGGTTACATCCCCTGTCCGTCAAGTTCGGAACAGCAGATGGGACAACAGGAAACTTTCCCCAACAAAGAACACCAACACCATCTATCTGTGGCAGTCTGAAAACAGAATGGATGTTACTGTGGCTGAATTCTGCCAAACAGTCCACGGAGAAAGAAATATAAGATGGGTTTTAGTGCCTTTTTTTTTTTTTTTTTTTTGGACATACTTTACTTACATACATACTTTATACGCCCCAACTTGGCTTTGGCATTCTTCAAAGATCATTTTGGGTAAAGAGCCAAAACAGCTAGACTGTCTAAAGATATCTAAACCTTACCAGCACTACGTGTGATTTCCTCCTCTGCATGGTATCTTTAAATGCAATTTTCTCTTTCACTTCTGGTATAACCAGACTTTGGCCATGCTACTTTACTTGTTAGCAAAGAAAGTGAAACATCTTGCCAGGCTGACAAACATATATGAAAAGTTAGAAGAAACGTCAATGGCATTTCTCTGTTTTCTCTGACTAGCAAATTCCTAGAATGTATAGTATAGTATCATGGTGCTTTTACCATGAGAATCTCAGAGAACATTCCTCTAGGACCTCAAGGCAAAGTGATCTCGGTCATTTGTCACTTGTAAAAAGTACAGAGAGCAAAGCCAAGGACCTGACTTCTTCTTCTTCTTCTTCTTCTTCTTCTTCTTCGATAAACAATCCTTTGGCAATGCTGAACAAGTTAGGAGTGCCAGGCAAATTTGTAACTATTATCAATGTTTGAATGCCCCTTTATTTACACACCCTGGATTGTCGGTTCCAATTTGTGAAAAGATTGACAGCAATTTTATCATAGTGATTGAACTGATAAGAGTGATAGAAAACAATAATATATATTTTTTTTTTCAATGTTATTATCATCATTTTACATCAAATATTTTTTTAATCACTTTGAGGAAAAGTTATCAATACTAGTGCTCTTAACTATTTAAAATGCATTTTTTTTTCATTGTTTAATAATGATTAGTCTATTAATTTATCAGTTTACCAGTTGATTATTGCAGAGTAAATGGTTCAGTGATTTGGCCACCCGAAGCTTGCACGTCACATTTGTTGTATATGAAACTGCTGTAGAGAAACAGTTGGTTGTAGGTGTTGTTAAAAAAAAAAAAAAAAAAAATCCACAGTGTGCAGCACAATGGCACTCAGACGTAGATGGAGCGTAACGTTTAAAACACAATAGAGCTGCTGAGAAAGAGAACGCTTGTCATCTCTTTTCCCCCCTTTATTTAAGGAAAAGGATAGAAAATAGATTGTCATATAAATGATTGCAATTTCAATACATTGTGCAATTCCACCTGCATTACACAGACACATTTTTATGCTAATTTCCTATTTTTATTCGTTTGTTTGTTTGCTTATCATCCGAATGTGATGGCGGGGAAAAAAAAAAAAAAAAAAAGGATGGATGAAAAATCTTTCGGTACATTTGTAAAGTGACTATTGTGGAAAAATCACAAGAGAGGAAACAGTGCAAGTGTCTGGATATGTTCAATCTATTTGCCTGCTTTGTTTTTCCTCTTTTCCCAGAAGCGCCTGCAGCAGGGTATGTTCACAGAAAGTATTTAAGTAAGACAGCGTATTGGGAATTACTCAAAGTTACAATACACCGCCTTTCTGTTCAGTCCCACAGTGTGAACCTGGTTCTTCAGTGACCTGAAATACAATTGCATTAAAAAGTTTAAAATGTGGGGCAGCGTTTTCATTTAGACATTCAATTGACTTGCTCGTATTTCTTTTAAAGCAAATTACACTTGAACACTAAGATCATGGTGTACAGTGAATAGAAAAGGGAGCTATGTGCTCATGAGCAGGAGAAAAGGGCAGGCAGAATGCATGCTGGTTTAAGGCTCCTTAAGTTGCTAAAATTCGGTAGATGTCTTTCTACAAAATCTTTAAGGGACTCCATAAACCTGTGTTTTGGTGTCTTTCCTGTTCTTTCTCTCTCGGCTCTACCTGGCCTGAAGCTGTGACCGGGGAATAGAATTTCAAATGAGCAATTCTACCTTGCACTGCTCCTCAATGATCCCCTGCCTGATGGACTCAGTTTTTTTTTTTTTTTTTCAGTCCTCTGTCCCCTCTGTCTCTCTCCTCTGGCCATTGCTGCCAGTCAACAGCTAGATTTTCGATGACCTCCCCCACCCTTGTTTTTCATGAGCATTCGGCCATCTCATCAGTGTCATGCAGCAGAAGCCCAATTAGCAGAGCTGACATGACCTTTTCTCAGGATCCTGCTTACCTTCTGACGAGCATTTCTTCCCACTCCACTCTTCTTTCTTCCCCATTATCTGTTCTCTGTTTACTCTTCCCTTCCACTCAACTGCATTAACCTTTTCACACAAAGTCAACATTTGGCTCAGGGCATCTTTCAAGTCATCAGGCTTGAACAGATCTCAGAGAGAGAGAGAGAGAGAGAGAGAGAGAGAGAGAGAGAGTTCATGGAGATACATTTTAAGGTAATACCTCCAGGTCTTTTCTTTCCCCTAATCATCAGAACAGGTCCAGCAGAACATGCAAGTCTCGATCTCCTCTGCACCTTCTGCACAGCGAATGTGTTGAAAGTAATTACACAGTGTTTTGATAATCCTGGTTTCCCTCCCAATCATACAGGATTAATGCGCCATTTGTCTCAGTTAGCTGGACGTCTGAACAGTTGCTCCCTGCCTGTGTGGCCCAGTCAACACAAACTCATCCAGGCCCAGTGCCATGCCATTATATACAGGCACCTGCTTAATATTTGCTCTGTTAAAACTCTACAGTCAATAATAGCTTTGTTTGCACCAGGTGGCAGGTTTAGAGGTGTGCAGTCCTCCACTCCTTCCCACTCCCCGCTCTGTTCATCCCACTCCCACAGACCGTTTGGTCAACGCGGCTCACTCCCACAGTTATTATTTTTTGTTAGTAATATTTTCAAGCAAACTTCGTTGGTTCTATTCCCAAAATCTAGACAAACCAGGCCTTTAAAACCAGAGCAACTCTGCCTAGGATAAAACATTTACTCAAAATGAATGAATGAATGAATGAATGAACACTGTGAACACATCATGCATTGCCATGCATGTCCAGTGCACTTGTGTTAATACAGTAAGTATGATCTTTCTTTGTCCTACGAGATTCATATCCCTCCACCTGCTCCATCCCACATGGTAGTAAAAACTGCAAAAACTGCCCGACATTTCTGTGTATCTCCTGGGAGCCCGGTCCTGATGCGCACCTCCTGATACACATTCCTTTTTAACCAGGCTCTAAATTTAGAAGAGGAAGTGGAGCATAGTCTGCAGTTTGACTGGATATTAGTTGGGCTGGGTACAATAAAGGAAGATTGGAAAAGTCACGCTTAGTCAGTTTCCTTATTGGATACGCCAACAATAACGGATCATATTTCTCAAAACAGCACGCACCCTCAAAGACGCATACAGGGGCACTACGGCCAAAATAGTTAACACACAGGTGTCTCGTTACTTGTTAACCCTTTAACTTGCACGGTAACTGTACAGCTGAGCATTTTTCACAATAAAATTGCTGCAATAAATACTCATGTTTGACTGTTTTCCTTTATTCCCTAATAATTGAATTGTGTGTTTAATCCTGATTAAATCCCGTGAGTGGCAATACCGTAAAGGAAAGTTGAGGAAAAAAAAAAAAAAAACAGAAGTGCATTGGTGTAACGCTGCTCTTTGGAAATGACCTGAAATAACATTCAAAGTTGTGGTTAAAAAAATCTTATTGGATTTCATATTCTAAACCCCTTAATGATTATATTAATGTTGAATGGCAGAAGCATTGCAATGAAATGTATCCCTGTGTTACCCCGGAAATAGTGTGCGACCGAATTGTATGTGTTTTCCCATATCTATAAAGCCATTTCCTCCTTAGCTAATGAGATACAGTATGAGCTACAAGTACTCATTATGTCTGCAAAGCCATTGTAGCTGAACCTTACTGAATAGCACTGAGTAGCTATAGCTACATCTATCTATCTATCTATCTATCTAT
>JAOVYU010000063.1:15783587-15797313 GCA_025674565.1 Synodontis membranacea | reverse complement strand
AATATATTGGGTAATATGAGTGTAATGGTGACCAAAGGGTGTTATTTCATGTCTAGAGGGCTCTAATAATGTTAAAACCGTATTTAGAAGGTCGTAAACAGGTTTTCTAGGCTCTATGAAAATATTCGATTTATAAACAAAGAATGCTTACTTATCGCGGTAGAGTCTGGAACGGATTAACCGCGATAAACGAGGTTTGACTGTATTATTTTTTTTCTTACTTGGTGGATTGATTAGCAAGCATGCAAAAACAATATTTCTTCTTCAACAACCTGCAGCTGCATGGAAACACTGATGAAACCGAGCAAAATTAAATGTGGTGCCAAATTCAACCGCAAAACGCAGTTGCATTGTGGTTGAACGCATAGACGAAAAAAAAACAACCGACCCCTGCCAGATTCAAATAATTTCCCTTCCGTGTGATGTGAAGACAGAACATCACTGCTCACAGTCGAAACATTGGCTTTTTTACCGAGGTTGTAAACACGGTGTGCTACTGCGCATCGACGTGCTGTGTGCTCTGGTTTGCTTCCCTTAGTTTGTCTTACTGCACTTGTCTTGTTAACTTGCTTGCCACACGTTATTATATTTTATACACCATTTAGTTTTGGTCCACTAATTTGATTGGTTCAGCAGCGTTTCCAAGAGGGCTGAAATTTTGCAGTAACAGAACTGGGATGTTTCCTGTGTGAATCCGCGTAACATTGCTCATCCTCGAATCAGTTACCGTGGTAATGTTAGAAACATCATCAAACATCAAACATCAAGCATGGTGATTGATACTTTTCAGGAATAGAACCTTTGACTTAAAATATGAAAGCTTGTCAGATGAAGATGAAAAGGAAGCAGGGACACCAGTTTTCCCGGAAGCCCCTTTAACAGGAATGTACAATTTAATGTTATTTAGATAGCCGGCTAGCTGATGCGGTATAAAATGAGTGTGGCTGATTTTAGGGATGTTTCCAATGTCAGAGCAAAAATAAACAGAACAGTCACATTGCATCCAAAATGACATTTACTTGATCTTAACTCCTTTCTTAATGAAACTGTTGTATACGATATCAACGTCGGGGTCGTGCTGCTGTGATTATCTTTGTGCATATGACCGAATAACAGCCGTGCTGACGTTCAGGTACGACATCACGACCTTGAGTGTGATACTGCTTAAATGTTAGCTACCAGTTTTTTTTTTAAGCTTAGCCAGTTATGATTCCAGGCAAACAAAACATGAGAGCTGGAGCTTGTACTTGTCCAGTGGGCTAGCTCATGAATTTCTCATTACCCTTGTACTCTTGTGGTTATGTTTAATCACATGACACTGGGCATACAAGTGGTCCACTGGTAAAGCATTCACACTTATTCAGTAGAGTGTGTTGTTATGTCCCTACAATGCCACAACAATCTATGGCTGGGAGTCCAAGAGAGAATTCTTGGCCCTGCTCTCTGGGTGGGAAGAACAGTAATACTCCTGACAGTTCGAATGACCCGAGCCAACCGTGGGCATCTGTTAGCTCATTTATACAAAAGAGCAGTTAGCCCTCTCCTCCATGTACATACAGTACAGCTAGCACATGATGCTGCATTAGAAACGGATCAGGAAGGTGTGGCTGGCTGGATTCGCACGTTGAAAGCACACGTTGACCTTCGACCTTATAAATTGGTAGGTGCGACGGGATAGGGGAGAGGAAGCTACCGGGAATTTACTGTGATGAAATTGGAGAGAAGTGGTTTTAAAATACGAAGGAACCAGGAAGAGAGCCCAAGAGATTTCAGGTTTTATGGATCATACGAAAATGATATAAAAGCAAATAGCACATAAATATCTCCAGAAATTTGCAATACTGCCAACTAAATGTGCTATATGCTTACATTTTCCAAGACCACACTCATTTTGTTTGACTAACAAGAGTACTCTTTGACTGCTTTTTTTCTTCTTCTTCTTCTTCTTCTTCTTCTTCTTCTTCTTCTTCCTTTTTTTTTTTTTTGACATAACACATAAACAGTTGATTTGTGTTTAATTGGTGTTTTAACCTGAGTTCTCCTGGACATGTGGGAACCATGTTACGTACATATTAATATACAGGCTGGGTTGGGAGGGCTTATTTTAAAATGCATTTCGATACAAATGCTAATTTGTCAAATGCTAACCTGTTAAAAATTGTAGTCAGTAATCTAATCTAGCGCTCCCCAACCTTTCTTTTACCACGGACCGGTTTCACGCATGAAAATTTTTTCCACAGACCGGGTGGAGGTACGAGGGTTCGCATAGTGGGTGTGGAGCTTGTGTATCACCTGTTGCGATGAACCCGTAACTTGGGTAGTAATCTTGGTGTTTTCATTTAAATGCAGCTTTCTTTTGCTGGCAGTCCCATTCTGGCCCTTCTGCTGTCCCATCGTTTGCTCGTTCCTTAGCGATAAAGCTCTCCAGTGAATTTTGTTTTTGCCTCATTTTTTTCATGGGTTAGCTTGTGTAGCTGATGCGTGAAGTGGCGTGCCAGAGTCAAGTGCGGTAGTGAGGCGAGGGCGGAAACAGTCGCTTTTCAAAATAAGATCTGGAAGACTAATGAAAGAAAAAATAACCATAATTTTAACCACCAAATTTTTTCTTTGCGGCCCGGTACCAAATGATCCACCGGGGGTTGTGGGTTTCTGCTCTGATCGATGTATTACAGCACTAATGCACGCATGCTGTGTGACGTTCCTGCTTGAACCGTGCATAACAGCTACATTTCATTAGGCAGCAAGTAGAGAAGCTGTTTGATTCAATTAGCTTGTAAAAAGTTAACCTAGCCTAATTTTCCAACCTAGTAGCACTGATAAACAATTGTATATTCTTAGCACACACAATATACTGTATGTATGTCTTATGTTACCAAGCATGCTGATCCCAAAAAGAGTCGATTCATTAATGTCGGGCATTGAAAACTGAGTGAAAACTGAGAGAAACAGGTAGCTGATATTTACTTTATGTTTGTCTTTTTCGAAATTTGACCAAATCATGGCTTGAAATAAAGAAAAAAATCACAGAAAAAATGTGATTCAAAAATACAGAGACACACAAAAAGGGTGGTAAGTAATTATAAAAGTGATAAGCAGTAAGCAATGTGCATACGGTCTTGAGTTATCTTGAGTTAGTCTGAGTGTCTCATTTGGTTGTCATGAGCACTTGATGGTATTTCCATACTGTGACAGATTATCTGATAAAGGTCATGCTGCAAATACATATTTTAAAAAATGATACGATATAAAATGATATAAAATGATATTTTGCAAAAATGACATTAATCGAATAATCAGGGGAAAATAATCGACAGATTAATCAATTATCAAAATTATCGGAACCATTTTAGCAATACATTTTAAATTAAAGAACGATGTACATGTGCACGCAACGCTTCGTGAATCTCACGACACCGCACTTGGTTATCTTACTATGTCACCAGTTGACTATCATGGCCTCTGGTGGAAAAATGCGTTCACTGTGGAAATATCGCCATCATTTTGTCTTTAAATTAGAAAGGGGGAACAGCATCACAGTACAGTGCAGGTTCGGCCTTCCAGCCCTGAAAATGCAGTCACTATCCACATGTTTGGTACTGAGGTATTCCGAAAGTAACGGAAATTAATCAGTTACATTACGTTCATTTTGTGGTACTTCAATTAGGTTACCGGCTACATTTTTTAACAAGCGATTAGTAACTTTATCAGAAAACATTTTTAAAGGGACCCTCCCAACCCCTGTCAACTAGCCATGAAATTATAGGCAATTATGCTTCTTGATGATTTTTTACTGATTTTGTTGAGTAGTTGTTGCAGCCCTTATAAAAAAAAAAATGATAATAGTGGTAAATAATCCCAGTTATTACTCTGTAAGGCTGTATACAGGCATACTGAGTTGAGCATACTGTATCTGCACCCCCACAAGGCCAAATGCCTCAAAGTAGCATTACTTCTTAACACTAAAACCACAACAATGACCAAAAAAAAGACCATTAGCCAAATGTGTTCCGCCTGTCTGTCAGCTTGCACTCGCAAATCGCTTTTAGAGCCCCCGCCAGTCGTCTCGCCCTGCTCTTTTGAGTGTGACAGGCTTTGATGTGTCAGTGTGCAGGCAGGCCAGTGATGGAGACAAGAGCAGTTCAAACACTGGTGAGGATGGGGACGTAAATCTCAGCCAGGCCCTGATGATATTAATAGTCCCTGTTGTGACATTAAGGCAGAAAGGGCACATGTTGAATAAGCTTGTGTTAGAGTGGATATGAAGAGGTGCCGGTGTCACCTCCCTGTGCCTCTGTTCTATGTGTCTTTGAAGATCTTCCTTCTATCTCAATAGCGTTCTCTGTCTGACGGATGATATCCGCACAGCTTGTCGGACAAGAAGTCAGACATCCGGGGCTGAACATGCCTAACTTCTTCACAATTATTACGTGCACCCTTTCGGTTTTGGATTCATGCCCAGGCCATGGCAAAGTAAACACGGGCAAAGGAGGAAATGAGAATAAATCTGTTGTCACCAATTAGCCTAAACATTTGCCTTTGGCATGGCCATTCGTGCGTGCTGTGTCAGTTTTCTTCCTCCTTCCGAATCGGACCCTCCAGGGACAAATCCTAATAGAGAGAAAAGACTGGTTTTGGCATGCTGAGCCACACTAATGCCAGGCCAGACATTTGGATGCAGCAGCGGCACCTTAGCAGAATGGTGCAACGGCGAGCAATGGGCAGAATCAGATGTAAGCCTCTCAAAAACACACCCAAACACACGGCTGGTCCATATGGCATACTAGACTACAACTGGCTAGAATGGATGTTTCCGTTTCTGTTAGCAGAGTGTCTCTGGGCTGCTGCAGTGCTCATGCTTACTCGAGTGCTTTTAATTCCCTGCTGCCAGCAGTGCAGGTCAATACACTGGTATCTATTCCGGTCTCTCTGATTGGACTGAGAACAATATCAGGTAGCAGCAATGGCTTCAATTACCCAATAAAGCAATGCGGTAGGAGTGGTGAGGAAAGAAAGGACTATATTTCAGTCCATGTTCTCCATGTCCTGTACTCACTCTTAGGAAACACGTCGTCTTTTCATGTCTGCACGAGCATGACTGCGTGCAATACGAATCTTTTTATTTATTTCTTTATTTTTTGATCCAAAAATGACTTAATTTCCAACCGTATCTCCTCCCTAGTCCTGTGCCATGGAGTGCTCAATGAACAATTAATGGTGTGAAAATATAGGGTACTAAAGAGCTTTTTTTCCCCTCATGCTAGGATGTCTGTGTTTTTCTCTGCAGTTGGTTTTCAGTAGCAATGCTCATCCTCTAGCCTCTATCTGGAGGGTAAATAATTTATTCCACAACCTACAGTATGCTGCTACACACTGAATATAAAACAATCCCATGTCCCACTGCAGCCCTCTTGATCCAAGGTGAGAATGCACTTCCAAGGTCAATTAGGAGTGCTAAGCATTCAGTTGATATTAATATTGCTGTATTGGAATTTGTACATTTTGTACCATAAGCAGGACAAAGATGCTCAGCAAACTCAAAAGTCTGAATAACTAAGAGCTGCTGTATAGTGATATTCCAGCCAAGACAGTGGATCTTGTAGAGGCTGCTGCAGGAAGAATATGGTGGAGATAGTCCTCTCCCCAGAGGTGTGCTAGCGCGAGCATGAAGTACAGTGTTAATTAAGGTGGCACACACGCACAGCTGTTGCTCTGCGCTGGCGTGGTGGAGAGAACGGCCCATCTAAGGGCTAATGAGGTATCTGCAGTTCAGATCACACCGTCATTTAGAACGTCTTCAAAAAGGAGTTAACATCATTTGGTAATCATAGCCCTGATTAAAAGTTTGGTAAGGTAGATCCATCTGTCCATTCATTATTACAAAATAAAAAGGTACGCGATATAAAGGGCTGCCAACGGATCTGAAACATGGTAAAATTCATTGATAAAAAAAACGGCATTATTTATTATCGGTGTATTTTTGGGACCATCTGCTGTGCTATCCAACCAAAGCGGCTCCTCCTATTCCCTTTAAAAACCTGTGCACAGTGCAGTGACATTTTCATAATGACATATGATTAGATTTCACTTACATATTTCACGTTGATATTTCAGGGGATGGAAATGATGAACCGACTGACATCATTTACAACAAATGGATTTTTTTTTTGTCTTCCCCGTCACAGAAATACATCAATATTTTAGCGGCGGTGTCAAACACTATGAGACTTGGATTTTTCTTTCAAAAGCCAACAATCCAGAATTCACTACTGTAACAGAGGAAGGGAGGAAGGAAGGAAGCGGTCCAAGATATATCGGTTCTGACGTCATCGACTCTATGAATTACAGTATATGATGTTCTTTCCTTAATGACATCATGATTCTAATTTTATACCTGAATTGTTTGTTTTCATTTGTAAGAAATAAAGTAATTCAGTCAGTCTTTAAAAAGAAGGCATTTAAATCTGCACCGTGGCACTGTGTTTTCTCTAAGAGAGCATTCTTGGCAGGTGGTAACGCAATCATAATTCTTGATTACAGAATATCACTGCGTCAGCGGATTTCAAATATCACGCTGTGTGTTGCACCAGTGCCCTCACTTCAGCCCAGAGGCATTCATTTCTGACCACATAAATGGAAACTTAACCAAAATATTGCTTATGCCCGACCAAAGTAGCAATACACTGGTGCAGTACACAATGTTCCATAGCCTATACTTTCCCAAAGCAGGAGCTAAAAAAAAAAAAAAACTCCTATAAAACATTTCAAAGCAGGTTCTTTATTAAAGAACGGCGCACGCTTTTCCGGTTAATATTCTTCTATATACTCTTATTAAATCAATTATCCAGTAAGATCATCTACTATTAAACTAATTTCCAAAGTTTTGTTCAAATTAGTGTGCAAATATATGCAGTTCTGTCTATTAGTCCTACAATAAGGCATAAGGTATCTGGATGTGAAATCAGATAATTGCAGCAGAATTAAACAGCCTTGCTTTGATTGGGGCTCTGCTGAATGGCCATCCGGATTATGAACAACTGGAAGGGTCAGATCCGACATTCACCGAGTTTAAGCAGGTCTCTTACCCCATATGGCTCGCATAGCATGTGACATTATCAGCCATTTAATTGGAAGCCAGGACTGATCGGCACCGAGGATTAATCAGGAGACGTATTACAGCTTGTTAAACAACAGGGGCCGTTTTCAATTAACATGACTGTAATTACCAGTGCTGGAGTTAGATGGTGCACGGTTTATGAATTGCACGGAGATGTGGGGCAAGCGTTCTATCTGCAGCATGCACTACAAATTCACAACGCAACGCCACGGCATTCTCACATACTGATTAACGCTACGTTACATAATGATGCGACAGCTGTATCATTTAGGATAACAGGTGGCATTATGATGGGGCAATATCAGTGTTGTATAAAGCCACTTCAGCACCATATCAAACCTCAATTCAGCACAATGTGAATGGGGACAAAATTCTGGCTGCGCTGGTTGCAATTAAGAAAAGCAGCGGAACAGGAAGCCAGAGTAATTCTTCATATAGGTCTCCTGGCAGAACAATTATTATTCTATGGTAATGAAGATAACAATAACAATAAGATACACACACATGGACGCACCAGTTAGCTTGAGTGCTGCATAAAAGTCTGCGTGATGAGGAGGTTGACCTGGGCCTTGGATAAGCAGTTGACCTTGGCAACTGTCCAGAGTCAGCTAGTCTCCTGGGTGGTAGCACATAGGTGAAAGGACCTGGGGGAGCAGGAACTGTAATGAGCCTCCCTCCTTGTCTCTTTTTCTGTCTGTCTCTCATTCTAACTCTGTCTCCTCCTCAATGCAGCTCCTCTGGAGGCTGACTATTAATAGCAGGGTGATGCAGGAAAGCTTGGCCTGGTTCAGAATGTCTCTGAGGCAGACACTGAGAGAAGCTTGTTTGCAGTTCTACAGTTCACATACCCTGCCATTAGAGACAGCTCATCCGTGTCGCCTCCCGCTGGCCCACAGGATTGTCCGGCGATGGCTACTTTAATCAGCGTACGAGTGTGACAGACAGTGCACGATCAGTAATGACATAAAAAAAAATAAAAAATAATAATAATAAAAAAAAAACCCGGGCACCACATTAGAAGTTCAAAAATCTATTAATGCTGTATAGTTAAACGTAGCACATCAAGCCATCACAGTGTCTGACCATGTGACCAATTCGACTCGAGAGGAAATATAATATGAAATTAAGCCTATGTCGGCTACAGATACTTACAAGTGAACATGTCTTTTCATTTAGAAATGGTCCTCAGCTGCTAGTGCTTCAGTGGTTATCACACAAGGCCAGGCATGAGGGAACTTAATGCGCTAGTACTGTGGCTAATGATGGAGTTCTGTCCACGGAGAGCAGAGCCTGGCTGAAAATGCACGGCCAATGAAAAAAGCCAGTTATGCCTCCTCGCGTTAACGTCCTATGTGCACAGCAGCTTCTTACTGAATTGTAAATTGTTATTCGATCATTTGAGCAAGGCTTACGCGTTTGGTAGTATTGTACAGCTCTAGCTCTCTCCATCCCCTTTCTATTTCTTCATATGTCTAAGTAGCTGTAAGCAGAGAAATAGAGAGGGAGAGAGCACGTGAATGAGTACGAGTGTGGGTGGAGGGGTGTGATTTTTCTTCCAATTAGTGTCACAGGTGAAGAGAAAGAAGCCTAGAGTGAATAATGATTCCCAATGCATGTGGCAGATAATTTCTCCCAGTGCTTTATTATAGCTATCCAACCAAAATGATGGAGCCCTGGCAAAGATATAAATGGGACAGTTTAAAACAGAAATACATGTATGTGTATATATAAACACACACACGCACGCACACACACTTTATATCTTTAGATACATGATATGTTGATGTGTTTTTTTGTGGGGGGGGGGGTTTGTATGCACTGCGGTGTTAGTCTTTATACTGTAAATCTCAGCCTGGAGGCCTGCTGGTTCAAGGCGCTGATTAATCAGATAACCTGACAGGTTAAATCAAGGAATCCTGTGTGAATAAATCACAGAGGCACCTCTCACTGGAGTATCTCTTTCTCTAATTTAAGCTCCCTTTATACTCTTACTTTCCAGCACACATAGAGAAATCTTTACTATTATCGGCATATTACAGATGAAGAAAATCCCTACCTGATAATCTGAGAGTCAGTGCATCTTCACGGGTCTCGACTTCATGAATTCATGTTGGATTTGTTGCCATGGTTACTCATCACGTTCACCTGTTGCTCACTGACTCTATGCCTTTTTGCTCTTGAATTCATTACCGAGTTTTGCCATCACTCCAGTAGTGATAATTGTGTATTGAACTGGATGGTTTGAATGTTGTAAACTACCAGCAAACTGGATCATTTATAGGGCTATGTCATGGGAAAGCAGTTTGTATCAGTTGCTCTGGACATACTGGTCCCCACATATATCCATTGTTAGGACGGCACCGCAGCCTCACTGTCTATTTGAGCAAGCGCCCCTCAGCGCACTGTGCCGTGGGTGCTGAAGGAGCAGGGCCAGCCGAGAGCGGAGAAAAGAGCGTGCCGTTCAGCACCACCGCGAGCGGACAGCGACGGCCCTCGCTCTCGGAGGCACAGCTAATGAATCTATCCTCTTTGAGGCATCGAGGAGAAGGGCAAGGGTTTGGGCTGTGCTCAGAGATGAGTCAGGCTACTGATCGCTATATTCCTGTATGTGCTTCATGTGCCTACAGACTCCAGCGGAGAAGACGGCCTTCCAGCGCGCTGCCTGCTGCCCCTCTGCACCTCTGGATGCCAGCCTGACCCAGCTCTGCTACCCGAATCTTCCCCAGATCCTCTACCCGCACTGATAGAAGAAGGTGTGGGTTTCCTTTTCCCTTCAAGAATCTTTAATAAAAGAGCACCTTTTCTGCCCCCTTACTCCGGTCTCGAGTGTCTGTGTCTGCCACCCCGGTCCTAGGCCGTCACACCATAATACTTCTGTGTCTGCATCATCACACACAGAATTATTCACTAATGAGACCTCATACATATGTGAATGAAGCACAATTGTGAACTACACTATATGGCCAACAGATTTTGGATACCTGACTACACAAGGGTCATATTTGGAGAAGGCCAATACTGTTGCCACAATTTTGAAAGAACACAGTTGTCTAGAATGTCTTTGTATACTGTAGTAGTAAAATTTCCCTTCACTGGAACTAAGGGGCAAATGACAATGCCCCTGTCCTACCAAGGTCTACGAAGACATGGTTCCTCAAGGCTGGAGTGGAAGAAATCAACTACAAAATACACTGGAAATACACTGGAACACCGGCGGCACCCCAGACCTCCTCGCTCAACATTAGTGCCTAAATTCACTAATGCTTTCGTGGCCGAATGGACAAATCTCTACAGCCATGGTTCAAAATCTAGTGGAAAGCCTTCCCATTAGTGTGGAGGTTATTTTAACAGCAAACTGGACTAAATCCGGAATGCCGTTTTCAACAACCACATACCTATGGCCATATTTTCAGGCTGGATCATGAGCCGTGATATGATTATACATTATATTTTTCATGTTGGTTTTTAAGACCAAAACAAACCACACTAATTTTCCTATTGATGAAAATAAACCTCTTAAAGGAAACATATTCCCAAAAGAAAAAGAATAACAGAGACACCTTAGGCCATTTCAAAGTACACTTCCCAATAACATGAAAATAATCATTTTCAAAAATGAAAACAATCAAGCATGGATGACGAATTTAGAAAATGTTAAATAAAATGTATATCAATTCTGCTGATGTCTTCAGTATTTAAAAGTGCAGTAAATGGAAAGGTGATTGGCAGGTAGGTATTTACACATGTTTAAATACTGACTATATTACAGTAGCTCAGTTGGTTTACATTTGTCATGTCAATGCCAAATTCAGCATCTGACTTCAATTCTCAGAAGGCACCTCCAACTACAAACATGGCTACCATGGACTCCAACTCCCAGTTCACATGCTCAAGTTCACCAGATTACTGATTGCACCAACCGAGAGGCAATCACAGACTTTCGAAGTATTCAGCTCTGTTCTTCATTTAACGTAAAAAGCCTTAAAAAAAAAAGAAAAGCCCACATAAAAGCCTTTGATTCATGCTTGTGGTTCCGTTTCATGATTATAGTCCCAATACCTGTTTGTACATCACCTTTTGTACATCGCCTGACCCATTCCCTTATTCTGGATTGAGGTTGTGTTTTGGATTTGTTCATGCTTGCCAGTCTTTTTTTTTTAATAAAATAAAATAAAAAATAAAATAAAATTTAATAAAACTTCACTGCAACTGTCACCATCTCTGCTGCCTGACGACAGTTTTTTTTTTTTTTTTTTACATAACCCTTTTTTTTTTCTTTTTTTTTAAATAATCGATTGCACTTTTCTTGTTTAAGCATTTGTTTGTATCCAGCTGAGGAATCATGATGTTGGAAAACCATTTGTCACTTGGTGAAGTGTAATAAAGATCAACTAATTTTAGAGGTCAGTTACTGTAAAACCCTCACTTTCAGCTGTTTAGATGGGTATCGTGTCAGTTCTATTTCAAGGGGTTCCTTATCGTTCAACCCACATTAAAGGCTCTAAAACTCTAGGTCTAAATCCCACCAAAAGTATTCTTGGGGAAAAAAAACAAAGCTGCCAAATGACCTCCCAACTGACCACGGAACTATGTGATAAATCTGTTACTAGGAGCTTCACCACTGTCCTTATCCCCTGTCCCCTGGAATAATATAACCAAGCACCAACACCAGGCTACATGTGCCCTTCAAGGTCTCCAGATGCAGCAGGCTTTTCAGTTTTCAAGAAATCGGATGCCAGTGTTGGCACATAATATATCTATCCATTATCTTTAGTAACTGCTGTCTTAGAATAAGTAACACTGGGCAAAAAGATTTATCAAATAAGACCTATAGTTTCATCTACACTCGTGAGTGGGCCAAACTGCTGCCATCCCCAAGACACTTCCTCGCACCTATCTGTCCTTAAACCTGTGTTCCACTGATATGAAAGCCAGCCTGCTCTATCTGCTTTATCTGGTAGACTAGTGGTATAGTCCAGAGGAATGCTCGTGCTTTGCTTTCAAGGTTAACAAAAATTCTTCAATGGCAGATTACTGCTAAGGACATGCAGATTTCCAGGCCAAGAATGGACAGCTGACAGTGGGTTGGATTTGGCTTCAGGGGACACCACTTGGAGAGGGGGATTATATGGTCATCATAAGACATAACACCAGCACATGATAATTCCCTGTTTTTCCCACTCTGTATTTTCCCAAATCATGTTGACCTGGTCAGTGCTTATCATTTTCAATTCTTCTGCCTCATGAGTATTGTTCCTACAATATACCCAGAATCCACAGTGACCCTGACCAGGAGGGAAAATTATTACTGAAGATGAAGGAGTGAAACTTTAAACGATACTGGCACCCCTAGGTCTGTTGTAAACTTCTTTTTCTCATTTTCATGCCTAAAGAGTTCTAGAGACTCACTGAGAACTACACCCCTATAAGGGCTTTTGTTTTCCCTGTTAGTCTTCGCACCGGCATTAGGAACACTGATGAGAAGCCAGCCAATGGCTCGTATAGTGATGTTACTTGTTTGTTGTTTTGTGCATCTTTTCCAACAATGTTCATGTGTTTCTGTGAAAACACTTTGTGATTGGATTTGTGATTAAAAAAATAGTTGCTGATCTCTTATAATAATGTTTACCTACTGTAACATGGATAATTTTTTTTTATTTTGTTTGTCTGGGGTTGTTTTTTTTTTTGTTTGTTTTTTTTCACATGTTCTCCCCACGTTGGCAGGGGTTTCCTCTGGGTTCTCTGTTTTCTTAACACTGTCCAAAACCATGCAGGTTGGCGAATTGAGCATGCTAAATTGCCTGGAAGTGTGAGTGAATGTGTGAATCAGGGTGTGCATGATGCCCTGCAATAAACCTGGCTTGGGTGAAGCCTCCCGTCTTGCACCTGTTGGACCCAGGAAAGCATCTGATCTACAATGAAACCATGACCAGCATAAAGCGATTGCTGAATGTGAGTGAGTGAAGGAATGAATGAATGATGTGCATTGACCTGGACTGTTTTGGATGTTAGCTGCACAGGATTGGTTCTGATTCAAATGCAGAATAAACTTGCGCACGCGTTCGGCCCTGCCTGCGTGTTGCCTTGTGTTAATGGTTGCTGATTGCTGAATGAATGGCTATTTCCCATCAAAGGCTTCCTCCATGTCATCAGACACTCAGGCTGGCTAGGCTCCTGCTCTACTTGGCTCGGTGTCTTTGTGAGAAGGAGAGGCTGCATTGTCAATGAAGAAGAAGGAAGTATTCTGTGAAAATTGGCTTTAGTGATTGAAAAGAATAATACCCTGCTAGTTTCCAAAAAAAAAAAAAAAAAAAAAAAAAAAAAACAGATGAAAAGACCCCTACAAATAATAGCAAATTGATTTTCCACGATTGCTTCTTCTGCATCTGTGCATACGTGTGTCCGGGCACCATATCTTTTCCTCTTTTATATTTTCCGCAACCTGTACACTGGTTCCATATTCCGATCCCACCCTGGTTTAGGCACAGCTGTAGGCAGCATGCACATCCTATTTTTCTGTGTGTGCCAAGAAATCCATCAGAGGTAATGCGATGCCTTTCCAATCTCCTCCTCGTATATGTAAACAGTTTCCATAGCATGTATTACAGCCTA
>JAOVYU010000063.1:15766337-15778292 GCA_025674565.1 Synodontis membranacea | reverse complement strand
GAGCAGCTGCCAGGCAGGAGCTTTGAGATACCGTGTCTTTTCTCTGTTCTTAGCTGTTGTCAGACGTCAAAACATGTCTGTGTGATTGTGAAAGATGGACAGATAGTGTGGCTTGTCACAGCAGGCCAGCTCGTTGGTCACTCTTTTCCTTCCTTGTCTCTGACACAAACACACCAGCACATTCTCCAGGTGGCTTCAGCGCCTTGTTCCTTTACCTACACTCACCCCGTGTCACTCTTTTTCCGACGCTGTGCATGACACTAGCCCAGCTGTTAAGATGGCTTGCTAGTGACCAGAAGGTTACGAGGCAGACTGCAAACCGTCAACTGCAAGTTGGGATAGGAGAGGAACATCACTTCTCCCTTGGGCATAAATAAGGTTAGTGTGTTCCTTGAAGGCACAAGTTAATCTAACCAGAATCTCTCGCTGTGAATGGATTATGTCTTGCTCCCCTGGGGGCTACTTTTGTTGTTGATTTGCTGGATCATATTTTTAGATGAATAAGATTTTGGATCGAACCAATGCGGTGTGTGTGTGTGTGTGTGTGTGTTGGGGGGGTTATTATTATTATTATTATTTTGCTTGAAGGAGAAAGGGAGACTTAATGGAAAGTATTGAGTGAAAATTACATCTGAATGGCAAAGTTTGATCAGGAAAAAAAAAAAATGCTCCCTTCACTGGACTGAATGGATACAACAAGAGAAAGCTTAGAGAGCGGGAACGTTTTATATTGACTGAAAATAGCACAGTCAATCATCACCTATATCACCTTGAACAGACCTCTGAGATATGCTTGCAAAAAAAGATACCGCTGCAAATAAACTAAGGAAATCATAGCACAATTCACCCTATTGTGTAGAGTCAACATGTCCTTACTCTTGTGTTTAAGCCCATCTCTCATCGGCATGGTCCGTGTCATTGTGGCATTGATCAGATTGGAAAATCATACTGCTCTAATTCCCCAAAGTCCTCCTGTACTGTGTATCACTGCCACCAGAGCATGCAATAAAACATGCCTTGGGCCATTTAGAGGATTACAACTTCTAAATCTCAGTGGAAAGTGCTACAGCAGTTTATAAAGTGTATTCCACTATCGATCTGTTACCCAACATGTTATATTAAATCTAGGAAAATTAGCATGCACTGATAAGTTAAGCATAGCATGGTTTTCACATTCGACCTAGAGTAAATCAATATCTAGCTGAACAAAAACTCAGTCTCTAAGCTGCGTTTGTTCAGCTTCATACTGGTGCATAGTGTGCCAGGATCAGAGGATGAGAGGAGAGACCAGAGTGCATGGTGTCTGTGACATGTCATCCTCATATCAACCATAAGTCCTCTTTTGAGTTTTACTCAAACGTATGGAAATAACCTGTTATGAATTATACATCCTGTAAGCTACTGCCTTTTCTGGAGCAGGCACAGTCTATGAAGTACTACTGCTGAAGCATGACAATATGACTGTAGTATTACTTTATACCGCAGTTCTCAAATCTTACAGGTCTTACCCCATTATCTCTTCAAGTGAATCACCTGCCAATTACCACCAGCCAGTTCTCCTATCATACGACAGCTACCAACCAGGGCTAGCGCTTGCTTCCTCCAACTGCATCAACTGTGCTTCGTTACAGCGCAGCGCAACGCACTCGGCCTTCTTCCACTTACAGTATTGGCTAATGCCAATCTCCCGCAAAGAAAGCGCAGCCAATTTTGCTCCCTTGGTGCTGGTTGTGGATCGGCAAAATTCAAATTCATGATCGCTTGATGCAAATGCTTTTCTGTAGCACCAAGCATTACAGATTTCCAAGCCGCCTCTGGAAGCAACATCAGCATGACGGCTATTCTCCGGAAGCCTCACGAATTGAGTTTTCATGACCAAGCAGCTGCACACAAATCTATGTGTGTCTATCTATCTATGTGTGTTGAACTGATGTCAAGCGTTGGCTGGAGTGGTAAAGTA
Organism: Synodontis membranacea; assembly: GCA_025674565.1. Classification (NCBI taxonomy): domain Eukaryota; kingdom Metazoa; phylum Chordata; class Actinopteri; order Siluriformes; family Mochokidae; genus Synodontis; species Synodontis membranacea. The sequence continues at coordinate 15,776,332 of JAOVYU010000063.1, read as the reverse complement.
AAGTATGGAAGCAACAGGGAAACGTGTTCTCTGGTGTGATAAATCATGCTTCTCATGCTATCTGGCAGTCTGATGGATGAATCTGGGCTTTGTGGATGTCAGGAGAATGCTATCTAACAGAATGCATAGTGTCAACAGTAAAGTGTGGTGGAGGAGGGATAATGGTCTGGGGCTGTTTTTTAGGGTGTGGGTGAGACCCCTTAGTTCCAGTGAAGTGCAATGTAAATGCTACAGCATACAAAGGCATTTTAGACAAGTGCATGCTTCCAGCTTTGTGGCAATAGTTTGGGAGAGGCCCTTTCTTATTCTAGTATGACTGTGCAACTGTGTAACAAAGCAAATTTGGTATGATGGCCAGCACAGAACCCTGATCTCAACCCCACTGAATGCCTTTGGGACGGAACTTCGGATTGCAAACCAGGCCTTCTCGTCCAGCATCAGCGTCTGATCTCACTAAAGCCCGACGTACACATCAGTGGACATGTGACGGTGCACGGTGCTCACGATGCAAATTTAACAGTCCGTGCAGCACCCAGAGACACAGTGAGAAAAACAGAAGAAGAATATTTTAAAATGTTAGAATGTTTTTGTTGCTCGTGGCTCATTCTTCTTCTTCCAACATCAGTATTAAACATTAAATATGCTCTTTTTCTCTCGAGTTGCCTTTCATGTTCTTGTTTTTATTTTATTTGGTGGATTGTTTCAGACCATGCTTTTGCCGCTCCCGGTAGGTTAAAGTTACCGTGAGCAGAACATGTCTTTTTCAGAGGCATGTACACATTCAGCAAAATTCGCGTATGCTTTGGGGACACCCATGGGCAAGTCTATGTCCGCATTGCGCGAAGCCACGTCTGGTGAAGTATATTTGGACCATAATGACTTTTGATTGACGTTTGACTGAATGGGCACAATTTCCCACAGACACGTTCCAAATATAGAAACCCGTCAGAGAAGAGTGGAAGCTGTTACAGACCAAACCAAATATGTAAGCAGACGGATTTTAATGGCATACGCAAAAAGCTCGTGCGATGATCAGGTGTTCACATACTTTTGGCCATATAGTGCATAATAAAAGTGAAGCCTGATTAAGTATTAAAGGAGTTACAGACTTCCTTGACTGTGTCGTCTATATACAGAGGCAAGCAGAAGACAGAGCTTTATACCCCAAGAGAGACTGCTAGCTTCTTTATGCCAATTTAGGACCATCCCCAAGTGCATTCTGGGAAAGTGTCACACACTGACCTGAATGCAGAAGGAGAGCGAAATACACACTGCAGTCTTAAAGAAGAGAAACCCGAGTGTACTGTTTGACAAAAAAAAAAAAAAAAAAAAAGGATTTCCGAACATTAGATAAGCAGCATTTTATCACAGTGTTGCATCCCACCCAGACAAGGGCAAAATGCACAAAAAAGCAGGATGGAGAAGAAGACGATCACGACTGCAATCCTGAGAGCTACAGCCCTGGATTCATAATCATTGGGGGAATCAAAACACTTTTCAATAATTCAGTACGAATAGAGGAGGGAGGGAGGGTGAAAGAGAATGAGAGTACCTTATCTTGCATTAAATGAGCAGGCAAAGGAAATGAGTAGAGGAAAAATATTCAGGATAGCGACTCATACAGGCTCATATTTTCCAAAGACACATATTAGCTAAGGCTTTCTAGAGACGTTTTAAACATACAGTACGCATCCTTTCTGCACTTTCACCGGCGAGCTCTGAAACACATACTGCAGCTCACCTTTATATAATCACCTTTACATAATCCTACATAATCCCTTCATACAACTGAATGAAAATGCAGCTTACCTCAGCACTGGTGCAACACTACACATTCTTCATTTGACGGAATTTATCATTTTTCTTAAGAGCCATACGGAACGCATAAGTGGTCCAAGCGCATTAAGATAGGATCGAGAGGCACGGCTGACCTCTAATAACACCATGCCATCGAACCGCTATTTACTAGATTGCCTTATATGTCAGTTTACATGTGTTATTCCCATCAAGGTGAAAGCTTAAATAGCAATTCTAACAACCTATACTTCTATCGCCCCATCGACCCCCCCCCCCTTCCCAGCCTTCTTTAAACACCCTTTGTATCAACCACTTCCAGCCATCAGTAGATAAGATAAGGATGGTCATTTTGACAGCCAGTGTACTTGACAGAGGAAATGAGTAAGGACCTGAGAACCCTTTTACCGACACTAAGTGTCGACAGTGTGTTTCTTTCATGTCTTGCTCGGTGCATTTAGGAAAACAATAAAAACAAAAAAACTAAATCCATAAAAACAATAAATACAATAAATAAAATAATTTTTTTTTTTAATCCAGACATGTGCATCAGTTTTGGACATTCTAACCTGTTATTGTTTTTAGGACAAATACATTTTTAGCATTCATAGATTTTGTGCACGGGTCATATTCCGAGCTTTACAGGATTTAAAGGCTCCTATTAGAGCTGTTTATTTGCATTGAAATATAAATATCATTAAATGGTCTCTCGCCATCTCTTGACAGCAAAGGAAAAAAAGCTATTTCTTTCTTCAGTCCACATTTTCTATTCTTGTTTTTTTTCCCCCTTCCCTGACTTAAAGCCAAATGCTTGTGTTTAAAGTGTTATTGAAATACCCAGTCTCCGACACTTCTAGTCAAGAAAAATCTGGCAGCCTCAGAGGCATGATCTACATGCAGGTAATTTGCATAATCTGAATGATGCACCCAGAAAATCAGCTTGAGCAGGTGCTTAGCCCAGCTCTTAATATGTTTCAATTCTCCTACGTAAATTCTGGACTCGAGTCGCGAACTCTGAATACAGCCCTATGGCCGTAGAAACCATATGGCAAACTTCATCCTGTTTCTCATTTCTACCGCTCACCTTCACCTGGCTCCATAAAACATACCTATGCATATGCGTCTGATAGACAAGTACAATAATGTGGTACTCGTGTACAGCTCACGACCTTATTAGGTGAAAAAAAAAAAAAGATGTTTTGTGCACACTCGATTTTGCCAGAACGTTGATTTGATTAAAACGAGAGGGAGAGAGAGAAAAACTTTCAGATCATGTTTTTGTTACTGATTTAACACTAACCAGATGTGACTGCAGACGGAGCGTTGTGCTCAATGCTCGAAGGTTTTCTGGTCTCCTCTGGTTAGTGTTTTTAATTTCTCGACAAGGTAGGGGGGGGGACCTTTGTCAATTAATCAGAGCCACTGTAATTACGCTGCTCTTGCTAACAAGTCCCAATTCAATCAATTATTTATTCTGAGGCCAACACTTGCACATGCCGCCACGTACACACTTCATTCCAGGCAGAGGCCTTGAAAAAGAGGATGCGGCTAGACTTCATGTTAACGCTAACTCTCTCTCTCCATTACTCCCTCCCTCGCTCTCTGACTCGTTTTTGCACCCTCTCTCTCTCTCTCTCTCTCTCTCTCTCTCCACTTACCCTCGCCTTTATGATGGCCATGCCTCAGTGAAGGACATCTGAAAATGGTCAAGACAACAACAACAAAACACTTTGTGTTCTCACTCATTTTTTTTCTTTCCCCCTCACACTTTTCTCCTCTTCAGAAAGGTGCCCTTCATCTACAGCAACATGTGTTTTTTTTTCTGCCCCTTTGTGTGTATCCTTGCATTCCATTGTACTCTGAAACCCCCCCCCAAAAAAACAGAAATATGCCATAGAAGAATTCTCATGAACGGAGTGTGCTGTTGTAAACCTGCCTACGTAACATCACATTCAAACTGGCATACGCGGCAAAGGCTAAGCATCAATCTTATCTTCGTGGTCTTCCTCGTCATCTTCGTCATCACCATCTTCAGCATCATCGAATAACTATTCATTGGTAAAAAAAAAAAAAAGGCTCATTAATGAAACAATCTGCAGTTATTAATGAGTTTAAGACAGTAGGTTTATGAAAAACAAAAATGTATTTAACTACAGAAGAGCCCCAGGAATTCATGAAATCAGCAAGATAAGCCAGGACCAAACAATTTAGAGCTTTAAACAGCACGATTAGCACACTATACTTGACGCACAATTTAACAGGCAGCCAACGACGAGTAACTAACGCTGTCGGAATAACACTCTCCTTCTTATTCTCCCACATCAATTTTAACTTTCTCCATCATTTTGTTTTCTCCGTCAATATAATTTTGTTGAAACAGTGTTGTTGCTTTCAGGTTATTTTTGCCGAACGGTAGTCGAGAGAAGAATATTGTGCTTGACTGATAAACCCGTATGTTCTTCTTGGGTCAGGTTTTATGCTTTCTATTTTTGTGCTTGGCTCATTTTCCCTATTGAACCTGAAAAAAAGGGCAAAATTACTTTTGTAGCTTGCTTCTTGCTGCTTCTTCCGTACCCCCTTACCCCCCACCCCCCCTTCCCCGGCTTCATTATATTACACAGGTTATGTTCTCGGGTCACCTTGACCCTAGAAATATAAAAAATTAAAAAAAATTTAAAAAATCAACAAATAGATGATTATCTCCGTCTCATTTGCACTCATACATGAGAGGAGCACCTCAGACGTGAGAAGTGGCTTTGTGTCTCTTTACTGTTCTTCAAAACCACAGACTTATTCAGGGTCTGTCATTTTCGAAAATTATTATTATTATTTTTTTTTTTTGTCTCGTCTGTCCAAAATTGATATGACCACAGTTAAACAGCGAAGCCATTGTTAAGTAGCAAACAGAACACAAGAGTTAACATGGGTCTTCCCAAAAATCCTCTTTCGATGATCTAATATTACGAGCCATCCACCAAGCCAGACATTTGTGTGGTTTTAGCCAGGCTTATGTCCATCGCACCGACACCAGAGTGGTAGGAGGGATGCCATGGTGTAGGCATGGTACAAACTTTCCTCAGCAAAATGCTTTCAGACCTGAAGGCTAAGTTGACCTTTTCTTTGTGTGTGTGGGAGAGCTGTGCGCGGATGTGAGTAAGACTGCGTTCTAGGCCAAAACTCCACTTCAGTCAAGAAGTCGGAAAACAAAACACTTTCAAACATGCTTACAGCATGTTTTCGATTTCTGCTTGAAACATCAGTTCAGGTGTTCTTTTGTCCCTGGGTGCTCTAAGTAGACAGACGGGTTTCTTAGACTATATTGGTTTGCTCTGGGCATCCACGTTTTTTTTTTTTTCCGAGTAAACAATCTAGAGGTAGTAACTTGGGAATATCTGACTAAGTACAATGGAAGATGACATTGCCTGATTCTTCTGTACAGTACATGTAGGAGTTTGCATTGTAACGCTATACATTGCCAGGCGCTCTGCATACATGTGTGTATTATGTGGATATACTGGCCAAATCTATACTGTATGTGACACAGGATTCGGCCACTGTGTGCCGTAGTCGTAGCCTGTGAGCTGTGTGTTTCTCTCCAGAGATGTGCCTCATTTAGCCTTGCTCAGGCTCTCTCCCGACCAAGTGCTACGTAGCAACCAGCCAAGGACGGCAGACTGGGGGGAGCCAGCAGGAGCCTGTTAGCCGTGGATAATAAATGATATTGGTCTTGAATGGAAAAGGCTTTTTGTCTCATTACTTCTAAAAGCATGAGGGACAGGTAATATTGACAGTACCATAAAGACTCTAGGCCTGTTGGGTACACTATCTGCCTCCTATTATCCCATTCCTGAACTCTCGACTCGGAGGTAGGAATTAGTGGCTGGCTGCTCTGCTTATGGGATCGATACTCTATTGTGCTGATTCGGTGCAGCTACCGAGACACCTTCGGAGCACAAATTGCTTCTTCAGTGATCAAAAATTAATTAGCCATCCATCCTGGCAGACTTTTTTTTTTTTTTTTGGCGTGGTTTCAGTCAGGATGACGTCCGCCACAGTGACATCAGGGCGCTAGGAAGGCACGCACGGTTCCTCGGCGAAAAGAGTAGACTTGAAGGTGAAGTTGACCTTTTCTTCGTGAGTGGGAGAGCTGCTTGCGGATGTGAGCAAGACACCGAAACGCCATTTCAATCCAGAACGCACAAACAAAATACTCAGCCCGATTCTTCTGAACATCCTTACAACATCTCAAAGTCCAGTTTATAGTTTGCAATTCAGTGTGAAAGGATATCTGTGTAGGCAGCTGGGCCTTGCTCTGTAAATAGCCTCGAAAATGGCAAGTAATGGACGCTAAATGGGTGGCTCTGCATGGGCTGAGAGTGAGATGATGACTTGTGTTTGTTGCAAATCATGGCACCTGGTAAAGTGGGTGTTTTACTAAAGCAGCAGCAGTGGAGCAGCAGCACCGTGTGCCTGTGGAGCACATTTAAAATGGAGGACCCGCTCTGTGGATGAGTAAAAAGGCACACACGTCGGCCAGTGCATCCTCTGCACCTGCCTTGGTGCAGCTGCCTCAATACCCAGCCAAGAACCCGCTTACCAGTCAGACGGATAATTGCCACGGTGTCCTCTGGCCTCTTACAAACCTCACAGTCAGTCTTTTGTGTAAGGGCGTTTTTCCCAGTTTGTGTGTTTTGTCGGGGTGTTAACCCCCTGCTTACAAGCGTCCCGTGTGATGTGTTGCGTGAGGAGTTTGGATTCCGGAAGCTCGGGCATCTGGCTTAGTGAGATCTTCAGCAAGGTGTGAAGCTTGCTCATAATGGAGACGTCGTGAGTGCAACGTGTCCTCAAGGAGACCATTAATATTCTGGACAAATGCTGCAATGGCAGTCTTTATTATCGTCTACAGGGGTGCTTTAAAGTTTGTGAACCACTTTTGAATTTTCTATATTTCTGCACGAATTTGACCTCAAACATCATCACATTTTTGCACAAGTCCTAAAAGTATATAGAGAGAACTTAATAAAACAAAAGAAATTAAAACATTATACTTAGTCATTTATTTATTGAGTAAAATGCCAAATAGAATATGCAATACTGGATATATTAACATATGCGCAAGTAGCAAAAGAACGTGAACCTCTAGGATCAGCGGTTAATTTGAGGGCAAAATCAGAGTCATGTGTTTTCAATCAATGGGATGACAATCGGGTGTTGATTAGGGATCTGACAATGTCTGATACCCAAAACACATTTGTGGAAGTGTATCATGGCATGAACAAAGGAGATTCCTGAGGTCATCAGAGAAAGAGCTGTTGATTCTCATTAGGCTTGAAAAGCTTACAAAACAATCTCTAAAGAATCTGGACTAAACCAATCCACAGTCAGACAGATGGAGGAGATTTAAGATCATTTTTACCCTCTCCAGGTGCAGTCGAACAACAAAGATTGCGCCACGAGCAAGGAGCGTAAGAGTCTAAGCAACCAAAGGCCTTTCTCACATTGACTAAGGTTAACGTTCATCATCAGGAGAACACTGAACAACAACTGGTGTGCATGACAGGGTTACGAGGAGAAAACAAGAACATTGACTTTCTAAAGTTCACATGGACAAGCCAGAAGGCTATCGAAAACGTTTTGTGGATGGATAAGACCAAAATAGAACTTTTCGCTTTAAATGAGAAGCATTATGTTGGAGGAAAGAAAACACTGCCTTCCAGCATAAGAACTTTATCTTATCTGCGAAACATGGAGGTGGAAGCATCATGTTCTGGGCCCATGTTGCTGCATCCTGGCCAGGACAGGATGGAATTCAATGGATTCTGAATTATACTAGATTATACCAGTGAATTCTAAAGAAAAATGTCAGTACATCTGTCTGTGAGCTGAATCTCAAGAGAAGGTGGATCATGTGGCAAGACAACAACCTCAAACACACAAGTCATTCTACTAAAGAATGGTTAAATAAAGAAGAGGAAAGTTAATGTTTTGGAATTTGGAAGAATGATGCTCCGTTCTTCCTATGCCATGGCGTATTGAAGCTGTTCTGGTGTTTTGATGATGGTGGTGGAGGGCGCTGTCTAATCCATCAGTCCAAAATCACTCAAGTGAGTTGAGATGTGGTGAGTGTGAAGGTCGTAGGATATGATTTAAATACGTTTCATACTCGTCAGACCATTCAGCGAGTCCTCAGGATGGAAGCATCGTCATCCCGGAACACACGAACACATTATGGTGGTGTTTCCTTAAATTTGCTGCCTGTTTGTAGATTGCATCTTGAGTAGTAATGAACCTATCCATCTTTGCTTCTTAAGAACTGCGGGAACCAGCCTGTCATGACTTCTACCACAAAGCCAAGGTCATATTTCCTCTGCAAACACTGCAACATCTTCTTCACGTGACCTTTCTTGAACACTGCTTGTATTTTTTTTTTTTTTCCTGCAAGAACATTCATCTCTTGTTCTCTTGGCTAAATCTTGGCATATTTCCTCATATGCCATATTTCTAAAAACCCCAGAGGCAGACAGCAAGAGAGAGGACGTTTAAATAATGAAGTCTTTTTGGTAGAACTGTGGCCTAGAAAGTACTTGAGAGAAAGTAAATTGACCTTAAGATTTTTTTTTTTTTCTTTTTCTTTTTCTCTTGCCAAGTTCTGGTGAGCTTCACTTTATTCAAATATATGAGATATTGTTTACCTTTTTGGGGTTTAATACTGGAGGGAGGGAAATGGAAAAGAGAGAGAGAGAGAGTGTGAGAGAGAGAGAGAGAGAGTGAGAGAGAGAGAGTGAGAGAGAGAGAGAGAGAGAGAGAGAGAGGAGGTGCTTGCTAGGGGGCTTTGGGTGATTGCGGTCATTTTGTCCAGGGGCAAAGAAATCCAAAGGGTCAATACACTTTCTGCGAGTCAGCTGGCTTTGACTCAACCTTGCGTAAACAGGCCACGAATTATCCTTCTCGTCTTTTTGCCCTGTGACCCTCCATAATTAGCCTACGCACCAGTGTATTCATATTGACCATCTTGCCTGCAACTCTCTCCTGCTTTACTTTTCCCTGCATGCCTCTGAATCTGGTACATCTCCACTGAATGCCAAGAAGACTGTATCTGTGGTTCATCTCAAGACTTACTTGCCATCATCAAATATAAGAATAGACAGAGTCATCGAACGCCAGACAGTTCCCATGACAACGTGACGTTTTTTTGGACGGTCTAGCCAAAACATGAGTTTGATTATCGACACTCAGGAGGTTGTGAGAGCAGAAGCCTGATTGGCTCGGCAGTCCAATGGTTTCCGGACTCCTTGGTTCCTGTTAATCTCCCAATCGATCAATAGTGTGAGCAGATGTGACACAAAAACATATTTGTTCCATTCGAGCACTGCCATAACCTAATCCCTATCATCCTTGTAAGCGCTTTCTCACTCTTGCGCTCATTCTTGCGTATTCACTCCACTAAACCCCCGTTTTAACTCTCTGTCACTTTGCTTCTTCTTCAAAAAAAAAAAAAATAAAAAATGCTAATCCAAAGCTAAACATCCATATCTATGCTTTGACACTCAGACTTTTTATCTCTCTTCCATTCCTCTTGTCTTTTCCTAGTGAACTTCCTTTTCGACACCGTAGTCTCCCTAGTGAGCTAGAGACAAATGAACAGGACGGCCGAAAGCAGTTTTTGTGGCCTAAACGCATAGGACACTCAGGAGGGAATAGGGAGTGTAAATGAGAAGCTTTGGCATAAACTGCCTGCCTGCTCCACAAATCTGCTTGTTTTGCTCTTTTAAATAATTGACACGACTGTGCTACTGGAGACAGGGACAAATCGACTGAAGTAATATCTCAGCCAGAAGTTGTTATGGTACAGCATACTCTCACACAGTGAAAAGACCTGAGTCATAAATCCAGTAACAGTGAAGTATTCACAAGCAGACAGTGCAATAACAACTGTATTACAACGCCTCCTGCACTTTATTATTTTTGTTTGTTTGTTTGGAATGCAGTGTGTCATTTGTAATATTTAGGCCCTATTTTTATTCCTAATATCCAAAATATTTTTACCATTATGCATATTAGATTCTAATTTCCTGGGACAAAGTCGATCTTTTCTGCTGTGGATGACTTAAACATTGCACTAGATCTCTCTCTCTCTCTCTCTCTCTCTCTCTCTCCGTGCATGTGTGAGACAAAGAGAGGAAGAGATCATGATCGTGCAT
>JAOVYU010000063.1:15723400-15733842 GCA_025674565.1 Synodontis membranacea | reverse complement strand
TATACATAACTCACTGTTACTACAGTGAGACTCCTTACTTTTTAAGCCTCTATTGAGAAAGAATTTTGGTCTCTTCGTATATTATGCTGCTGTTTGAATAGTACCTATTAGGCTTTTTTTTTTTTTTTTTTTTTTTAAACAGGCATTGGCTGAACCTTTCATGAACTTTTCTGAGAAAACTGCTGAAAGCGAGTCTTTTCAGTCGCTACTTCAGCGTAAAAATAGTTGCTGGCTGTAAAATTCTCTGCACTGTTTTTTTTTTTTTTTTTTTTTGCATACACCTTTCTCACCATTCTTTAAGCTCGAATACACTGCTATGGCGTTCTGTTCAAATAGACATCGAGATGGAGAACGTTCCCGTCACTAGTTTGCATTAGGGGAGGCGAGAGCGTGTTTCCTTTCTAATCTCGGTACATCATTATCCAATTCACTGGCTGCACAATTACAATGCAAAGCCTCTAGAATGCTCTTGTTAATCTGTTTCCAACTCTTCTGCTCCGCATCCCTCGCCAGCACACACTCCAGAGCCCAGAACGCACGTCTAAGTGCCCAGCATGGCTCCTTGTCACTTTTAGACAGGTGAGACTACGAGCCGCACGTGTTGGCTATTAAGTAGTCACACGCATTCAGAACGAGAAGAATGGCGAGAAGGTCGAGGTGTGATCAGAACATTGGTAGATCCATTGAGAAAGCGAAGGTGAAATGTTCGAGAGCACGTTGCTGAATAAAGCCCTCTCGAGCCCACGTTCGAGTGAATCACAGCAAATAGGTGTTTGATGCAGTGAGCACTTTAGCGGGTGGCCTGTTCGGTGTGCCAGATCCTTTCTGGGATCTCTCCAGGGGAATGTATACTGGTGTTTTGTTGTGTGCTCTGTTCATAAGGAATAATCATCTCCCCCAGGATCCATATGACCAGGATGGTTTTCTCGCCAGCCACTATTCTTTCTCACTCTATAGCCTATTCAGTCTTTAAAACGTATTACTTAACGAGTAATGTATATGAAATGATTCCAATAAAATAAAGTATTTCACAGTCGGTGTGATGATGTGTTCTCTGTATTCGATTATTAAGTTGAAAATCCTAGACCTACGATTTAAATAAACTTTCGATTGCTATACAACGCCAATCGTAATTGTGTTCCGGGGTCTCATAAACAGAAACATGCTTCAAAGTGAGCTTGGGACGTTATCATGTTTCGGGTACATTTTACCATTTTGCCACTCGCAGCTGTCCTGTGACACTTGCGTACTCGTATGCAGCCTTCCTTTTAGAAACACTCTTGCACAGCAGAGATTTTAATTAAAAAAAAAAAAAAAAAAAAACCCGGACCCTGCTAGACCTGCCTGTAATTGCCTATTACGCGCCATAGAAAAATAAAAATAAGCTTAATCAGTTTAGTTTGTAATTAGATACCGCTACAGTGCAATCTTTAAATGCAGTTTTCTTCATGTTCACTTTAGGGATAATTTAGATGTTAAAATGTTATAACTTGTGGTTAAGAAATGTGGAAAAGAGAAACATATTTTAGTCCAGGAAAGACTGTACTTGTCAGAATTATATAATAGAAAGTGACAACATTTCTAAACGTGAAGGGTTTATCCCAGGCCACCATAAACGAGCCTAGAGCCATTCTGCATTCAGCCTAGGATCCATGTTCTATAGTTTGTTGTTCTAAAGTCATCTCAGAAGAGAGTACCTGCCTGTACTTGTGCAATAGCAGAATTGTCTGCCATTTATCTCTGCCAAGGAGAGTATGTTTTCGGCGTGGCTTACGTAACTCGAAGCAGGATTGCACAAAAACTACTGGGCCCATTTTCGTGAAGCTCGGTGGCAGGGTGCAGCATGGGCCAAGGAAGAACCCGGCAAATTTTGGACTGGGTCTGTCTCATGGGGCGGCTTGATGAATTCAGTTTCGCTTTCGCTGACGTTGCGAGATATTGCATATGGGCAGACGTCTGTGCCTAACGATGCCGCTCATCTTAAAGTCCAGCAGCTGGCAGTAAAGTGTAGTAGGGACAAAAACATAGCCAATGTAGAAATACAACGAAGCCATTGGAAATATATCCAGACATATAAAGTGTCTGTGGGCGCAGATTTGCATACCATCTTAGAGTCAGCTCTCTTGGCAGAGGTCCGAACTCTCCCGAGTGTTGAAAATGTGTCCTCTCCACTTTCTAATTCTGTAAAAGAATGTCATGATCTTTAAAATGGACTTATTAACAGTTATATGGCAAATATATATATATAATGTAAAGAACTGTTAGTTCCTATGCATTTGTGGTTATAATTTGCAAATAATGGCACATGTTTAACAGCCAGTGCAGCAGGACTCTTACAAGTCCGATGCCACAGGTTGTTTTTCTTTGCAGTGCTAAGTGAGCAGTGCATCTGTTCTGAGTTTGGTTACTCTTCCTTCCCCTGCACTGTTGATTAGTTACTTACAGCTGTCTCTTGATTACTAGAAATTAGCATGATGGAATCACTCCCCTGCAGCACCGTATGGTAGGGGAGTCTTTGGTAATACTCTAATGATTGCAGGAGGAAGTTTTACTCTCTTTTTTTTTTTTTTTTTTTTGAAAGCAGTATCACGTTCGTTCATACTGTTTGTTCCATTTGATTAATTTGTAATTACGTACTCGCATTTCTCACCCAGCATCTCTTCGGACTGTGTGTACTCAACACATATGGGGTAGCAGACTCTATCTAGTGCACTAGACGCCCAAGGAAACACTATTTGAGATTTAGCCACAGACAATTACAACAAACCCACTGTGTTTCATGTTCAGTCCTGGCTCCTGTGCGGGGGCACTTGATATTGTCAAGCACATTAAACTAATGTAAAAACATTTGAAGTAATTTCAATATTTTAGTATAAGTGATTTTTTTTTTTTTTTTTCTTGAAAATTTTCTTGTGATGGAAACCAGACACGTACTCAGCCATGGTATAGATAATCCTGTATTTGAATGAATAACTGCACTGTGCCATGGCACACTGGCTAGTGGGGGAAACAAATATTCACGTTTCCTCCCAAGCATCTTATCTTGCAAAGAATTCTGCCCCTGCCAAGTTATTTATCTCTACATATCCAATAAATTGCCGGATATGGGGAAAAAGAACATCCACACAAGACGGATAAATATTTTACTAAGAGTACAACCAGTGGAATTCTTACAAGACAGTGTTTAAAAGTTGTAAATGTTGAGGATATGAAAACATTTCTGTTTAGTAAAAACCCTCGGGTGATCTGAAATCTTTAAAACACTGATTGCTTTAAAAGCAAATAGGGGAACTGAACAGAAAATCGATCAAGGAAGTACACCTGTAGTGGGAATTCCTGCTCCTTCTGGGTTCTTCTAGTAATATGCATAATGTCGGCGCTTAGGTTTGATCGGTTGTCTTTTTAAGTAATCCAGCGAAACAAGATGTATTATATACACAAACGGCACGGTTCGTCAGAACGTTGGCGCTAGTGGCACGAGTGTCGAAGCGATACAGAGAGGTCAGTGCAAGAACTGAACTAAATGTAATAATCTCATTTTTTTTTACACTAATAATATATTCCCAGTATCACACTGCACATTAGAGTTTTGGTTTGGAATCGGGTCAGGTTCTTGTGTGTAAGTCGATAACCTCCTTTTGTTAGACGGCGAACGTAGTGGTATATAACCTTCATTTCTCCAGTGGCTTAGCGAGCTGCAAATTAAAGCAGATCGCACCCGAAAGGCTAATCGGATTAATTTGTCTTTGTGCTCAAATAATCAGCCGAATAATGAAATAAATAATTGCAGTATGGGTTCCCCCACCCCCCTTCTCCTGCACTTCATTAGCATTTCAGCGTATCGTCAGCAATTTGAAATACAGTATAAGTGCTGGCTAGGCCAAATAATGCGGAGACGTTTGATCATTCGTTTTTATTCTTAAAGGTTATAGCACCTCTTGTGTGTTCCCGCTCCAAGGATTTATGTTTGTTTACAGAGGTGATGGTTGGGTCTGTCTGCACGCACGCACACACGCACACACACACACACACACACACACAGAGCAAATTCTGCCAGTACCGAGTTCCGGAGCTGCACACGGAGTCCGTTTGACAGTGTGATGGGCAGTAACATTTTGTTCTGTTGTCCGTGTGTAATGTTTCCAGTTATAGCAGCAGTAAGCACACTTGTGTTTTTTCACATCCACATTCTTACTCCCCGGTTCTCTCCTTGTCAGCCTCGTCTGCCAGCACCTGGCATTTTCTTCCGTTTCTTATGGCATTTCCGAGTCAATCACTTACAATCCAGCAGAGCCTGGTGTTCTCATCACCTCCGAGTTGCTGGATGGATGGACGGTTAAAAGGATTTGTCAGCTCGTACTGCGCCGAGTAACCTTTTACTGTTAATAAACTTGGCCTTTCCCGAGTAACGACCTGCCTCGGTGTGTCCAGACGGGAGGAAGACTGTCCTTTAACCTTTTATCAGCGAGACACAGGTGAACTGCTCTCGCTTCCCCCTCCCTCCTCAAACGCGGATCCTTTTCATCTCTTATGCTTTTATTGTTTGTCTTTCCATATTGAAAGATTATCGGTCCCCAGCTCTTTAATCGTTTTGTAGTTGTTTTTTCTTCAGCTCAGGCCGTGATCCGTGCAGTGTGTTATTTCATGTCTAGTGGGCTCTAATAATGTTAAAGGCCGAATTTAGAAGGTCGTAAACAGGTTTTCTATGCTCTAACTACGAAAATATTTAATTTATAAATAAAGAATGCTACTTCGCGGAAATTCACTCATCGTGGTAGAGTCTGGAACGGATTAACCGCCATAAACGAGGGTCGACTGTACACTCTTAGTAAGCCTCACCCTATCCAGGTCACTTGAAGGTGGCTTTTTTTTTTCCCAAGCCCTTGTCAACCCATTATGATCCCCATTATGTCTTACTCTTTATTATAGCTCCTGTGGTAAGTAGACGACCGACTGCAAAATACTTTCTAAATTGCTTTATTCTGATATTTTCCTGCGGCTGATTCCAGTTGGACAGCACGCCTATCAAGTGTAAATGAGCTCGATGCTACCAAACTACCATTCGGATTTAACCATCAGCTCCCCTTTTACCCCATGCACAGAAACCGAAATGGCTTCTTTCCTTCTCACTTGTCCGCTTTGTGCATAAGCGTAAGCCAGACTGCAACTTTTTACAAATTGTACCACTGCATACGCAAGTTTTGGTGTACAGTCGTCCCTCGCCACTTCACGCTTCGAATTTCGCGGCTTCACTCGGCTTCGTATATTCATTAAAAAGTTGATCGAGACAGTGAAAATGCAGGTTGCGCTCGGTTGTCTTGGGTCAATTATTTTTTATTTTTATTTTTTTATTAACTTTTGTCCAAAAAATCGGGTGTTATTTCATGTCTAGAGGGCTGTAATAATGTTAAAAACCGTATTTAGAAGGTCGTAAACAGTAAAAATCCTACTTTGCGGAAATTCACTTATTGCGGTAGAGTCTGGAACGGATTAACCGCGATAAACGAGGGTTTACTGTAGTGGATTTCGTGCAGTAACAGTAAATAGTTGTAACTTGTAAGGTGTCTAACGGCAATGGGAAAGATTCTGAAAGTTGGTAGGTGGGTTCCACGTATATATGAAAGTGTGATACCAGGGTTGTTTTAAAGTATCCTGTTCAGTCCTAGCAACGAGTGTGTGGATATTTCCTGTCCTCTTAACCTCAGAGTAAAATTCATATAGTACAGTCAGGGTTAGTGGTGCGCAGTGGACTGCAGTTCTTTCCTCTGGTATGAAGTTAAACCTGAGGACAGGACCAAGTGTGATGGATTTGATACTGGGAGGAGCGTGGAAGATTGGAGGGGGTTTGTGTTGGATATCATGGTGTGAGATTTTGATCGTACAAGTAAAGCATGAGGAATTATCATGGATAACTGTAGTTGGACATTTTCTTTTATCATATAATCTTTTTCTAATGCAATGCATTAGAAATGAAAGGAAAGGAAACAAACAAAAAAATTATATCTATTTTTTTTTTGTCAGCAAAAGTGTTTTTTTTTTTCTTTAATGGAAGGTCAGTAGATGGTAGCAGGCACCAGTTATCATGGAAAAATAATAAGAGTGGGAAAAAAAAGTGACGGGCAACACAATCAGTGTGAATAGGAATGAAAGAGACTGAACTGCTGCAGCCAGTGGGAGCTCTGATTTAACAAGGAGCGTTCCGTTTATTTATTTATTTAGAACAATGCACGGTTATCATGGGGATGTAGGAGCAGTTCAGTGGTTTTGTTTCCGGAATTGTTCGACAAATTGGATAAGCATCTACTTGGATGGCACTGTGATTATTTGTTGTTTATCTGAAATGCTTGTACACTGTAAAATTGAAGATTTTTTTTTTTTTTAGTTTATTTAATTGTTTGGGTTGCTTTTCATGGTTTGGGTTTTGTATCCTTCTGTCATTGTATTATAGCACATGTACCCATGACCTGCTTGTTCGGGGGCAACCTGGACCTCAAGGCTTCTCAAATAGAATATTACAACAGATTCATTACAGTTTGTAATTTCTGCCGTTTTCAGCCATGGTTGCTTGTATTCTGATAAATCTCATCATCTTTTGTTAGGATAATGCCGCTCTGCTCTGCTCTGCTCTGCTGTCTCTGTTAACCTGCCCTGTCTTTCCACTTTTGGCCCGGAACCTTGTCGTTAAAATGCGAAAAACTGAGAGAAAACCTATAAACTTGGCCTCTGTTTGGAAGAATTGTCGTATTGGTAGAAAGGTTCAGATACCATTCATGGAACAACTGTAAAAAATGCATCTGGTACATTCACAACTATATCTTGACCGGCACACAGTGCGTTATGAACTCCCAGCTTGTGATCTGCAGAGATCTCGTTGCATTTGTGTCACACAAGTGTGTCCCAGTAAACATACCATTCCAGAAATTCGGTAGCCATGTCATGATACTGTATGACCACATTCACCACCCACGTTAATAGGAACACCTGAACACCTGGTCATTTATGCAGTCAACCGATCACGTAGCACAAAATCACGCAGACATCAGGCAGTGCTTCTGTTAACGTTCACATCAGACATCAGAATAGGGAAAGTGTGCGATACCTTTGACTTTAATCGTGGCGTGATGGTTGGTGCCAGATGTTTTGGCTGGTTTGAGTACTCCAGAGTCTCTAGAGCTTACACATAATGGTGTGAAAAACAAAAAAAACACAGAGTGAGTGAAGAGTCTATGGGTGAAAATGCCTGGTTTGTGCTGGCAGGAAGGATATAGTAACTCAATCACTCTTTACAACCTTCTACTTCAATGAGTCTGTGCCCATGATGTCCTCAGCGTCTTCTTAGCTGACAGGAGTGGAACCTGATGTGGCCTTCTCCTGTTGTATCCCATCCAACTCAAGTTTTCAGCCTGCAGAGCCTCTGCACAAAGGATGATTGTTTTTTTGTTTTTGTTTTTTTTTTTTCTGGTTGGAGATGGTTGGGTGTGAAATTCCCAGGAGATCAGCAATTTCGGAAATACTCAAACAGGCCTATCTGGAACCAACAACCATGCCATAGTTAAAGTCACAGAGATCCCACTTTCCCTATTCTGACGTTTGATGTGAATATTAACTGAAGTGCTTGACCTGTATCTGCATGATTTTACGCACGCGTGACTGGCTTGTCGGATGATTACATAAATGAGCATGTGTTCCTATTAAAGTGAACTGTGAGGGTATATTGTCCGTATCAAGACAGTATACATAGTATCCCTGTTTGGGAATCAGCCCTTCTACTTGCAAGTTCATTTTTTTCCTTAGGGACGGACATATACAGGGCACAATCGAAAAACAGGGCATGTATTCAGACAGGGAGGAGTTCATGTCGGTTTGATAAATGGCTGCCAAATTGCACAAACTGACGCACAGTGGTGCCCAAACTGCAGCACAATGTTGGAAAAACTGAAGCGCAGTGTTTGCCGTGTCTGATAGATTAAGCTTTTATTATTACTTTTTGGTAATCGCATGAAGAACAGGTAATCAGAAAAGAGGAAAAATCAGCACTAGCGTTAAGGGTTAGGAAATGACATTAAAAGTTAGAAGCCGTAGATTAAATGTAATGTGTTGAAATACCTACAACAGCACCGATCCTGAAATATTTCCCCCGTGACACCTAATAATCCCTAATATAATGGTCTGATCCGTGCAGTAAAAGCTAAATCTGTATGGGACTGGGAGTCGAGGCTAGATCTGAAAGGGTGCCGTAATAGTCCTTCTCTCGTCCTTGCCTTCGTTCTGTCTATCTGAAGGTTGTCCATGGAACACATTCGTACATATTACTGTACAAACATTCAAGGACAGTGATCCTGCACGCAACTGGTGATGTATTGCACCAGCAGATACTCACATGTTTTTGGTCTTGGACAAGACAAACAGTGAACAAGCTGCTTGTTTTTCTTTTCTTTTTTTTTTGCTGTCACAGGTCTTGGATTAAAACTTAATCCGTGCCCACTATTGGCTATTTTTGTGGTCCCTACAGACGTCCTAGCAAGACGGATCCAATTGGCTTTGCCCCGCATTTACTCTGGCTGAAAGATGTGTATTTTTGAGACCTTGAGAAGGTCAAATACTCACTCCGAGGGTTCTACTGAGATGTTTTGTCTCCCAGCATAATTGGGTGGCTGTATTGGTAGGTGCCATTTTTTTTGTCTGATATGCACAGGATTTGGGGAAAATGTATTAAAAAAGAAAATGGAAAGTAATGTGGCATGATGGCAGAGCCATGGTTCATTAGGTCCGATTTGTTTTTATAGTAAAGGAAGAAGTAAATGCCTAAGAAAGCAGAGGCCACGGGCTTTTGTGATCCTTTTAGTAATGAACATTTTGCAAATAATTTTCTATAGCAATACCCAAGGTATAATCAAGGAACAGGGCAGGGATTTAAAAAAAAAAAAAAAAAAAAAAAAAAGGTCAGTGACACAAGCACAGTACAGACCAACACAGAATCATTTTTTTTTATTATTATTGGGATGAATGCATCTGATTTACAAAAACTCCAAAAAAAAATGGGTCTTTGACTTTATTTGAACACCAGAACAGTGTTCTGTGTACACGGCGAACTGTGTATATACACTCACTGGCCACTTTACAAGGAACCTAATAATAGATAGTTCCTCCGTTGCTCTCAGAACAGCCTTAGCCAGTTTTATGACATGGCACTTCCTGCTGGAAATGGGCAGTAAATTGCAGTCATCAACAATACTCCGATAGGCTGTGGCATTCAAATGATTGCTCAGTTGGTATTAGCTGGCCCAGCGCGTGTTGAACAAACATGCCTCACACCATTACACCACCGCCAGCCCGAACTGATGATACAAGGTGGTCCGGGTCCACGGGTTCATGCTGTAGACACCGAATTCAGACCCTACCGTCTGTGTGCCTCAGCAGAAATCAAGATTCAGCACATCACGTGACGCTGATCCAATCTTATACTGTACTGTCAGGACGATCCCATGCCCAAAGCAGCCTCAGAGTTCTGGTCTTGGCTGACGGAAGCGGAACCTGCCGTCGGATTCTGCCGTTATAGCCCATCAGCTATTTTCTGCTCACCGTGGTTATAAAAAGTGAGTTACCATAGCCTTCCTGTCAGCTCGGACCAGTTTGGCAATTCTTGTCTGATCTCTCTCAACAGCACAGTGTTTCTGCCTGTAGAACTGTCACTTAATTGAGGTTTTTTTTTTTTTTTTTTTTTTTTTTTTTTTTGCTTGTCACATCATTCTGTGTAAATTCCATAGACTGGTGTGCATGAAAATCCCAGGAGATCAGCAGTTTCTAAAATACTCACACCAGACTGTCTTGCACCAACAGCCATGCAACGGTCAAAGTCCCCGAGATCACTTTTTGAATTCAACAGAGATGGGAAGGTAACAAAGTACAAAAACTTCGTTACTGTACTTAAGTAGAATTTTCGGGTATCTGTACTTTACTTCACTCCTTTTTTTTGTGGCTACTTTCTACTTTTACTTCTTACATTTTAGCATGAGTATCTGTACTTTCTACTTATATTTTCAAATTAGGGTCGTTACACCCCCCCCCCCACTGCTCCGGGAATAATATTTGTGCCGATCAGGTCAATAATATTTGCGCCGATAAACAACCGCCACCCCCCCCACCCCCCGTTCCGCTCCGGGCGCAGGACTACTTTATACTTTTGTACTTTTAAGTATGTTTTGGAGCCTGGACTTTTTACTTTCACTTGAGTGAAAAGTTGAGTCAATACTTCATTGAGTTGACTCAATTGACTTTTACTTGAGTAAAGAGTGTGTGTACTTTTGACACCTCTGGAATTCAAATGTGGATCTGCACATGACCTTATCAGTACTGGGTGGATATCACACACACACACACACACACACACACACCAAGTGCCAATGTTCAGTTTAATGTTTAGTTTTGTGGTTCTTCAGATT
>JAOVYU010000063.1:15684880-15696613 GCA_025674565.1 Synodontis membranacea | reverse complement strand
GGAGAATTCACTGTTCTGTTCAATAAATGCAACATATTTCCAAAGTCAATGAGTAATCGTGTAAAATAATCGTGATTATGATTTTTTCCATAATCGAGCAGCCCTAGGACTGGTTGCCTAAAGAAGACAGGAGAAAAAGACCTCAAAGCATTGTTCATTCGTCTTGAAAGAAAGCGAGAGAGCCGCATGGGTCGCGAGCGTCTTCGATGAAGGATGGTCATGCGGATCATGTCAGTCGGGTCATCTCATTTTACCGAGTAGAAAAAGACGGCACGTTGGGGTAATGGTGATATTTCGTCAGGCAGTTAAGGACTAAATAAGTGAGAGACCACCCTATTGCTATATTTTATAAGCCTAGTAGCTGACATTAACGTAATTATGAATATCTAGTAAATAGTCCATGTGTAATTTTTGACGTAGCATTTTTTTTTTTTTGACCTTACCAAAAATTCACTGTTCACTGCAGACTTTTTCAGCTATGAGCTGTGCTTTTCTCTCCTCTCAGATACAAATATTACTCGAGACCTATTAGTGTGATTATTTTCTCACATTATTACTGCATCTTTTGCTAGCAGGAGAACATTATTATGCTCAGTTTTGTCTTCACCTTGTAAACATTTTACCATCTACCACGATGCATGTAGTGCAGCAGATGGTGGAATATATATATATATATAAAACGATTTGGGAGGCACCCTTACCCATAACCCCACCTCTGAGTCACAGATGTGTGTAGGTGATTCAGTACAGAAGTATTAACCAGCCTTAGGAGCGTTGTGAGAAGACTGACTGCAATGTACAGCATACACAGTACACTGCAATGATGTAGCACATCCTCTTGATGAATTGTAAGGACCTTCAGCAGCGATGAGCAGTAGACTATAGTGGTGTGCTGGCACATTCTTCGACCACTCTTCACTGAGCTTCCACAGTGAGCATTATCTTGTCAGACTGTACATTAGAGATATTAAGAAAGTTTTCGTAGAGCCTGGTTGCCATAAAATAAAATCACAGCAGTCTTTGATCTCGTCGTCGTAGTGTGGTACGAGGTAGTCCAGTTTGTCTGTGGTGACAAGTTTGAGTTAAGCTAAAGCGAGACTTCAGCCTAGCATCTGTTGTGCAATTCTGAATGGCTACAGTATATTGCAGCCTTGAGGTCTGATCTGCAAAGAAATCCAAGACAATGCAGTGGTCTATTCCCGAAGACTACGTTGTTAAATTCTGTAATGCCGAACAATGGTTCTCGAGTAGTACAAGCGAAATGCTTTTATCCTATTTACGGGAGATTGCGGGTTCAAATCTTGACAAAAGCGCGTGGGCGCTCGTATGGGGAAGAGGGTAAATAGCGCTTTCTTCCAAAGTGTGTTACGCTGCCCTGTGATGCAGCATGAGCAGCAGTTTGAAATGTTTAGTTGGCTGGCTTCCTGTGTCTCAGAGGAAACGCATTTTAGCCTGATAGAGAAGAGCAGGCTGATGGGTAGGAACTGCGAGGTGACCAATCTGGGGGAGATGGTGGTGGTGGTGGTGGTGCTGGGGTCCAGTTTGGTAAACATGGAAACAGCGTCTCTATCGCACATGCTTAAATACATTTCTGCAAAACCATGCGACAAATAACAAAAGCGACACCCCAGGGGAGATGCCTCTGCCGCCCCGAAAAGTTCTTTGTGAGCGATTCCGTTCGATTTGTTCACATTTGCCTGGCTGAGAATGCTGACACCGCTACTAATATTCTCAGCTCCACATTTGACTCACTGTCTGGTTTCACTAACCGGTGAATGCAGTGGCTTCATCAGCATTTCTCCTCCATTAAGCTGCAACCACACTGATCGTGCTCCTTGTGGACAATTTCAGTGGACTCCGCGTTCCTCCGCGTTGCCTCGACGAGAAGTTATAGCGAGCCGTCTAATTACACGTGGTGAGCGCCTCGCTGGCCCAGCCTTCGCTATTGTGTCTCCGAGTCGACGCTGATTATTTATGAAAC
The DNA here is from genome assembly GCA_025674565.1 of Synodontis membranacea. Classification (NCBI taxonomy): domain Eukaryota; kingdom Metazoa; phylum Chordata; class Actinopteri; order Siluriformes; family Mochokidae; genus Synodontis; species Synodontis membranacea. Next base: position 15,694,632 of record JAOVYU010000063.1, on the reverse strand, counting down.
AATATAATAAACACTGCGTGGCCTGCATACAGCCGGGTGTCTCTGAGATAAGCCGCGCAGATGACTTGCCTTTCCAGGCGCAGGCCTTTCTTGCTGTCTTTTGTCAAGGTTATAATCACACAGCTACACACAATCCTCCACCCACCCACAGCTAGACCAACAAGCACCCACAGTCTCTCTTTTCTCCTGTCTGACTAATCATGTTTGGCTGAATTTAGGCATGTACAGTACCCGTATCCTGCAATGATTCAAGTACATTGAGAAACTCAGATGCACAAGTTTTTCCTCAGTGTTTGTAACACAGAACCTTCTGTTTAAAGTAAACCTTCACACTGAAACACATGAAACCTGTTCCTACTGTGATGTGCTTAGTGACTCCAGTGCAGTTTTGTTGGATGGTGCCGTTGTTCCCACGTGAAGTTAGTGGCTGTGTGACACGCTGACATGACAAGGGGACATCGCTAGCACAGTTACCAAGGACCTCAAACGGTCAGGTTTCAGTGTACGCATGTTAATGTAGCTAAACAAAGTATTTTCTGATTTACGGCAGATGCTCAGCAAGCGATCTGCAATGCGACAAGCATGATGGCGTTGACAGCAGTAGTAGCATTAAAGCTTTGGAAGCTTATCTGTCTGAGCAGGCAGCTGAGTAGAGATGAAGCCGAGGGCTAAATCCCACCGGCACCACTATCAGCAGGGGGTCAAATGACATTTTGGGTAATATAGGAAACAGTTAACCAAAGTAAAAAGAGACCAACAGGTCGATGAAAGACGTTTAAACTAAAAGAGTTTGTCAGAATTTCAGTACCGAATAAATCTTGGATCCCCTTGGAGAACACACATTCATTTGGCTATCTAACTTTTTAACTCCTCCATCAGAATGTCAGAGAGTCTGAGTCAACAGACTGGCCTTGGACTTATTACGCAACTGTCAGCAGCTTCTTCACACCATAATTGTTTAGAATTCTTAGTGGAATTATATGCAACACACTGTTATGTATTTGAGTATGATGCACAAATTTGAATATTTTATATATTTAGATTAAATTCTTACTTTTTCCTGATTCTTCAATTTTGTGTGTGTATATATATATGTACTTTTTTTTTTTGTTAAAGGAATTTCCGATTCTCAGTATGATTATAAAGACTAATATTAAAGATTTTTCCTGTAGCAGGATTGTGATCTGTCTTGTGTAATGTTGCTTTTTCCTCCACCACGAACGAACTGTCATTAATAAAGAAATCCTGATTGATGATGTAATCATCCATAACAAACACAAATGATGCAGAATAAGACCTAAAGCCATAGCGTGGTGCTGTTGAGCGTCATTATGTTTACATGTAAAAGACGGAGGCATCACCACGGCAGCACGTTTCCCTCGTCACAGAGAGTCTAGCATTCCTGCGACGGGACCTTTTTAGTCAACCCGGATGATTTGTCGCGTCACCATTATTTTTTTTGTCGTTGTTGTTGTTTTGCGTCTAAAAGAAACGCACCTAAGTTTTATGAGCAGCTGGATTAACCGTGGTTTCGTGGAGAGATGCCATCTTAAACCACAACATGACCGATGGGCTCATAACGAGGGCAAGACAAAATGTTTTTTAACAAGCTATTTAATAGTAAATGAAAAAGAAACAAAGCAAACGCAAGAGTAATCTCATGCATTTTTACCATTTAAAAGAGTCGGTATACGAGTTGCACGGCCAACATATTATAATGTAGGAACGATTCAGTTGTTATGTCGCACGAGCCTACTTGTGAAACATTGCAGCAAACCTCTGCAGTCTCTGCAGTTAGTGTCAATGCTGTGAGCTTAAATGGTTTAATGGTGCTTTGAATGCAGAAATAGCACACATTTGTGTGTTAAGGAGAGCAGCAGTTTTCTTTATAGCATCCAGCCTATTATGTCCAGGCAGTCCTTAAATTACATTATTCTCCTTGTATATAGTATCCAGAATGCAGGAGCTGCTCTAATGGGGCCTTTTCACCACTCATTACACTGCTATTAACTGATTTCTGGCCTCTTGTTTGAGATTTATGTGGATTTTCTGTTTCAGGTGGATGTTCCTCGGTATTCCTGAGTCATCTGAGTTTCAGTCTGTTTTATTTTTCTTTCCGGACATGTCGGCATGAGCTAAATGACAACAATTGTGTGGGAGAGAAAGAGAGAGTGAGTTAGAGAGCTTTCAGAGGAGGGGAAGACCTTCTTGCGTGCAAACTTTGAGCACAGGCCAGACGGTGCATGCAGAAGCAAGTGGGTTCAGGTGACGCTTTTACATGAGAGCTTAGTTGGATTGACACGAACAGAGGTGCAGGCACCAGAAACGGCATCTACAAAGGACTCAAAGGAGAAGGTGTGAGTGATTTTAGAAAAGGGAAGCTCTACACTGAGCAGAAAGGTAAACAAATTTCGATCAAAGCGAGTAAGAGGACGGCAAGAGGGAGTGAGGAAGCACTCGTGATGGGCTGTCTTGTATTTTCACAGTGTTCTAGCCAAAATATACAGAAATATCATGTTATGTTTGTATTAAGCAACCATTTAGAAAGCACGCAGGTGGAAAGAATCGCTGTTTTATGAACCTCAGCACTCAAACATGCACTTGACTTGACACTGGCATTATTATTGCACAGTACTGTTTTGAAATGACTGAATTTGGCACTTTCACGGTTTGTTCATGGACACCATTTTGAACATCCCATGTCAGATTTAGATAGATAGAGTCCCCTTTGCTGTTATAATAACCTCAATATGGATGTAAGGATTTGTGTTCATTCATTTATTGAGGTTAGTGTGGTCATAGTTCTGTTTGTGGTAACAGTTTGGGAAAGGACCACATAAAGGTGTGACGGTCAGGTGTCCACATACTTTTGGCTGTGTAGTGTAAATTCAGGTAGCAGTCACAGTTAAGGTGAAAGATCCAGTGTGTGTGTTCAAATTGACCAAAATGTATAGGGCTTTGCTTAATTTAGAAACAAAAACATCACAGCATGCATAAAATTAAAGTAAGGGCACTACATCTAGCCGAGTACAGCATTTGCGGGCAGATAGGAAATTTGTTTTGTACATCCTTAAGTACGACAGTGTCCATTGGGAGACTGCGGTGTTTGTAGGTCATTACAAAAAACGTTGCTCCTCCTCATCTACTAATACATACAGTTGTAGTCAGAAGTATACATGCACTGATCATGGACATAAATGTCATGGCAGTATTGGGCTTTCACTTTTTCTTTTTGTTTCTGTGGAAGATGACAGTCCAACGTAGAACTAAAAGGGAAAAAAAACCCAAAACAATAATTTGATTTTCTGAAATCATCACTGGGCCAAAATTATACATAATGGGTCGAAAATATGCGTACACCCACTTAGATTATTCATTCAGGGCTGCTGAACCTTCCAAAATGTCTTTTACCTTGCCTAGACTTTACCTTCCTGTTAGTGATCATGATTGACTACAGATGGTAGCTTCTCTGTGCCAACATAAAAAGGGTTCGTTTGACATTACTCATTGGATTGACCAACGCACAGTACAGTGAGAAAATCCGAAGGAGCTCAGTGCAGAACCGAGAAAGAAGACCGCTCCAAAATCAATGCTTTTAAGCTGGACTTAAGGTTACAGCTGACCACGTGGATGAAGAAAAAGCCTTTTGTGGAAGAAAGTTTCGTGGTCAGATGAGACGAAGGTTGAGTTGTTCGGCCAAAATGACCAGAGATATAGATGGAACTAGTGAAGGTAAGGCATTCAACCCACTTCCTCATCTCAGTTCCTTAATTCAAGTGCATCATCTGTTAAGAATGGTGGTGGTAGAATCATCATGGTCTGGGGCTGTTTCGCTGCCAGTAGGACTGGTGCATTTCACAAAGTAGACGGAGTAATGATGAAGAAGGACTACCTCTTCTTCACCATACCCTCAAACCATCAGCTGATTTTGAGACCTGGACACAATGGGGCGTTCCAACAGGACAGTGATCACAAACATGCATCAGTGCTGGTTGTTGAATAGGTAATGAAGGCTGACTGTATCCTGAGTGTTTGGCTTTCCCAAAGTCCTGACCTTAACCCTATGAAAAATCTGTGGACTGTGGTTAAAAGTCAGGTCCAGGAAACCAACCAATTTAACAGATCTACGATTCTGCCAAGAAATGTGCACAAATGTCCAACCGGATGTCTGCCAGAAGGTCGTTGATGGCTACCAAAAGCGTCTGGGTGTGCAGTATGTATAATTTTGACCCTGTGTTGATTTCAGAAATCTTAAATAAATTAAAACTTGCGCACCAAATTCTTGAGGTCTTGTCATTATATATTGTACAATAATTCTGACACAGTTAAAGAACAGTTCAAACACTGAAAGCCCAATATTGCCATAACAATGTTCATTATTAGTATATAGTATATAAACTTCTGACCACAGTTACAGTGCACAATCTCCATGTGTATATATAAGTTGGACCATGAGGCAGTCTGTGATAGAATGTACTGGAAAATGCATTGAAAGAGACTGAGCCAAACCAAACACACCAGGTCCACTTCCTGTCCTCTCTGGCCCAATGAGCTCCACACTGACTCCTGGAGCTCAGTGGCTGACCTTCAAAGCTCATTGCACCCCTCTGGCACACATCAGCAGCCTGCCTTTGTGCCAGCTCCCTGCCAGGACAGGATATATCCTGTAGCATCAGCATGCTTTGGAAAAATCATTGCAGCTCACTTCAGCTTCATCGTTGTCCTCACAAGCTATGGAAAGCAGTCTCAAACTGACCTTAGAGGGGTCATGTGAGTATTGCAGATCAGATTGCCCTCATAAGCGCATCCTCCTCCGTGAAAGACTTTTTTTTTTTTTTTTTTTTTTTTCTTCTCAGGCTGGAATTGATGGTGAAAGGCTACATAGATTCTTCTTCTTCTTTTTTTAGAACAAGTTAAGGGATTATCTGGTGGCTTAAGACGAAACAGCTGTCAGAGTTTGATGCCACTATCTATTCCTGGCTCTGTGGTGGTGGTAATCTGTCATTCCTTCACTTCCTCCTATAAACTCGGTGCAGCGTTCTGACTTTTCTTGCTCTCCTGCTGCTGCCTGAGGAGATGTGACAGTGAAGACCTTCAAGACCTTCAGTGCAATACATCAGATAGACTTTTCCCAGTGTGTGCAGAGACAGAACTGGAGAGCATTTCATCCCCCTGTGGCTTACCCTCCTTCCCGATGCCTCTCTCTCTCTCTCTCTCTCTCGTTATGCTATTTTCTCTTGTGTTTGCGCGAAGCAGATTAGATCACACATTTGTTAACACGACATCCTAAAGCAAATTGCTCATCTGCTCAACATCCGCTCAGCATCCCTCTCCCTCTATAGTCCTCCTTCTCTTACCTTGCCACGCTGGCTCCTTTTTTTTTTTCTCCCCCCTTTCTCCACACACCCCCCCCCTTTCTTCAATATCTCCGTCATGTTTTCCTCCTTGACTGCATACACAATTTCATTTTGCTTTCTTTCCCAATCCAGTGCTCATACCCTCTCCATCTCGCTCTATCTAACTCATTTCTTTTAAAAGTGGAAATAATGAGACTCGCTCTTGGCAGACTTGCCCTGATACCGAGGGATGAGGTTCTTCCTCACAGGTAATATCTCTAATCTCTGGACCATAGTTTGTATGAGCGCGAGGGAGAAGAGTGAACGATCTGCGCGTCTGAAAAATAATGAAATGAAATATGAGCCATCAGCAGGTGCACAGGATAAATATTGAAGCACAAGAAGTAGAGTGTGCGCGCGTATGAGTTTCTGCTCAGGGGTCGGAAGACGGGTGACTTTCGTAAGAGGGTAATGTTGATGTTTGTCGTTCCGATGGAGGATATTGTTTGAAGGCGATTATGTAGGAAGTTAACGAGGACACGTGAGCAGTGGATGTAAGGGGATTGTGATAGACTGACAGCTCTTCACATGCAGGTGCATTGGAGCATTGCCATCCCATTGTGTTCACCTGGCACCTCCCAGCTCACGGCGGATGACTCATCGCTTTCTTCCGAGAGGGGAGGGAGACAAAGAAAAGGATGGGTGTGAAGTTTCTGATGTGTGTCACAGACCAGGCAGAGATCCTACACCTGCTCCTGGCAGCAGACCAAAGGGGCTTTATGTGTCTCTGAACTAACTGCACCCACGTTAAGCTGCTTATGATGAGCATTCCAGCGGCTTTGCGCTTTTCTCCCATGTTACGAACCCTTCAACAGCGGTATTTTCACAGAAAACAAAGCTGTGCATCCAGTTCTCAAAAGATGATGACTGTTGGTTGTTCAGCATTGAGAGGCAGGTGGTATAATGGGTTGTTATGATTTTGGTAGTACTTGTGAGTAGAGTGCTCCTGTCCCCTTCAGGTAGAAAAGCAGTGCTGTAGATACGACACATGGCAATTGATGAGTAAACGCAAACTCACATGCGTATTTTGAATTGCTGTTTGGCATTTGTGAACTCAATATGAAAATGGGATGTGCAGGGTATCAAGATATCTCTCCACGCATCTACGTATCCGAGACATTTTTAGGAGCGGAGAGGTTGAACATGGTGATATTGATATTGCTTGTACAGTAAGTGGTGCGCAGGTCTGCACACGTGGTCAAAAGAAACGATGCTCAACATGTGTTGCAGTAAGAAGAGGTTTTGCGTACCAAAACTTTTGCCACAATTTTGGCACTGGTAAGATAGCCATTATGACCTCGTGTTACTGTTAACCATCTGTGTAATTGTCAGCCTTCTTTCTTGATTAAATGGATGTGATTGGTAGCTTGGAAACAATGTTATTCTATCAAATGGTTAGCTTACACCAAGCCTCAGGAAGCGTGATCGAGCAGGATTCAAAAACTCCATTTGTTTCAGTGGGGCAAACCCCCCCCCCCAAAAAAACGATTGCAACTAGCTGACATTTTTTTCCCCTCTGGTTATAAGATTTTCATCTCTTCCTCAAAATATCCAAGAAGCAAGCTACACTAAGTAATAACTTTGGCATTCCACCGTCTCCAAATTAACGCCAGGCTGAACCTCAACATAAAAAATGAGTATTCGCCGAAAAGTTTCTGCGGGAGGTAGCACATTATGACTGCACAGAGATCTGGTGCAAAATATTCCATGAAAATCCCAATCTCGTGAATGAATGCAGCTCCTTTTCTATAGAGACAAAAAAAAAAAACATTTCAGCAATGCAGCTTTTGAAAAGCACAAGAAGAGCACATGAACCTAGTGCGTACTATTGATGAAAGATGCAGTGTCAGGGGTGAAGACAGCTTGTAGGATGTTTGTTCAGTGTAAAAGATGAGCACCAAGCAACATCTTCAGAACCAGACCACAAATGTCATGGTAATATTCATCATGGAGATGAAGTTCTGCCTTTTCTTGAAGAGAGATCGTTGCTTTATTAATAAAGATGTACATACCAGGATCATCATGTTCTTATATTCGTTATGTCTCTGTAATATGCCTAATAAGGTTATGGGTACTTAGCTTCTTAAAGAGTTCTTCTTAATGTCTGGTAGGGATAGCTATGTTGCAAGGTCCTACATGCAGCCTTTAAGGGTGAACTGAAGAATATGTATTGGTACTAGATGGACCCTTTATATTGTACACTATGGTAGCGTGTGGACAGCACAAGGCTCAGCGTCTTGCAGCGTCTTTTTTTTTTTTTTTTTTAACCTAGCGATCTTATTTGCACTGTACCACTCGATTCTGCATTGCTGTTTGCACTTCTAATGAAATGATAACTTGCAGTTCACGTTGTACTTGACAATAAAATTCAATTTAGTCTTATCTAAGCTTTATTTCTAAGAGGTTATACCCACCTTGGCAGCTATTTTCTCAGCAACTGGGGAGCCGTGCTTGGGGGCGGCACCTTGCTCAGGGTACCTCAGTGGTACTTTGCTGGTCGCGGGATTCGAACCTGCAATACTTCAATTATAAGGGCGCTTCCCTAACCATTAATCCACCATCTCCTCCCTTCTGTGATTTTGCTAACCTAAATTTTTTTTATTTTAACTCTGGTCCAACAATTTGCACATGCAAGCATGCCAGATTATGATCATACAATATGTGCGTATTTAGTAGCTGGAAATAAAACTTGTAAAAATAAATAAGTTGCCATATGTGCTGAAGGCTAAAAATGATTAGATATTAACCTGCAACTTGACATATGTGACAAATTTTGACATAGAAAATACGCTGTATATTATTTTATGTCATTAAAATTTTGGACCGAAAATAAAATAGGCCACTGGCTGCCTTAAAGCCACTGTTCCTCGGATGGTTCACATTACCTTGACAGCAGCTTGCGGCGAGTCGGCGTGCAGCCCAAGTGTACTGTAATATACCATATCAGTCAATACTCGACTCTGATATCAGTAACATATCAAAAATGATAAAAATAGAATTACTGCCACCCTATTTATATAGATGGTCTGATTTTGACGTATTGTTTAAAATGCTTTTGAAACTTCAGCTTTGCTATCATTTTGGGGTTATAGTTCTTATTAAAATTCAGATCAACTGGAGTCTGACCTTGTATGGCTAACATTACCATCCTGGGCGTGTTGCTAAGCTGGCTGTCAAGTGCACTGACTTTCCTCCTGACAACGTCTCACATGCTGTAAAAGTATTAAAGAAAGAAAAGTGTAACATTCTGACAGCTAACATCAAACCTGGCATTTGACCCAGAGCTATCAGTACAAACTCATGTCCTTTTAAATATCTTTCACTTTGTCATCATTTTCTTCTCGCCACACTGCGTTCTCTCCCTTCTCCTCTCCTCTCGTCTCCTTTCCTCTCTCTTATCCAGCAGGCTGATGGGACTTATTAGACAACGGGAGTAGGCTGACGGTGGCAGCGTTGCAGACGTCTTGCCACAAAGACTGACTGTCAACTCACTAAATAATTTTTTAGCTCTGCTTTGGAGACTTTTAGACCAAGCAGACACATTCTAAGTCTCATCTCATTCAGCCCTTGAGCTAGAGTGAGTGTTATACTCAGTACACAGTGGCATACAGCTATGAGATTAAAATACTTTCGTTGTTCTTGAATCACACAGACCGCAGCGGCAGGACAGTGTTTTATTAGGCCACCTAGTGCTGCTTCGACATCGTCGGTGCATTTAAACGGCTGATTTGTCGCGTGATTTTGCCAGCTAAAAGCTATCCGTTAACCTTATCTTCCTGTATGTCTATTTGAGATGCGTTGTTTGCAGGTGGTGAAAAACGGAGTGCTTTCTATGGCAGGCCTGCATAACTAATTTAAAAACAAGAGTAGGGACTTGTCTCTGAGAGCGGGTTCTTATTACTGATCTACTCTATTAGTCATAGAGTTAACTGCGCTTACTTACAGTGTGGGACCACGCACACACACGCACACTCATGCACACAGGATTGTAGAGATTTTTTTTCGGGTGACCTATATTTTGTAGTGTGACGCAGACAACACTAGCTATCCATACATGTCTAGCAAAAACAAGTCACTTACATGTGAGGAGGATTGGCCAGTGTGACTTGTATGATCTGCTTAACAGAAAGGGCTACACTCATATCAGAAGCAGCGCACACACACACACACACACACACAGTAGCTATGATATCTTTCACTTGGATGTTATAGATTGCATTGAGTAAGTAAAGCTGGAAAAAATATTGGTGTGTGTGTTTTCATTTAAGGCTGTAAAGCAAAAAAAGGGGAATATTTTGAAGGAGGTGATTCTTTTCTTATATCCTCTGTGTGTGTGTGTGTGTGTCATATATATAT
>JAOVYU010000063.1:15586425-15596759 GCA_025674565.1 Synodontis membranacea | reverse complement strand
TTTTTTTTTCCTCTAAGGTTAGTGACTTCCCCAAACAAAATTGCAGCTTTCTACCAACATTCAACATAAACTTTAGCACTGTCAGTGCAGTCACACAAGTCAACAGCTTGTACATTTTACACTAGGATTTATAGAACTAATCTTCAAAGCCTTAAAGCAGCATCTTCCTCTAGGGCTGAGTGATATGACAGTATAATATCCATACTGAGATATTGAGATTAAGATTCTGCTTTTTTTTTTTTGAGAATCATGCTTTTTTAAAAAAAAATAATAATAATAAAAAAAATAGTAGCAGCTGACTAGTAGCAGCTGATCTGATGTTAAAATGTTATGCTTCATCTTAAAAGTCACAAAAATCATAAAATAGGAATTTTTACAGATTACTATGTTATGTTTTTCCCCTTTAATGTAACACACCAGTCACAACATATCACCCAAATCACACACTTACAGTACATAATAAATAAATTCATCAGTCAAGACAAATATTAACATCTTCATGTCAGACACTGTTGATACCGACACATGATAATTTATGGTGCTTTAGTGTTTTTATTTGAGTGCGTGCATTCGTTGGTTCTAGAGTACCAAACCTGTTTCAGTGTTTCACTGAAATGATAGCACTGTGTAGACAAAGACAGAACCGAACATTGCAAATAAATCACTTTAAATGGGGAAAGTGGGTACAGCTATAGACATTGTTTTAACAGTCATCCTGCCTGAAATCATTTTACATTCCAGAAGTCATAGAAGCAACCATATTACTGTGTATTCATTAATACCTTATTTCAAATACAATAAATGTAACATTGCGAATACACTTAGTGTTTCAAGTAGTTTGTTTGAACCCTTAAAAAGGGGCCCAAAGTCACATACTTTACATTAGTACCTTACACTTCCATAAGCAGTGCTTACTGAATCATATTTGAACACGAGTAACTGAATGACAAGCTAGGGGGTTTTAGGGATTACGTATTCTTTTTCTTTTGTACAAATACTGCTTCCTGTTGATGTTTACCGGTGGTTAGTCATAAAAGGGTGCGGTTCATTTAGTTTTTTTGTGAACTAAACTGTGAACTAAACAAACCACACCCCAACAGGATCGTATATACACACCACCGTTTCGAAACCCCTGTCTTAACCATATTAACAGAACCCTAACGGAAGCACACAGACGTTGCATGTACGGTATATATATCGGGGGCATATAAGTATTTAAGAGGTCAGACCGGGAGGTACCTCTAGGAATGGAATGTGATTACTAAAACAAATCTGATAGCACTGTTAGGATCTTCACGTCCATTAGCGTGGCATCTTAAACCAGGTTAACACAATACCGGCTGAAAAATAAGCCGCGTTCGTTTATTTCCCACGGTCTGTCTGCATTAATACAAAACAATACATTCATTTAAAAACCTTCATACCACACCATGACACCCCTCAGAACCACATCCCTAGAACTAGAACTGTTCTTTTTTTTTTTTTTTTTTTGGTTTTGTTTACTTGTGTAAAAGAGCTCAGCAGTGACGTCCGTACCTCATCACCACCCATGTTCGTCAGTACTTTTATTACACTTATCATGTCATGAAGGGGTCACTTAAAAAAAAAAAATTCTTTTTACAAAGATCTGTAGAAAAAGAGTGCTTCTACAACCATAGCTGGCAAATGCACACATGGTCAGTAAAAAAAATAAATAAATAAAAATAAAAATCTGGAGGTCAGAGCAATTTGTGTTGCGCACCGGAAGCTGGTGAGCACATCACCATGACTCACTCGTGCTGCTGGAGATGGTTATCTGCGAGCCAGGGAGTTATCATCGCACTGTTACCCTGGTTACGGCTGCTCGTCAGCACTCGACTTGGCTGTTGCAGTACAAGGCTGCCGTACTTCTGGGAATCAGAGATGTGCACGCCTATGCCACCTGAATTATTCTGTACATCAGGAGAGATGACGTAACCCATGCAGAGAGAAAATACGTGTGTGGGGGTGAAGGATGTGGGCTGTGTGATTAGCACGTTTAGCAGTTGATGTCTGAGGTGCGTGTGTGTGTGTGTGTCAGAGCTCTTGCCAGGCTCATGCCTGTTGTCCTGAGTTCTCTGCTTCAGCTCAGCCAGTGTGTGGGGCTCTGCTGTGGAATTAGCAGGTGACTCTTATGATAAACACCCTGTGCCACTGCACTAACAAAGAGCTCCACGCTGCACTGTAGCCTTGTGTATACAGCCCACTTGTGTGTGTATAATATATGAAAACACTCTTATCTCTTTGTTAATACTCCAAGTGATTTATGGGCACTGAGGAGGTGCTACTGTACCTAGCCAGAGTACTTACCATGCTTTAATCATCTGTTAGCTTAGAGTTACATGTGTATGTGTCTGGCCTTACCAGTCTTACTGTTATTACAGGCTCTTACAGACTAATGGCGCGTGCCTTAAGGTCCTCATGCTTCTTAACTACTGTCTCTTTACTGCTTTTGGCAGTGGCTCAGTGCCCACTTATTCATGCTGGTTTACAAGAGTAGACTCTGATGAGGAAGCTGAGGGTGGTCTGGTCGTTATTAGAGAGCTTGAACAGTCGAGACTGTTACAGTCATGAGGAGTGCGGGAAAAGACCTGCATGGAGTTCACCTTTACAATACGATTTTTTTAAAGGAATTTTTTGGGTCTGGAGGTGTTTACTCTGAGATCTTCTTCAGAATATGGATCTGTCTATTTGAATTTGAAATATTAAATGGTTAAAAACTAAGTTGAAATGTAGTGTTTAATGTTTAGGTCTCAGGCCCTGCTGTAGAATGGCGATACGTCCAGGTTGTACCCAGACTCTCACCCAAAGTCAGCTGGGACTGGCTGCGGATTCTCCATGACCCTGATGGCATGGATGGATGGATGGATGGATGGATGGAAGGAGAAGATCACATATGGGAGAGAAGTTTGTCAAAAAATGCTTAAACACTATGACGTACTGGTAAATGGATGGATAGATTAACGGATGGCTTTGCAACTTCAAAGATATCAGCGCTAGAGCAATAGATTCATCTATTCACATCGCATTTAGGATGGGAATGTTAAAGCAGGTTTTTTTTTTTGTTTTTTTTTTGGTATCAAATGACTTCACAGTTTAGTCATCAAAAGTCCATATGAGCTAAACCCATTTGAGGGAAGTGAAATTCACAAGCAGGTTTATAAAGCATTTTAATTTGCTTTGATAAATAATTTTAAAAAAAATGATTCCAGGTCATCCTTGTCGATTCAATTCAATTCCATTCTATTTAACAATAGAGATTTTTGACAGATAAGCTTTACTTACATTTTTAAAGAATGACCTTCACTTCTAGGTTATATGCTTTTTTTTTTTTCCTTTTTTTTTTTTTGTTGACAAAATCACTTGTCAAATGTGTGACTGTAATGCAGCAGTGACTCCATATCTCCAGCAGAGAGCAGGCTTTTCCTGTCACTGAGGCTTATTTGTCTGATCTCTGGCTCTGACTCAGGGGAAGCTTTCCACGCTTCACCGAACGACTGCTCGTCTTCGGCAGCCGTGCATGACACATTCATTTAACACGGCACACTAACACTCAGCATCTCCCCCTACACACACACACACCACCAGCACCCCCACCCACTCCTCCTCCCGCCCTGGGGTTCGGTGTGTCACAGGGTCTGCTCTGCTGTTGTGTGTATGATGCTGGCCATGACCAATAGCATTGCTGGACTAAAGGCCAGAGCAGGCTGAGAGGTTATGAGAAAGACTCAACCCTCCTCACCCTCAGCCCAGCTGACTTCGGCTGCTCTCACTCCGAGCGGCGCTCTGACACACACACACACACACACACACACACACACACACACGCATGCATGCATGCATACACCGCTGTTTGCCTTCTGGCCCACCAGAGAGCTTCAGTATTTTTCTTTTCTTTTTTTTAGATACTTACTGTTATTTATGTTTAGTAGAGACAGGCCTCTTATCACTTGTTGACTCGCAGAAACATCCACTGCCTGTATTTACTATTTCAGCACTACCACACACACACTCACACACTCTCACACAGTAACCTTGACGTTTCACCATGACCCTGCCAGATGCTAGGCAGCTCCGCTAAAACCAGTCCTTAGCCATAAGACACAAGACATGACCACAGTTTTATTTCCTGACATGAGCAAATATCGCTGTGTTTGCATGCATGTGTGTGTGTGTATACATTTTAGTCTTTAAGTACACTCTAAAGTGTACCTTTTATATGTACCTTTCAGCTTGAAAGATGGATACAGAGTACTTTCAATAAAATTGAAGATACATAATTATACTGTAGTGACATTTTAGCAAAGTAAAGATGTAAAGGTCCGTGCATGCACTTCTCTAGCTAAAAGATACATACTAAATGTACGTAGAGTGTATGCTTGGGTTGTGCTGCCCAAGCAGCAAGAAATAGTACAGTTTAGCACTTTTTTTCGAAGAATGTATTCACGTTATTGTCGCTGTTTTTTGAAAGGGAGTATGTGGTTGACCTACAGATGAACTCTTCACCCCGAGTGCACCATGTTACTGTGAACTGCTGCCACAGCAGGCAGAAGTGAAACTGATGTGTGAGTTTCTGGGTTGCTGGTGTACCCACGCTATGAGTGAGCCACACGCCGGAACCTGTGGCGCCGGGCTCGCTCTCTCTCTCTCTCTCTTTCTCTCTCTCTCTCTCTCTCTCTCGCTCTCTCTCTCATTCCTGCTCATTCACTCTCTTTCTTTGGATTTTTTCCCTCAATCCTTCCCTCCTTCCCTCTCCTGTCTGCTGTATCATGCTTGTCAGTCTCTCTTGCTTTCTTTATCATCATCATCATCATCATCATTGCCACCTCTCTCTCTCTCTCTCTCTCTCTCTCTCTCTCTCTCTCTCAGAATCATCCGATGCGTTGTGGTCTCATTTGTACAGATGTGACCGCACACACGTTTGCAGAGGCACATCGGCACGTACTCAGCTGCCTCTGTACACGTACAATACAACAGCCAACTCTCTGCTACTCATACGCACACAAATATAAACGCTTTTCATCTCTGCGAGTGCCTTCTTATGTACTCGCTTACTTCAGAGCGCTAGCGTGAGAACTTCACTTTCACAGTTGTGTCTACATCTCTATAAAACAAGTGAGGAAGTGTGTGGCTGATGCCTGCATGCGTAAATTTGGGCATTCTTCTTTTTTCTCTTTGCTCTGTGTCTAGATACTAACACTCTTTCATAATGTTTCAAAATATTACTTCTCAGGCCTTACAACATCCAGAGTTTGCAAGTGTCAGCATTCGGCCATTTCTGGGCCACTACTGAGAATATCAGAGTGTGAGAAAGAGAGAACTTGAGAGTACAAGACTGAGTAAGCGGGGTATTTTTTAGTTGTGGCAGATTTTTTTTCCACCAGACTTTTTTCCCCTTTCTCTGAGTGAGAACTGTGATGCAAAGGACACCAGATAGTGTGTGTGTGTGTGCGTGCGTGTGTGTGTGTGTGTGTGTGTGTGTGTGTTAGTGGAGAGGAAGTGTTCTGCTATCCATTTGTGTGTGTGTGATTCACTGATGAAGTTTCCAGCATGGGGCCATTGCCGTACAGCTGCCAATATCAGCGCCCCCCTCCTAGTGGAGTGTGTGGGAGTGGGGCAGGGGGCATGCTGGGAGACAGCAGGACTATTTATGTGGGTGGCAGTGCCCAGAGGCCAGCTCCTCCAGATCGAACGCATGTGATTCCCATCTGTTTCAAAGTGGACTGCCTGGGTAGGGCCATGTGTGTGTGTGTGTGTGTGTGTTTGATAGAGAGAGAAAAAGAGAGACAGAGATAGAGAAAGACAGTGTGTGAGTGTGAGGGGGCTGCAGTGGTCTCTGCTCCATGTAGAAAGACAGCAGATCCTCTCCGACAGATGCCACTGTCCAGACCCTCATTGCAGGAAGTCATTCATATTACGATTTGCTTATCACAAACCCTCTGCTGGCTCCTCGTGGCCTTCTGCTTGACAGGACACAACTTCCTCTCATATTCCAGCTGTACCTGCTTCTCCTTCTCACAATTGCCCAGGCACTCATAAGTCCTTCGCTCTAATAGCTTGCCGGTGCTGTGCGGCGACCGGGCGCACCCTTTTGAGAACAGGATCTCTGTTAAAGGGGCCAGGAGTGAAATCCAGCGGCCACATCGTAGTGTGAGGTATAGGACACTCTCAAATTAGAAGCCCATATGTGGACGGGAAAAGCCATGCTGGTGCATTAAATGTCATGAAATGAATGTAAAAGCCATTCAATATGGGAAATGATGGAGTGGGAAAGTGTGTTTGAGTCCCTGTGTGTGTGTGTGTGTGTGTGTGTGTGTGTGTGTGTGTGTGTGTGTGTGTGTGTGTGTGTGTGTGTGTGTGTGGACTTTTGAGAAACTCCAGTGCCTTCTTACACCACCAGTTCATCCCTGTATCATAAGCTGCCCATGCCCTCACACTCACTCAAACCCTGTTACCCCATGTGGAGTCCATTTCCTTTCTAAAGGGCATGGGAACTCTCATGATTAGTTATCCTCCTCTCTTCCTCCTCTTCTCCTCACTGTGCCCCTGTCCCCTTCATCACCCTCTCCATGCCCCCTCTCTCTCTCTCTCTCTCTCTCTCTCCTTCTCTCTCTGTTTCACTCTCTTTCTCTCTCTCTCTCTCTCTCTCTCTCTTTCTCTCTCTCTCTCTCTCTCTCTCTCACCAGCCTCATCACCACAGCCCCTTTTTCAACCCGCTTCTTAAACCCTTCTCCTATCTCTCTTTCTCTGTATCACTCATTTACACCCCCACCCCATTTCTCTCTGTATCATTCATTCATTTTAACTTTCTGTTCCTTTCTCTCTGTCTCCTTCATTCTCATATTTATTTCCTGCCTCCCTTTGTCCATCTGTGCCCAATTTACCCTGAGCTGGGCTTGTTTTTTTCCTCGATAATTTGTTTTTGATTCCCTGGAATTAGAAAACCATTGTGTGCTCACTTGCTCATACAAAACACACACACACAGTGATCACTTGCTTACCCACCCTCTCTCTCTCTCTCTCTCTCTCTCTCTCTCTCTCTCTCTCTCTCTCTCTCTCTCTCTCTACAACACACACACACACACAGACACACACACACACACACACCACGTACGCACACATTTTTATTGTATTATTCTATAAAAGTTCCTATAAATCACTGGTTATTAATCGGCCCCAGACGGCCCTCCCTCCCTCTCTCCCCCAATCCTTCTGCGCGCAAACACAGACCAGATGCATAGGAAATGGGATGGCAAGAAGGGCACCCAGGAGACAGACTTTGCTTTTTCTCTTTTTTCTCTTCTTCTTAGCTCTCCCGCTCTTTCTCTCTCTCCCCCCCTTCCATCCTCTCTTTTTCCGAGAAGCTTCATTTATGTAGAAATGCCCAGACCCCAGACTCAGAGGAAATAAAGTTTAAATTAAAGTTTAGGAAAAAAAACAAATGAAATAATGAAAATAAATCATCCTCTCCTGCCAAAAAGCTGGTGTGTGGGATTGAGGTTAAATGTCCATCCCGCTTTTAATAGCAAGTGAGACTTTGATTCCTACTGGTTGTTCAGAACCGTATTTAATGAATATTCACATATACATTGAGTGTACAGAGACAGACATGGGCTTGCACATCACATAAATTGTAGGCAATCAGATAGTGTAATCAGGCAGCTTTGCTCGTTCTTGGAACCTGTGTTGTGTCGGTCCACCTCGCACTGTGATTTTTCTCCGCTGAGTTTATGTGCTCTGCATGTCTGACATACTTTTCAGCTGTAAGCACAACTCCTGCTGTTTGCCGCAGAGTAAGTTGCATGATTTCCTTCTCATCAGTTCTGCCTGTCTGATCAGTGATGCTCTGATTGAGACATATTGAGACACACCTGTCTGACACCACTGGGAGATAGTCAGAGTGAAAGGAGTACAAAATGCCACCAGGGAAGATGATGTGAGTGAAACTGGATCAGCTGGCCCCAACCTGCTGTCAGCCCCTGCCCCGGGAAGCAAGAACACACTCCCTGTGTGAGAATATGTGAGAAATGTGCGCCTTGGCTGCAGGGACTGGCTGTGAGGGCGTGGGGGGTGCTATTTTTTAGGCACACAGGGACAGCTAGTAGAGTTCTTCCAAGAGCAACATGGTGCTGTGCTCAGAGCTGGAGGGGATGAAGGGAAGGATGGTCTGCAAGGCTTGGTGGAGATTTTCAGGGTTCTACTTTAGCTCTTTAGATAGAGATGAACGGAGGACAAAAGGAATGCTCAGCGCATGACTTGGTTAGGCACTGCCTCTAATGTAAATTTCCCTGCAGATTCATAATGAAACTTTGAGTGAAACTGTAAAGCTATTTTATTGAAGAGGCAATTAGCAGCACTTTGTGTCATTTCTTTATGTTTGCTTGCAGCAGTGCTGTGATTTTTTATTTATTTTTTTTTTTTGCTTTGACCTAAAGACAGTGTATTTCTTTAAGATTCCAAAAAAAAATGTCACGGAATATCAGAGAAGCAGCATCTGTCTGAAGACAGTGATTGTCTGGACATAGACTTGACGGACATGATTTGAACATTGATTTACACTTTTGCCTTGACTTGCACTTGAGCTTATTAGACTCAAATTTTGACTTGACCTTAAGACCTGCTGCCTTGAAACTCGAGTCCAACTCAAAGGTACGTGACATGACTACGCCGCTGTCTGAAAATGAGCAGGGTGGGACCAAAGCTGGAGGATTTTGCAAGGTGAGGGAATTTGTTGATATGAAACAGCGGATGCAGATGTCCAGATGTCCACATTCAGCAGCCGCATTGACCATGGGCCTGCCAGGCCTGTGCAAATAGCCCTGCGTTTCTACAAATATGTAAATATGTTGACTTGGAAGGATCATCTCTTCCCCTCCAAACGTGCAGTGCCTGGGAGTGCGAGACAGTGAAGAGCAGAGGAAAACAGCTCCAGGACTCCTTATAAGGGCCTGTTTTGGTCTCCCACACCAGCTTCCCATCACATCCCTCAACTGGGTCAGTCTCACTTCAGTCTGAGTACGTTCTGGACACAGACATGATTTACACTCCCCCAGATACCCTGTCTCACACACCATCAGGGCTCAAAAAAATTTTTATCTCACACTTACTCTGCTAAAATGCACTAATGTTAAGTCTAACTCACACACTCATGCTGAGCCATGACAGTGCTTAACAGCAGCTACACAGACCTAGCCACATGCTGGTTGTCCAGCACAGTCGTCATCACTTTCTGAGGTGTTTGTGTTTGTGTGTGCATCTGTGTGTTTGTGTGTTTGTGTGTGTGTGTGTGTGTGTGTGTGTGTGAGTGTATGTGTGTGTGTTTGTGTGGCTTACTCATATCGGTACCGCCCTCCCACCACCTTCCCATGCCACAGCTGAACTCTGCATGCCCTCTGATGGGCTCATGATTAAAAAGGGGAAGGACAGAACGAAAAAAGCAGAAACCTCACAAGTTCTCATTTTCCATGGTGCTACCTCTTTCTTTGGTATGTGTGGTTGGTCTCACTCTTTGTATGAGTGTGTGTGTGTGTGTGTGTGTGTGTATGTATATGTGTGTGTGTGTGGGAGATGGGTATCAGTCCAGGGCTGTGTGGCTTTGTGGGTACAAGCCTGTGGTTTGGGTCTCAGTGAAGAAAGAGGTTTGAGCTGGTTGTAGGCTCCTCCACTGCCACACTGAGACATACTGGCACCACAATGGTAGAGCTTGTTCTTTTATACATCCAAAAGACGGAACCGCCACAGCGCGCGCTCATGTGTGTGTGTTATAAAGATGGGGAAAAAAAGGGTTGAGAAATATGCTTTTGTCCTCATGTCCATTGCATCTGTTCATAAGTGTGCGTAAGTTCAAACTGTTCATCAAGCCGATTATATCTCGAGTATTTGGATTATTGCAGCCCGTTGGCTCTAGTGCAGACTGCTGATTAGGTCGAATAGGAAACATGTCATAAATTCTGGAGTGTCGGTGTACTTGCCTGATCCCAGATCAGTAATGAGGAGCCTCTGGATGGGATGTGTGCCCGTGCAGGCTACCCTGTGCCCCAGTTGCGTGTCTGCCCCGTGCCAGCAGTGGGCCCAGGTTGAGCTTTGCTGATTGCTCTATCAGGTTCCTGGCTCGACTACTTCCTGCTCCTGGCTCCTTGCAGCTGGTATTGTTCTCAGGGCAGTGTGGCCCCCTGCTCCTTTAGCGCAGCTCCATCCATCTATCTTTTCCCTGAGCTGGCAGGGATCTGGGCACTCTCCACACTGTTGGCCTCAACCCCAGCAGGATGTGGAGCTCAGCATTTGTGTGTGTATAAGTGAGTGCATGCATTTCTGTT
>JAOVYU010000063.1:15564524-15578732 GCA_025674565.1 Synodontis membranacea | reverse complement strand
TGGACTGGTGAGCATTCCTCTAAGAGGAGCTCACGAACTGTGGTCTGGAGGGTGTATCTGTTTATGTGTGTAGGAAGCAGGGCATGTGTTGTTCCTTGGAACTGTGACTATCACATGCACACATGCGAGCGCTCGCTCTGGGAAATGGGCATGGTGGAGTGCAGCTGAGTGAGTGGGGAGTGTGGAGGATTCAGAAAATGAATTAAGTCATTTGGGCTTTACTGCAAGTCACACCCCAGTTCAACGAAAAGGCAGAGCATGCTGCAATGTAACCAAGAACCCATTCCAAATCAATAAGAACACACACACACACACACACACGCACACACACACACACACACACACAGTCTAAATCAAGCACCCCTCTCTTATTATTCTCCCCCACCCCGGGAGACTCAGCTTTCTTGGCAGTACTCAGGAATAAGCCACCTGCAAACCCCCCCCCCCTCTCTTTCTGATTATATGTGTCTGCTCTTTCATATTAAATAAGCCTCTCATATATGAGTTGAGCTCCAGATGAACCTGTGTACACACAGATGCACAGACTAACCTAACGTGCATCAACATGCATCTGCACAGAGGACCAGAACTTCAGACGTGGCTGCTCTCATTGTCGCTCTCTCTCTCTCTCTCTCTCTCTCTCTCTCTCTCTCTCTCTCTCTCTTTCTGCCTCTCTCCCTTGTTCCTAACCTTTAACCTCTCACAGGGACTGAAAGTTCCCCTTCCACCTGGGATGGAGCGAGAAAAGGGGATTTTTCCAGAATAAATTATTGCCTTCTCACTCCTGTATTCCAACACTCCCTCCTTCGTTCTCGTACTTTCTTCTCTGCCTGGCTCTTCTTTGCCTCCAGGACGAAGGAGATGGCAGAAGGCATGTGTATTAGTGTTTTTACATTTAGGACTTGGGACATCCTCTGTGCACTTTTACCCATAATGTGGCTGTCTAATGGTATTTTGTCATAATCACATTTGCAATTCATGTCCCATAATATTTGCATGTACATTTCTGGCACTTGGCAGATGTAATTTAGAGAAGTACTTGTTTATGTGGAAACCAAATCCATTTTATTTATATTTGCTCATTTGGCTGAAGCTTTTTAACCAGGGGTGGACAATACTTGAGTAATTGTACAACCCTGTTTCCAATAAAGTTGGGACCTAAAATGTAAATAAAAATGTGCAAACCATGTAACAGTTTGGGAGTCTAATTGAATCATGGATGTGGTGTACATGATTTCCAAAAAAGAATTTCAAATTTTGATTCATCAGACAACAGTACAGTTTTCCACTTCACCTCAGGTCATTTTAGATGAGCTCAGGCCCAGGGAAGGCAGCAGCGTTTCTAGATCATGTTTCTATATGGTTTCTTCTTTGATTGGTGGAATTTTAACCTGCACTTGTGGATGCTCTGACGAACTGTGTTCACAGATACTGGTTTTCGGAAGTGTCCCTGAACCGATGGTGTCTCTTTTTTTTTTAATGCAGTGCCACCTGAGAGCCCAAAGATCACAGCCACCTAATATTGACCTTGTCCCTTACATACAGAGACTTCTCTGAATCATTTAATGATAATATGTACTGTAGCTGATGAAATCCCCAAATTCTTTGGAATTTTACATCGCTGAATATTATTCTTAATTTGTTGCACTATTTGGCTACACAGTCTTTCACAGAGTCATGAACCTCTCTCTGTCTTTACTGCTGAGAGACTCTGCCTCTCTGGGATGTGTATTTAATACTCAATCATATTAAGGACCTGTTGCCAGTTAACCTAATTACTTGTGAGATGATCCAACAGGGTTTTTTTTTTTTTTTTTTTTTTTTTTTTTTTTTTTTTTTTAATGTATTGCTGGCATCAAATTCAAGATGAGCATACATTTTTCATAAACCTATAACATTTCTCAGTTTCAACATCCGATATGTTGTCTTTCTTCTGTTTTCAATTACAGTAAATATGGGTTAGGATGATTTGCAAATTACAAAATTCTGGTTTTATTTACATTTTACACAGCATCCCAACCTTTTTTGGAAATAGGGTTGTATTTCGTTACTATACTTGCGTATATGGAATATTGTGCATCTCCTTTTGCCTCCCTAGAAGATGTGAATTCCATCTAATTTGAAAAACAAAAAAAATAATAACATGCTCAGGTAAGTTTATCTAATTTAATAATATTAACAGGATATATTTCACTACATTTTCATTGCTTATGTCAAGGTTAATTATTGATTCCAGTAAAAAAAAAAAAAAATAATAAAAAAAAACATAATTAGCTAGGCAGCAAGACAAGTTCTAGCTAGTGTTAATATTACTTTTCTTTTCTTTTTTTTCTTTTTTTTGTCATTATTGACACACCACAGCACACAGTGCATAACAGCGAAATGTGTTCTATGCATTTGACCCATATGTGAAGTGACACACAGCAGGGGGCAGCTATTTTCTTTCAGCGCCCGGGGAGCAGTGCTTGGGGGCGGCACCTTGCTCAGGGTACCTCAGTGGTACCTGCTGGCTGTGGGATTCGAACCTGCAATCTTTCAGTTATAGGGCCACTTCCCTAACCATTAGGCCACCATCTGACTAATATTGCACACCTGCAGACAGTGAATGTATTTTCAGGCAAAACTGCATAGTTGCTACAGAAGAAAACCTTCTAACAGATGTAGATAAGTAATAAAAGGGGGCTGTTGGATTAGTGGGACTGACTACCCAGGGCCCCAATGAAAAGTCTGTTTTGTTTGCAGTGTTTTTTATTTTTTTATTTTTTATTTTAAATAATTAGTCATAAGTGAATAGCATGACTGAATCGGTTGAGTGACTGAACTTTGATTCCAAAAATAGTGGAGGCTCTCTGATGCCAAGTTCACCCCTTAGAAATGACGCAAATTGGTTTAATCCACCTCGGACTGAAAATCGCCTTTACAGCAAAGCTTACTGTATTTTTGTTAATATATGGCAGAACACAACTAGCAGGTTAAGCATGGTTAAGCTATCAGCAGGTGTTAAAGACAGTAAGCCAATGTCAGATATTACACTATTTCTACCTAAATTATCTAGAAAAACCATTAAGCTTTATTGTAGTATGTTGGACCACTGGCTCTCAACCGGTGTGCCTTGAGTTAAGCAAGAAATTTTGAAGAAGCGTTTCAGGCTGATGAAATAGTATTTAAAGATAACACAATGACAATGGTAAATCTTTTTTTTTTTTTTTTTTTAAAGAAGAGAAAGGAAAAGTTTGTAGGGAGTCACTTAATGGCGATGGATGGGTTTATTTAGCTTTTGCTAGCTTCTAACATACCTGTGTACACTCTCACAAACCCTTTCATGTATTGATAAATCACTCAGTTCTCACATCCACAAGACCATTAGACTGCTGCATATGACGTCTCTAACTGTTGTGCTTGATAACATCAAAGGGACACAACCAGAAAATGGCTATTATATGTAATATCATTGTCATATCGTGTCACATTATAGTAAACCTAATTTAATCTAATGCATTTTAACATACTGCTATTAGGCCTAGTCAACCTAGGTACTGTAATTATAGTGTTATAGTTTCATTAACACAAATAAGTTTGGGCACTTATTAAAACTTTGCTAAAACAAAGATGCCAAGATAATGACATTATTTATAATTATAAGGCTGTGACATGATGGTCTGCTTTCACCTCTGATGTGCCTTAGCAAATAAAAGGTTGAAAACAGTATTAGGCTGTAAGCAGGTTAACAGGCTAAAATCATCAGAATTTATTTTATTTTTTTTTAAATGTGGTATATGAACAGTTCGTTACTGGCTACCCTAATGACCACTACAGATTGTGTACAGATGTGTACAGTTGTCGGCTCAATTATTTGTTAAAAAAAAAATCAAAAGATGCATTAGATATATGGACCCAAAAAGGAAGGGGACCCACAGAGACTGCTTGTGTATAGGGCCCAGAGCTCTGTGCTACACCCTGTCCGCACTCCAAACAAATGGGGGCAGAAAGTTAGAAAAGCCACCAGAAAGTTAGCGTGTCCATCCCATCGTAAGAAACAAGAAAATGCACAGTGCCTCCTCATCCCATCCTCCTTCCCCCGAACACACCGCCACCACTCTCATAGAATTAACACTCACTGATCAATTTTAACAAATCTGTTTTTCTTGTTAATCCACTGTTGGATACTACTAACTACCAGCAGAGCAAATATATGCAAAATTGCTGAAACTCTGAGAGCCGGTCAAGATTACTCTGCAATTTTATAATCTTCACACGTGGCGTTAGCGTATAGTTAACATTACAGCTTGCTTAGCTCACTTTTTAGCAAGAAAAAAAGTTACAGCAGCTCTCGCATCAATAGTGCACGAGACTCCTACAGGCCATGACGTGGCAGGCGTGTGATATTAATAATTAATATCACAACTGACCAGACCCACTTCCTGTGACTAAGTCTTGTTTTTGGCTTGTAAGGAGTGCCACCTTACCTTTGAGTATAACTGCAATTTCACAGTTTGCTGGCTTGTGTATTAGCATTGGCAGAGCTTCCACACAGCCACTAAAAACTGTTCATGAGCTTCTAGAGATTTGTAACTTTTAAATATAAAATGTATACCTTCAGTTCAAAAATGAGATGGTTTACAATGTCCGGGTTTGTGAGTAGAGGCAGTACATCAGTGTCTGTAATTCAGTTTTACAAATTTGTAATTCTCACAAATTACTCAAGTTACTCATAGTTTTTGAATCAGTCATAGCCCATTTAATCATTCGCTAGCCCAAAACCTTAACCACTGAGCCTTAGGGCCCTATCCTACACCCAGCACAAAGCGATGTCAAGCGTTGCTAGTTTGAGACTGATGAAGTTGTTATTTTCCCATCCAGCACACATGTTGTTTAAATAGCAAATGCACTTGCACCCATCTGAGTGCCAGTGAGCTGTTGATCTTAAAATTATCTGTGGTTAGATGCATTGATGACACATTCCTATGTTTAGGCAGCGGAAAGCATCTCCACTGAAGTCAGTGGCGCGGTATTACACTGTTATTTTAAGGGCAGATTATCATGATGGTAACATGCGCCTACGTACCCAGGGGCACAACATGCGTATTTATGTAATGTCCTTGTTAAACACACAGGGGTTGCACAGCAACACACAAACATGCAAAAGATTAGAAATAAAAAGATTACAATGTGAAAGATTCTTATTATTATTTATTAGGCCTACTAGTAGAATACTGCTGTTGCTGTAGATGGTCTCACTTTGCACATGAACAGATCCATTTCCTTTGCAGAGAATACCTTCTTTCCTAATGCCTGGCAAATCCAAAATTATAATAGTAATGTGCCAAGGTGCAAGCACACCTGGCTTTTAAAGGGAATGGGAGATGACACTCCGATTGGGCTATTATTGTTATGTCAAAAACACATCCAAGAGTAATTAAAAGACTAAGTACAACCCTTTTGAACCATGCACCTAGTGCTGCGACCATTCCTTTTCCGCCATTAAACTATCAAAGGTGGATTGGGACATGCCCTAAAAGCACTTGTATCAGACTGTGCACTTAGATTGTTAAATTAGAGCTGCTGGAGTCTGACAAAAAAAGAGCCTTTCAAGTGTTCATCGAGAGTATTAGTATGTATTAGCTTCTCTTTAAATCCTTTTTTAATACGTTGTTGCAGATCATCCAGAGTATAAAGATACCAAAATATGAGACAATACATATAATACATACAGTTAGAAAATGGATAATGCGTGACTAGTGTTGTTTCATGCAACTCTGAGTTTTAAGACAATAAAAAAAGACAGCCGCATTCTACTACCTGGATTCCAGTACAGAGAAGAAAAAAGTTTTACTATTTGTCGAGCATGAGGCTTGAGGGGTGGCTTGTAGCTCAAAGGGCTTATTTTATAGTTTGGGATTTGACCATTGTCATTAAGTTATTCAGGCATGTGGCAAGACCTCAGCAGTTCAGGAACAGTGGTAAACTTAGGAAGACTGAGGACAAGTCAGGCAGCTGCTTTCTGGATAATTTAGGGAAAATGTTATGGCACATGAAGGAAGACCAGCCAGGTGCCAGTTTCAGAAGTCTGGAGATGACAAGGGACTGAACAAGCAAATGAGTGGAATGTAATTACACAGTATCCACTACCAAAGCTGTTGGCATCCGTTATTTGGAGGAGTTTACTTTTTCTGCAACGTCTCTCAAGGCAGCATGGTGGTGCAGCAGGTATCTCCAATCTCCAGGGTTCCTGGTTCAATCCTGATCGGATTTTCAGGTGTCCTTATGTATGTCTGCCTGGGTTTATTCCAGGATTGTCAGTTCTTTTTATTTACCAAACAATATGAGCTCTAAATTACCCCAGGTGTGAATGGGTGTGTGTGCATGATGCCCTGTGGTGGGCTGGTATGCCATCCAGAGCTGTTGAAGATGAATGAATAAACTATCTTTTGTCTACTTACACTACGGATGTTTGGCTAACAAATGAAATTGAATGAAAAATTTCAACCTCAGGACACATAACCAAACAGATTCCTTATTTCCAAATAGCTCAAATATCTACACTGCTTAGCAAGTGAAAACATCTGGGCCATAGTCACATTTCCTATTATAACAATACAGTAAATCAAATATACGATTATTACACCATTTATAGGCAGACAGTTTTTCTAATTTTCTGAATTTATTTCTGGAAAGTTAAAAATGATCTACCAATAGAATATGAAAATGCAAAGCTTGATATAAGTAAAAGCATCCAAAAAACAGACTGAATAAATATCTATTTGATTTATTTCATAATAAGAAATTTGAGATAAATTGGTCCTTCAAAACATATTCACTTGTCAATATGTCATCTTTTGCAGTGTAGTTCTTTCTGCTGTTATTCTCTTCAGTTTTCTTTAAGCAGGCGGTATTCCTGTTGTCACTTCCTTGTTTAAATGTTTCAAATCAGCTAACTCAAAAAAAAAGTATCAGAGCATTTGAGGATAAAATTCATCATCAAGATGTCATCCCTTTCTGCGGTTTTCTGATAATTCCCCAGCGCTCAAGCTCATCCCTGTTGACTGCAGCATCAGTCTTAGCGCAACTTTGACTCTGGCTTGTGATTACACTTAGTCTCCACCCAATTAACTACCATTGACTTCATGCTTAAAATGTTTGTGTGTTTACCCATGCAGATCAGCTATGGGCCTCTCCATAACTGTCATTCACTCGCTCCAGACTTTATTTTCTCATCTAAGCTCCATGAGTGTAAATTGCTCGCAGTGATTTGATGCATTAGCCTAAAGTGGTTGAGGTTCATTTGCCATGAATCATGAAAACAAATTGGCTCAATTAAGTGCAAAGGCAATGAGACAGTCATTAGCAAGAGGCCTTACACAGTCCTGGTCTGGTGTGTGTGTGTGTGCGCGTGTGTGTGTGTGTGTGTGCGTGCGCGCCTTTGTAGCGGCAGATCACGAGACACAAGACCCGGCTGGGCCACAGTGTGTTTGACTGATTGTAAACCAGCGAGCCCTGGCTAGTCTCATTGAGCTGTAGCCTGTGTAGGAGCGAGCCTGGCCAGTGTATTCCTGCTGTGTGATAGAGCACTGAAAGGCAGCGCACACTAATATGTCTCCTACTTGACTTGTCTCTCTGAAGCTCTTCCAGTTCAACAGATCTGTTTACAGTGCAGAGAGAACACATTTATTGTGTTTACCGGGATTTATGCAGAGTGCAAGGTGTGTG
Source organism: Synodontis membranacea (assembly GCA_025674565.1). Taxonomy (NCBI): domain Eukaryota; kingdom Metazoa; phylum Chordata; class Actinopteri; order Siluriformes; family Mochokidae; genus Synodontis; species Synodontis membranacea. The sequence continues at coordinate 15,571,025 of JAOVYU010000063.1, read as the reverse complement.
TGTGTGTGTGTGTGTGAGTGTGTGTGTGTGTGTGTGTGAGTGTACAGTGAGTACAGAAGCTGAGGTGTATGTATGTGTGACTACCTGTATAAGTGTATATTCAGTGCACCTTTTTATATTATGGAAGCCTGCTTTACTGCTTTGTGCATAAGATCACAGCAGAGTATTCGTGCATGTGTGTGTGTGTTTCCCTTTATTTGGAACCCATTCCACGGCTTAGTGGCAAAAACCGTAGGCTAGGACAGTATCGGCGACACAGGACAGGACTGTTGTTTATTCCAGAGCCGCCTCTCAGGATCTGTCGCCCCGTTAGAACATCAGGTTCTTCACAAGAGCCAGGCAGAGTCGAGGGTCACAATGGTTCCTGCATTCCAGCGACCGCATCTGCAATCTTCATTCAGGCATCACACAACCACAGTGGCCTTATCTCAAATAGAGCCTACAAAATAGCGTTTAATTCCCCCCATATTGTGTTTAAAATTCTCTCAAATTTAAATGATTGAGTTTCTATGGCTGTTCTAAAGTATTAAAATACTCTAGTTCCTTACAGAAGGATGTCCTGCAACTGTGTTTTCCTATAGGTTTGTTTGTTATGGAATTAGTCTCTGAATTTTTGTAAAGTTGCTTCGTGACAATAATTATTATTAGCAAATTTATGAATTATTAATAAGTAGTTAACTTTTGGAATTTGTTTATTAGGTTTTCACTTTTTTCACTTTTTAAAAAAAAAAAAAATTTCATTCTTATTTTTATGCTCAGTCAGAGAAAATGTATGGATCACAATAGAAGAAAGCTATATATCTCTAGGACATATGTCAAAGTTGCATACTGCAAATACATTTTATAATATGGTTATAATAAAGCGAAAACAAATAACGGTTAACTGTGATTGTGCTTTAATAAGCAGCACTTGCTCTTAAATGCACTCATTTTGTTTGTACTTATTCAACCTTCACTGGATTTGATAGTTGGACAATTTCTACAAAGAACAGATATTGCTATAAGAATAACAAAAATGTACGTCAGAATAGCATACGCTGAGAAATCTCGTGATTATAACTGCACAGATCATATCTGTTATTTTGTTCATGTTCTCTTGCGTTGTGGAAAATAAGAAGGTCCCACGTAAAGAGTCTCTCGCACTCATCTCATCTGCTGGGTTTTTTTTTTTTTTTCTTCCTGAAAGCTTAAAGCAAGGTTTGCATGTGTCGTGAGAGAGGTGTGAGTGAAGCTGCCTTCTGCTGATGAGTTACAGTCGATATAGATCCTGTGGTGTGAAATAGCGAAGGCCTTTTCAGGTTTCTGGGTCATCCCTATAGCTCCTATCGCAGCTGTTTGGTGGCTGTGCCGGTTGAGTGTTTTAGCATGTTTTGAAGAAACTGCTTTGGCTATAAGCTTTTTAGTGCTGACTCATATGGATTCAGGTTGCGTCCTCATTTTGTATGCAATCGCATTGTTGTTTCGGTTCTTCATGGTTTTGTTGGCGTGTCATAGCTGCTGGATGTGGGAGGACGATCCAGTGTCATTGTCTTGACCAACATTTCAAATTCTCACATTAATGGTAATAGATGACACAATGTGTTTCTGGTAAAAAACTAGTGATAAAGGCATGTATTTATAATAGCGTGTGGGCGTGTGGATGTGTTTGTTTGAGAGACTGGGTGCTGCTGGGCTTCACAGCTGTGTCATGACGCTGTTCTGGAAAAAACCGGACATGTAAATGTTTACTGCCCCGTGTGTGTGTGTGTGTGTGTGTGTGTGTGCGTGTGTGTGTGTGTGGGTGCCCTCGCCCCCTCTCAAGCATGTGACTTGTCATCCCGGCAGTCAGAACTGGGTTGCATGTAAAGACTTATCTCACACAGTGACAAAGCATCATTCTGCTTCTCTGTCTTTTTATCTCTCTCACTTTAGTTACTGTGTAATGGATCTTCTGTGGATGGAGACGTATGGTGATGGCCGTCTCCACACGCAATCCCCCAAGACTCTGTGCACATGGGTCTTCTCAACGCCATACAGACTAAACATGCATAGCCTGGCCTTGTTCCAGCTTCACCCGCATCTCAGGCGTCCGCAGACACACACACACACACACACACACACACACACACACACACACACCTGTCTGGTAGATGAATGTCCCAGGAGTTTTCTGAACTTCTCCACAGAGCGGGTCAGAGCTGGCGACAGCATACATCAGAATGTCACACTGAACTTCACCTGCGCTCCTCTCATATAACTGCACGTCTGGGGATACGAGTCTAGTTTAACTACATTTCCCAAAACCTGCAACTTCTGTTCAACTTCAACTTGCTACTCAACTGGCAGGATGAAATTCCACTATGTCTTAAGAGCATCACTGCCTCTCAGTTCTGTAAAGGAGAGCTTCAGAGATATCAGGCTGACTGGGTGATTCCGCGATTGCCGTTCGTCTCAGTATCACTTGTATAATGATTCGTCTAAATTAGGAGACATTTTAAACACGGGTGACAACTAATACGATAAAATAGATAACTACCAACTTTGTGCAGCACTCAGAGCGCTTAACCTCAAAGGGGTTGAATTTGTGATGTGGTCATGATGGAAAAGATTCATTTGTCCAGATATTGTCAGCTAAGCATAATATTATTAGAATTTTTCCTATGAAGCAGTTAACTACTAGGGTAGTTCATGCCACCTTTGCTCTACTTTCCAGATTACACTGATCTCCAGGACTGCAGTCCATATTTAGGCTGTGTTTGTTACTGCCGTATTAAGATGATCCATAGTATCACACTCAAAATATGTCCTAGTGGATCACTTCACTGTTTATGCAATACACTAGTGCTGATTTGGGGTAAATACACTGTAATTGGGACTGAGATGTTCCTCCTAATTTTTTTTTTCCAAGATTTACCAGTGTTGAAAGATGAACCGTGACCTGTGTGTGTGTGTGAGAGGAAGGAGTGAGAATGTTAGTGTATGAGTGCATTTGTTTGTGAGACACATCTTATCTAGATATGCTTATTATGTGTCCCAGAGGAAGGGGTAGAAATCGGACAGTGGGGACAGCATCAGCTGGATGTATATTCAGCAGGGATCTGAAAGTGGCCGTGTACCCATCCTCCCTACTCCCCCTCACTCCTTCCCTCTGTCTTTTTCTCTCTCTGGCAGTTCAGGGCAGATTTCTCCCACACTCATGGATGCTGGGCTGTGTGGCTGTGTGTTTATGTTGGAGCCCGGACTTCCTAGTGGCAGCCTGCACCTATCTAAACATCCCCCCGGCCGCTGCTCTGTGTTCCCGGTCTCGCACGCCCCCCCATACCCCACACCCCCCACCCCTCCTCTCCCCACTCTCTGTCTCTGCTCTTGCTTTGCTGGAATTTCTTGGACAGAGCAGTTTAAATCAAGAAAAGGATTCTGAGAGACGAAAGGAAAATTCTTTCACATGGACACGTTCCAACGAGCCCTCGTCCATTACATGTTCCTTCGTTTCTAAATGGAGAGTTTCTTTGATTTGGGCTGAAGTTCCAGCAGGCTGTACTGTACTACGACTGTAGTGGGTTCTGCATCATACCATGCCTACTAGTAATGATCATAGGAATAGACATGATGTTAAAATTGTATATAATTACCTAGGTACATAACCTACATAACCATCATGAGAACATGATGCACAAAAAAAGATATTGAAATACTTCAAATTTTAACACATTTTGATGACACTGATCACACTGGAAGCAGTTCACCTCGGAAGAATACATCCCAACATTTTTATATATTTTTTCCAACTAACTTGTGCCCACAGGGTCAACTACACTGAAACCAATGACACACACAAACACACACACACACACACACACGCACAAAATCACTGACAGGTGAAGTGAATAACGTTGATTATCTTGTTACTGTGGCACCTGTCAAGGGGTGGGAAATATTAGCAGGGATGGGAGGTTTACTTTAAAAATGTTCTTTGATGCAATTACTAATGACCTGATAAAAAATGTAATCAGTAACCTAATCCTAACCTAATCCAAGTATCACAAAATTAAGGTAATGTAACTGATGACTTTCCATTTCCACATATCCACAGTCACAACTTCCACTGCACTGTGATGTTCTTCCCCTTTTCTGTTTTAAAGATACAATAATGGTCGAATATCCACCCAGTAAAAGCATTTTTTTTTTTCAATAGAGGCCATGATAATGAATTGGCGACTTGTAAGTCTAGTTATGGTTACACTTGATACCAGAGTGGTGTTGTAATGTGTGTGCATCTGTATGGTAGTTCTTTATTTTCATTCTTTATTTTTTTATGTCTGGCTTTATTTTATTTTTATAAGTATTTTAGGGCTGCAACTACAGATTATTTTGCTAATCAGTTAATTCGTTGATTTTACCCAATTAATCGATTAGCTTTACTTATTTATTTGATGCCTGATGCGCAAAAAAGTTGGGACAGGGTCATGTTCATCACTGTGTTGCATCACCTTTTCTTTTAACAACACTCAGTAAGAATTTGGGAACTGAGGATACAAATTGCTGAAGTCATGAAACTGAAGTTCTTTCCCATAATATACATTCTTTCATAATATACAGCTTCATTTGCTGAACTGTCCAGGGGCTCCATTGGCATATTTTGCCCTCGTAATGTGCCACACACAGGTCTGGACTGCAGGAAGGCCAGTCTAGTACCCCTACACTCTTTTACTATGAAGCCACACTTTTGTAACATGTTCAGAATGTGTCTTGGCATTGTCTTGCTGGAATAAACAGGGATGTCCCCGTAGAAGACGTTGTCCGGATGGCAGTATATGTTGCTCCCAAACCTGTATGTACCTTTCAGTATTAATGACGCCTTCACAGATGTGCAAGTTACCCATGCCATGGGCACTAGCACACGCCCATACCAAAACAGATCCTGGCTTTTGAACTTTGTGATGGTAATAATCTGGATGGTCCTTTTCCTCTTTAGCCCAGAGGTCCATGATGTCCATGAGTTCCAAAAATAATTTGTCAGGCCACAGCTTTTACTGCCATTTTTCCACTTTGTTTCAGTCCATCTCAGATGAGCTCAAGCCCTGAAAAGTCAGATGTTGTTAGTATATGGTTTTTCACTTTGCATGGTAGAGTCTTTAACTTGCATTTGTAGATGCAGCGCCAAACTGCGTTTAGCAACTGCATTTTCTGAAGTGTTCCTGAGCCCATGTTTTAATGTCCTTTAATCAATCGTGTCAGTTTTCAATGCAGTGCCACCTGAGGGCTCAAAGGTAACAAGCGTTCACTGTTGGGCTTCAGCCTTACACCTTACATGTGGACATTTCTCCAGATCCACTGAAAATTGTGATGATATTATGGTGGTAGATGGTGAAATCCCTACATTTCTCTCAATTGCACGTTGTTTTTCAATTGCTGGACTATTCTCCCATGCAATTTTTCACAAACTGGTAAACCTTGGCCCATTCTTGCTTGTGAACGATATTGCTTGTATTACCTGTTACAAAGTAACCTGTTTACCTGCAAACCAGTGTTCTTTGAGCATTCCACAACTTTCCCAGTCTTTTGTTTTCCCCTGTCCCAACTTTTTTGGAAAATGTTGCAGGCAATGCTACTAACCCAAAACACGACTGAAATACCTGTAACAAATAAGAAACAACTCAAGATGTAAACGTCATAGGAGGTGACATTAGGGTTTATGACCAATGACATCATTGTACCAAATATTACGATTACTGGAAACTGGTGCAATTGCTGTCATTACCACATGCCATGGCAGCTTATGCTCTATGCTATTTTTAGTGATGAATATTCATTTTTAAGTGCCCTACAATTATATATATTTTGTAACAGATGTTGTGCCACAACATGACATTTTAAGTTATATGTTCAAAATCACTAATAATGTTTGAGTCAACATGAAGCGAGAGCGCTAAAAGTTAAAAATTTTAGCATGCAGTAGGCTATAATGCCACCAAATGTTGTCATATTCCTGTTAAAATTGCTGTCAGAATGGACAAGCTGAGCCTGAAAAAAAAAAAAAAAAACAGCAGCGCTACTATTAATAACTGACTCAGACTACCCTGGCTGGCACTGAGCCTCATAAACTGCTATAAGGAGATGCTTCAATCCTTTTTATTGCCTTAGCTTTAATAATCCCTCTTCAACCTGACTCTGCTTCTCCATCTTGACTAATTTCTGAAGCCAGTTACAAACCATAGATTTCACCTATTAAAAGGCCTGGCATGTGTGTAATATTTTGTGTGGTCAGATGATCTAAGTTCAGGTTCATCATGTGATTTCTTTGTTGCTGCCCTTCTGGAAAACCCTTCTGTCACTGGTTCCTTAAAAATGCTTCAAATGTGTATTATTGGGGGGAGAGTTAGGGTTATAAATAAATGACCATGGGGTTATAGAAAGGGGGTTATAATTTTCATGAATAATTATTTCCACATTAGGATATGAATATGGAAACAAGTTAATTTACAAAAATATATAAGTAAAACATTTTTTTTCATGAATAGG
>JAOVYU010000063.1:15515602-15536888 GCA_025674565.1 Synodontis membranacea | reverse complement strand
ATATGTATTAATTAGCATTTTATATATCAAATAATAATTTTCTAATTTGTAAACCTTGTTTTACTTTGATTGTGTATATGGCTTCATGGAATTTTAAAAATCATGAAATAGAAAAAAAAAATATCAAGCTAGAAAAGTCTTGTGGTATATAAAGATGTACATAAACGTCTCTGCTGCTGCCATTAAAACAGTGGTTGAATTATTATTTTTTTTTTTACTGTACTTAAATTAATTCCGTGTGTTATGACTTCCTCTAAGAAAAGCGATCATGTTATCAGCTTAGAGTGAGCTGTGTAAAATTAGCTTCCATTGAAAATTACAGTGGAGTGATTAAAGTGAATTGTAGTGAGACAGTAGTTCACAAGTTCACACCTAAAGTGTTTGTTATCAGCAGAAATCGATAAGTCATGCAAACACACCCATCACCAGTCTAAATTAAGTTCCACAAGAGCTCAATATCCTATGCACTTGACCTTTAGCCACTAACAAAAGAATGAAATAATGAATTACACGATATGAATTGAAGCAGACAGAAGCAGAAAAGGAGGAAGAGAAATAGACAAGAAAGAAAAGTTTTTAGTTCAGATTTGAAAGTAGGTGGGGTGATCCCTGGACCAGTCACCAATCTGTCGCAGGGCTAAAACAGAGACAAACAACCATTTATATTAGGTCAACTGGCAACTCTAAATTTGTTCCCAGTTGACCTAATCTGCATGTCTTAGGGCTGTTGGAGGAAACCGGTGCACCCGTAGGAAGCCCACGCAGGAATGGGGAGAACATGAAAGCCCTGCACAGAAAGGCACCCTGGACAACCCAGGGATTGAACCCAGGACCTTCTTGCTGTAAAGTGACAGTGCTAACCACTGTCACTTAACACTACTGTATTTGTGCTAACCACTCTCACTAATTTCATTTAACACTGTCCCAGTTCCACAAAGACACCACATACTGCTTAGACAGGACAAGGATTTTTTTTTTTTTTTTTCAGTTTCTGTTTACACACCCCAAACAATTGTTATAGCTTGTATTACATCATGTGTTTCCATAACATCCGCTATGAGAGACAAGAATTGCAGAAAAAGTGTACAGAATATTGTTCTCCTTCATTAGTTGCTGCCTAATAGCTCTCTTCCTGTTGAGCCCTGTCGTGTTCACCCTTTGTATCTTGCATAGTTTGAATTATTTTGCCAGTGCTTAAATGTGTAGTGTTCATATAAAGTCAGCAGTGTGTTCTTTCATAGGTTATTAAAAAGTATATTATACTTGCTATTTTTTCTTTAATAGTAATCTCAGGTACAGTTTGTGAAGTTTTATAAGGAGCATCCTGAGCATCTTGGAAAACCTGCCACAGTTCTTCTGGAGACTTTGATTGTCGTTCTTGCTACTTTTTTTTTTTTTTTCAGCAAAACCCTTGAACCCTCATCATGCTTTTTGTCTGAAAAGTGGTCTGTCATGTAATCTGCTGCTTTCTTTACAGATATACAAACATTTTTCAGATACTATTTATTAAAAAAACATTGTGGGGGGGGGGGTAATGTTTGGGAATCTGAATTGTTTTTATACTGACTCAGAAACGCAGAATTCATCAAATAATAACAATATTTGTACTAATATTATATGACCACCACAGCTGCTTTTCAGCTTTATCACCATAAAGCCTCTGCAAATGATTACTGCACGGACAGTCTACCAAATGTGCAAATCGGTGCCATTATCGTTTATGCAATTTGTATGAATTTGTGCTTTACTCACTTCACATAAACGTCTAGTAGACCGATGTTCAGCTTCAGCATGGTGTCTACACGAAACCATGGTGCGGTGTTTGTCAATTTACTGAAAGTGTAGGATGAAACGGTCAAAGATGGCTTCGTACACTCAAAATGTGTAATTTTTGTCATGGGAGACACTGGCTGTGTCAGTGATTGGGCTAAATACGTCAGCTCGGTGACTGACAAATCTGTGTTTTCTCATGCACAATTATGACTCTTCAATGGATGTCAACCTTATTTTCCTTATTTCGTATTTGTAGGGTTATTTATATTAATAATACATGAACTCTGTAAGGGATTTAAACAGTGGTGCAGTGTAACGTTACCACCTCACAGCTCCAGAATCCTAGTTTGGTCCTGAGTTCAGGTTAATGTGTGTGTCCATGTGGGTTTCTTCTGGTTTCCAATCACTACTCCTCTAAATTGTCCCATGCATTCACACATGTAAATGTGTGCGGTGTCATCGGGTTACTGGGGCCCCATCCATTGGGGTATTCACAGTGTCCCTGGGATAGGCTCTTAATTCAGTCAATGAAGATTCTACAGGTATATACAATGGCATTATGAGAACTCTTTCACTGGTGTATGCAAACTGCCTGGGTCCAGGAGATGGTTTGGAATTTAATAGGTGGTTGAGCAGTGAATCTACCTGCTATTATAAATTGCGTTTGCAACAAAGGTGGCGTTGTGTTTCAGCAGGTGGCATTGCCCCCTCACAGGGTTCGTGCCTGTTCTCTCTGTGGTTTCTTCCCAGTTCTCCAGTTTTCCCCTGCCTCCTGAAAACAAGCGAATGTGTGTGTGTCATGTGTGTGCATGGTGTCATGGTGTTATGGTGTCCCATCCAGGGGACATTCCCACCAATGTTCCTGGGAGAGAACCCGGACAGTGAAAGTGAGTGAATACCATTATGAGCATTATGAATAAAACAACTTTAATTTCATCTGATTCGGTAAAATGGGCAAGGTAGATTAGTCGATTTTGTTCAGTAGATTAGCTGCTCTCTAAATTGTTAAATAAAGTGATTTAACATTTTGGAATTACTTTGAGTAACTGAACACTCACTGAACACTATCAGGACCACTATTCTATACTACACTATACTATAGCCTCCCTTTACTATCAAAACAGCCTCAATTCTTCTTGACATCGATTCCACAAGATAATATTATGATATAGAATATAGATAATATAGAAATATTCCTTTGAGATTCAGGTCCATGTTGACATGACTGCATCATGCAATTCCTGCAGGTGCGCATTCAGGCTGTGAATCTCCCGTTCAAGTCGAGTCCGTGGCTTCATGCTGTTGGTTCCAAATTCTGACCCCTGCCACCTGTGTTCCTCAGCAGAAATCGGGATTCATCAGACCAGGCTACATTTTTCCAGTCTTAATGTGTGAGCCTGTGCCCAGCGCAGCTTCAGCTTACTGTTCTTGTCTGACAGAATTGGACCTCCTTGGGGGTTTTTTTTCAGCGTTTGTATCACATCCACCTCAATGTTCAACATGTTATACATTCTGAGATGCATTTCTGCTCACCACAACTGTACAGAGTTGTTGTCTGAGTTGCTGTAGTTTTTCTCCATTGACCGCTCTCATCAACAGCCTGTTTCCGTGTGCAGAACTTCTGCTCACTGGGTGTTTTTTTCTTTATTGCCCCACTCTGAGTAAACTCTAGAGACTGCCGTGCGTGAAAATTCCAGATCAGCAGTTATACAACATCTGGCCAAAAATATGGAATCACTACTCTTGGAGGATGTTCATTCAGCTGTTTTACTTTCTTTCAAAAAAAAAACAAATCACAGATATGACACAAAACTATTTTATTTATATTAATAAATTCTGGATTTGTAAAACATACCTCAAAAAATGTTAATGAAATTGTTTTAATTAATGTCACTTTTTTTTCCAGATCAAGTAGAAGAGAAAATTATGGAATCAGTCGATAAGGACTGACCCTAACTTAGCCATAAAATGATAAAATCAAGATCCAAAAAAAAAAAAAAATCACAATTGCACCTCCTCTGGCTTTTATGACAGCTCGAATTCTTTGAGTCAACTTCACTAAAGAAAACAATATTCTTCAACAATCAGGTCTTAACTTTCTCATATAGCAGTTGATGGATCAGTTTTGCAGGACGGAGCCTTGTCGTGGGCCATTTTATTTTCGGGTTCCACCATAGATTTTCAATCAGATGGAGATCCAGACTGTTTGCTGGCCATGTCTTTTTTTTCCTGAAGAAAAGTTTTAATGCTCTTTGCTCTTGTGGCAAGATTATTATCCTGAAAAATGACTTCGTCATGACCAAAACTACTTTCGATTGATGGAATGAGAAAAATGTCCAAAATATCAATGCACATGTGCATGTGCATTTACTAAAGAGATAATGACTCCCATCTCCCCTGGTCCTTTACCTGACATGCAGCATCCCATATCACCATATCATCATATGCCTACTGAAATTTACTTTATCATGAAGTCACCACCTTTATACGTTTCTTTGGAATGGCATTAAAACAAAAGTTCCAGCATTATCTCGGCCCATGCAGATTTGTGATTCATCACTGAATATCACTTTCGTCCAATCATCCACAGTCCATGACTGCTTCTCTTTAGCCCACTGTCACCTTGTTTTCTTCTATTTAAAAATGATGGTTTACGTTTGGGTCTCTGTAATGTTAATCCCATTTCCTTCTGCCAATTTCTTACAGTTCGGTCACAAACATTGACTTCTCTTTCTGCCCACTTGTTTCAATTTCTTTTCTTGTGCATTTTCTACTTGCGAGGCATACTGCTTTGAGTTTTCTCTAATGATGCTCTGATGCCTTGATCTACCTGTAAGTTTTCCCTTTTTCAATCTTTCCCATTTTAGATACGGCTGACTGGGAACCGCCAATATATTTTACCACACTCCATGTTGAATTACCTTGGTAAAGGAGTTGTATAATGTTTTCCATCGTTTCAACGGACAGCTCTCTTGTTTCCTGTGCAACAGTTTGTTAAGGTTTGCAAGCACTCACTTTTAACCGCAGTCTAATTTGCATATTTAGACTTGTGCAGGTACTTGTTTTAGAAATGCAAGGCGAGTCCTCTTTTTTCCCCTTTTTTTCTTATCCTTGAGTGACTCCATGACTTTTCCCTCTGCTTGATCTGAAGAAAGTGCCATTAATTACAAGACATTCTTTACATTTTTGAGGTATGTTTTACAAAGCCAGAATGTTCAGCTGTTGAATAAAATAGTTTTGTGTCATATCTGTGATTTGTTTTTTTGCTTTCATCCAAGGTTTGATTTTTTTTTTTTTTTTTTTTGCCAGAGGTTGTAGAAATACTCAAACCAGCCTGTCTGGCACCAACAGCCTCGCCACGGTCACAATCACTGAGATCATATTTCTGATGGATGATGTGAACATTATCTGAAGTTGCTGGCCCATATCTGCACGAGTTTATGCATTACACTGCTGCCACATGATTGGCTGATTAGATTAATCAGATTAATTGTATGAAAGAGTAGGTGTACCAGTGTTCCTAATAAAATGCTCAGCGAGTGAAAATTTACATCAAATTGTAGTACAGACACTCAGCGCCATTTGTCCTTCACGTAAATCAATACCTCCATCATTCTGGGCAATGCTTAGAGCAGAGCCCTGATGAATAGATTCATCATCTTCTTTTCTTTCTTACTTCTTCTCTTTCACATTTATTAGAGATAGGTGATTCCTCCGTCCCTCTCTGGTCACAGGTCTGTGAAGTGGAGTGACAGTGTGGAGCAGTGGTAGCGATCAGGAGTGGAGTTCTTCCTGCAGGGCTGTGTGGCCTCCGCTGGCCTTCAGAGCTGGAAAGTATGTGTACTGTGGCCACTGGCCCACCTCCCAGCCTGGGAACGGAAGCCAGGAGTCGCCAGGGAAAACAACTAGACAATCAGGTAGGAGAGAGAGAGGGAGAGGGAAAGAACAGCACAAGAGAGAGAACATTGACAGGGAAATTTAAGAGCTTTCTCAAGTGTAGTTGTGGTTTTGAAACAATTTTCACTAGATATTTTGGTTCTTACTGTATAGTAATCAGGAGTGTGTAAGTGTGTGTGTGTGTGTGCGTAAATGTATGTATTGTTTTCATGACCTGGTTCAGTGTGTGTTGAAAGCTGATCCTGTATCAGCATGTTTGTACTGTGTGTGTGTGTGTGTGTGTGTGTGTGTGTGTGTGTGTGTGTGTGTGTGTGGTTGGGGGTGTGTATTATTGTGCCTTGTTTTTACATTGATTACTCTGAATATCTACAAGGAAATTGTTTGTGCCTTTTAGTTTTTCAAATACAAGTGACATTTCTGGTATACGAAACCACACAAATTTGTGTGTGTGTCTGTGTGTGTGTGTGTGTGTGTGCGTGTGAATAGTGACAGTAGCAAGCAGAGGACACAGTGGGTTCATGCCAGGTGAATAGGAGCAGTCTGTGAGGTGGGGAGGAAGATAAGGGTTGATCTCCAACAGGGGGTCCTGATGTCCTGCACGTAGATCATCTATGAGCGGGGTTCTCTCTCTCTCTATCTCTCTCTTTCTCTCTCTCTCTCTCTCTCTCTCTCTCTCTCTCTCACTCTCTTTCACTCTCTCACTTTCTCTCTCTGAGCTGAAGGATGAATGCCTCAGGACTGAATGGAAATGCTGAATGATGAATGGTGGAGTAAGGTAGTAGTGAATGAAAGGATTGTGGGAATGCAGGGAATGAATGAAAGCCTGGAAATAATAAATGGTTTTAAAGGCAAAACGGGGCTGCGTTCACACAGAGCAAAAATAACTCAATGATTTTAACACAAGAGCGCTTGAGCACACGTTATAATTACTGCCAGCGTATCACTAGCTAGGGAACACGGTGTTGCTGCCAAATTTAGAACACATTTGCACACGTGCGTGTGTGATCATAGACCTAGATATCATTTATTCATTCTGGTTCTTGCACTTGCTAGTCCCATGTCCTCCTGTTTGTAGTGTTGTGTGTATTTTCAGTGGACAAATTATTTTTCCATGAATAGTTAATTATATTACAGTATTATCTTTAGTGCAAGAAATGCTATTATCTTTAGTGCCACAAATGAAAGCCATTTCTTTTAGCTTGGCATGATTGTCAGAGCATCCAACAGTAATATAAATGTTTTATTGTTGTTCGACCACCAACGTATATTTACATGTTCCATATTTTTCTGGTTTCAGTTTGCTAGCTAGACCTAATTCCATTCTAACAGCATTCTGAATTATATTCACTCCCATGTAAGTGTTGTCTGAATTTGGTCCCATGTCTCCTTATTGCTGTCCTATGCACTGCCCTATACGCATCTGCTATAGTGAATGAGTGAGTGAGAGGATGACTTCAGACACAGTGCAATAGAAGATGACATAAATCAGCTAATAAGAAAATAAGATAATAGAATCTACCTAGTTCTCGACTATCATTTATATCATTAAATCACTCCATTTGTAAATATGTTAAATGTGTAATTGCAGGAAATAGTTGTAGTTAAGTGCGCTGAGTAATTGCTGTGGAATAAGTGATGATGGTGTTTGTTGACGATGAGTAAAGAGGATGTTCTGGCAGATAGAGCGGACGTTGCAGCTATTTTGGCTAGGCAGTGGAGAAGAGAAAGGGGTGTAGAGATAAATGGCGTTATTGTGTGAATGTATGCACTCTAGTGAACTAATATTTTCAAGCACAGCACATAAAAAAAAAAAAAAACACTGAGAAGGGTTCAAAGAATATTTCTGCCAAAGTAAGCTTGTCATTTATTTGCCGTACTCAGCAAATTACAAGAGCAAAGCACATTTTCATCAAATTTGTGTCTTCAGCCTTTTGCCCTGATCATGGAGCAAGTACAAATAAAGCATAATAGGACAGTATTGTATATTCTTGGTAATCGAAGCATTCTTGATATTGCTATGTATGTGATAATCTGGTACAGGGCAGCGTAATTATTACAAAGGACAGGTCAGAAATATATAACCAAGAAGTGTGGTTAGCAGTTCTGCTCCAATTTGCTACTTGATCTGTTCAATCAAGTCCTTTTTTTCAAAAAAAAAAAAAAAAAAAAAAAAAAAAAAACACACACACACAGCTGTGCAACTCGGTGCAAAGACATTTTCATAATGACATACAGTTGGATTTTATTTTATATTTTGCATTAATATTTTTATAGTAGAAAAAAAATGGCTTATGGCAAATGTGTCTTCTGTAATCTTGTGTGCATTGAGATTTTAGTCGTGTGCTAGCACTCTACGTCACTTTTAGAATGTTTTTATATCAGCTCATTCCTTGTCTCCGTGTTGCCAGTAAATTTGGTGAGTGTGATATTTGTTAAGTTTTATTAGACATTTTATTGAAGCTGTTAATGATACAAAGTTCAGTGTCAGTTTATGTGTCTGATTGACTTTAGTTGCCAAAACTGAGTTGTTTCAGTCAGTTTATTTTGGAGTGGAATGACATAAGAAAATTGCATTTACACCTACAAAAACGGATTGTAGGTAATGTAACAGGACATGTAATGTTCTGTCCTGAGAAGCCATTGCATTTGCGCTAAGTGTTGGTCTTGGCAGGTAATAACGTAAATGTAATTTTAGGCCAGAGAATTACAGTGGCATGTAAATGTTTGGGCACCCTTGCTTAAAATGTCTTTTACTATGAATAGTGAAGTGAGTAGAAGATGAATAGATCAATAAAAGGCAAAAAGTTAAAGATGACAGATTCCTTTTTGGCATTTCATGTAAGATTTGAGTATTATTTTTGTTTTGTACAAGTGGAGAGTGAAAGAAGGAAAGGAACGCTATGCAAAAAAAGTAACTTTTACCAAGGTTTCAGACCTTAATTAGCTTATTGAGCTATGGCTTGTTCGTTAGCAAAGGCCAGGTTTCCTAACGTGAATGCAGATTTCAAAGCTGTATAAATGCTCTGACTCCTCAAACCAGTGGCCAAAATCAACCAGCCGTGAGTTACACTAATCAAAAAAATAAATAATTGCTCATTGGATTGCTAGAAAGGCAACTATATGGGCGTTGCATGGGTTTGTGGCCTAGATAATATCTTTATTTATTTATCAAAACTCCATGTAAAAGCATGTGTTTTAGGTCATTTATCAATCGAGCATGGAGCCCAGCAAGATTCATATTCGTCATTGCCTTCTACTGTTATTCAATAGTGGATAAAACTCAATGGAAGCAAGAGACAAAATTCTATGGAAACGCTGATTTCTGTGGTCATGAACTGGTTCGCTGTTTCAAAAAGGTGAATTGGAGCTAGATGATAAACCAAGAAGTGGTAGACCAAAGGAAACAGAAGACGAGGAGCTGCAGAAACTGTTGGAAGAACATGAGACACAATCGACTCAAGAGCTGGCAAGACGTTAGGATGTGGATCATTCTACTGTTCTAAGGCGTCTGAAGGCAATGGGAAAGATTCTGAAAGTTGGTAGGTGGTTCCACATGCACTTTCAGAGAGAAATATCGCTCAACGGCTTACCACCTGCATTACAGGTGCATTACACGTTTATTATGAGCTGTTCGATCCTGGAGAAACTGTCAGATGCCAAACGTTACAGTGATCAATGGATCAAATTAAGTGAAAAAAAAAAATAAAAAATCAAGGAACTACGATCATCCAGCGGCCATTCACAAAAGAAAGGCCCTTCGCCTCTTTCGGGACACACAAGGCCACATGTTGCAAAAGAAACGAAAGATGTGATTTTAAGCCTTGTATGGGAAGTTTACCGCATCCAGCCTACGCCACTTGTTTAGGTCACTGGAACATGCAGTCTCTGGCCAACCTTTGAAAAAAGTCAAGGGTATTGAAAATTGCATAGATGAGTTAATTTCCTCAAACCTGCATACTTCTTTCGCATCGTTATTCATTCTTTGCCAGATAAATGGCAGAAAGTCATAGACTCTAATGGCGATTACCTTAAAGACTAACTCTATGTATTATATTAGAAACTCGTGAATAAAATATATTAAAAATTGCCACAAACCCATGTTCAATCCTAATAAAAAACCCTCGTTTGACTGCAAAAGACCTTCAGGGAGATTATCAGACTCTGACGGAGTGGTGATTCACTGTTCTACTGTGCAGTGACGCCTGAAAAAATATGACCCTCATGGTAGAGTTAGCAGAAGAAAACCTTTACCGTGTCCTAGCGACAAAATTCAGAATCTGAAGTTTTCAAATGAACATCAAGCATTTTAGAAACAAGTCCTGTAGACTGAGGTAATCGAAATAGAAATTTTTGCCCACAGTGTGCAAAGGTATGTTTGCCGAATTCCAGGAAAAGAATTCCTCTCCAACTATTAAGCATTGTGAGGATCAATCATACTCTGGGCTTGTGTTGCAGCCAGTGGCTCAGGGAGCATTACTTTAGTAGAGGGAAGAATGCATTCGAATAAATTCCAGAAAATTCTACAAGGAGACATCACACCATCTGTAAAAAAAAAAAAAAAAAAAAAAAAAAAAAAGAGGATGGGTCCTACAACAAAATAATGATCCAAAACACACCTCAGTGTCTACAATGAAATACTTCAAGAGGCAAAAGCTGAAGGCTTTGCCATGGCTCTCACAGTCCCCTGACCTAAACATCTCAAAATCTGCAGATAGATCTCAAAAGAGATCTGTCTAACTCTCTGCAGAATTAGAAGCCTTTGGCAATTGCAAATGGGTGAAAATCGAAAAACAAGTAAGAATTGAAAGACTCTTAGCTTGCTACAAAAAGAGAAAGCTGTGATACTTGCCAAAGGGGGTGTTACTGAGTACTGACCATGTCAAGTGCCCATTTTAGTTTATTACAATTTTTTTGGTATTTTTGATCTTTTTTTTTTTTATCTTGCTTAAAATATTAAAGAAAATGTGTCATCTTTAACCTTAGGCCTTTTGGTGATCAGCTCATCTTCTGCTCACTTAAACATTTTAAGCACGGGTGACCAAACTTTTGCATGCCACTGTACACTTTATGCACCTGCATCAAAACAGAGGCCACAATACTACCGGTAAGCCGAGAAACCTCACTTTAGAGAATTTTGTATTTTAAGTCGAAGACATCTCATCAAGTAGACTACAGCATTACAAAACCAATTACATCAGTTCTTTAGTTCCAGTGTGAAGCATTCTACAGCCCCCCCCCCATATAAGGTCCAGGTGTGGTTCATGTCCATCTATAGCCCATAAATAATCCACAAATCAGCTGTACGCTTTTCAGTGAGAGGCTTACCCACGGGCCTCTGTCTGTCTCTCTGAGGAAATTCTATCCTTACAGCTATGTTAAAATTCTGAAGTTCTCTCACCTCTCCAGGAAAATGTGTAGCAGGAGGACACGATTGTAGGGCAGACTGCAGGACTGTCCCACGCAGCTGTAGGGAATTCACTGCCACTCAGCTCTAATGAGCAGGGAAAATGTGTCAGCTCCAATAAAGCGAGAGAGAGAGAGGCGAGAGAGAGAGAGAGAGAGAGAGAGAGAGAGAGAGAGAGAGAGAGAGAGAGAAATTTCATTACTTGCTGTGCAGTGTCTAGTCCCTTCCTTTGCCAAAAGGTGCTTTATTTACACTTGTCTTTCATACCAGCAGAGCTACCAAGCTGTTCTCAAAGTGAGTGTCCTTACATAATGTGTCCTGCAGGAACTGTGAACTATAAGACCACAGAGACGCCCAATGACACTATTGTGTTTTCAGTACTAAATGGACTATGGTAAGCTGAATAAACCAGCATTATGATTTATGAGTTCAAACAACTGTAAGAATTAAAAACTCTCTCTCGTGATGTCAGATCCAGCCAGAAGGTCTGCATTTTTCATTATCTTTTTTTTTTTTTTTTTTTAAGTCATGAGGATGCTGGAGATTGCAAGCAACTAGCTGTTACAAATCAAATGCGCGTTTTTAAAGTGATAAGCCCAATTGAAAGGGTTTAAAATGATTGTCATTATAATTAATTTAAAATAATAATTGTAATTATTAATCCAGTCGTACAAGCATGTTGTGTTTCTTCAAGGAATTGGCTACTGTCCTCAGTGGCTTAAATAAATAATGTCAACTTGAATAATTTTAGCTGTAATTTTCATAGAACTAGGAAAAGTGCTTAAAAAAAAAAAAAAAAAAAAAAAAAAAGAGCCAAAAGGTTTTTGATGTAAGTGGTTTCTGTTTGTGGAAGGTTCAGGAATTAAAACCTCTAATGGCTCTAATAAATAAATGTGATAGTATGTATATGCACATTAGGCAAATACATACTATCACATTTATTTATTAGAGCCATTAGAGGTTTTAATACATTAAATCTGCTGCACTCGTAACAGGGTCCATGGAAATGAGATTTCACTGGAAGGGTCGTTCTTTATTACTAAAGGCATTTAAAATATGTGGGGGTTTTGTGTGTGTCAACTAGTATTTGAGCTGCTCTGGAGTGTGGGGAAGTGTCATAGCATGGGGCTACTTTGTGGAACAGTGTTTGTGTGTGTGTGTGTGTGTGTGTGTGTGTGTGTGTGTGTGTGTGTGTGTGTGTGTGCGTGTGTGTGCGTGTGTGTGTTTCCCTGTGCTTCTGCTACGTGCCTCAGTGACTGTCCGTAGTCTCAGAGGGACTGAAGCGATTAAAGCAGGGATGAAAGTGGGGGACAGTAAGAAAGAAGGGGAGCAAGCTGAGACAGGGACGTGACATCCCCAGCTGGGCTGTGACATCACTGCTCTGCTGACAGGAAGTGAGGGAGGTATTGGAGAAAGGGGGCTGTTGGGGTGGTGGAGAGAGGGATGGTGACATCAGAGTACTGTCTGGGACACACAGCTGGGTAAACCAGGCAACTGAGACCATACTGACTTAAAGTGTGTGTGTGTGTGTGTGTGTGTGTGTGTGTGTGTATGGATGTGTGAGCATTCATAAGCCTTAAATTATATACTATACAAGAAATCTTATCAGAAATGTAAATCCTCCAGATTCACTTTTATTTATTTATCCATTTAATTGATGATCGTTACATTTTTTATTTCACATCTTTGCATTTAGATACAGTTTGAGGATGAACATAATGGACTCTACACAGCCATTGCTTTTTTTTGTTCGTTTAAGCCCCCTCTAACATGTCTAACCCTGTATCATAAACTGTACACTATACTGTATGTGCTCACTACATAAGATGTACTATAATTTGACAGTAGACCCTATACTGTCAAATTATCAGCTTAATAGAACACTATTTGAGATCAAGCCAAAAAGGACCTACAATAAGTAGCTGTTACTAATTCTTACAGATTTGTGATATCTCACACTTTTTTTTAATTTTTTTTTAGCTTTTAAATATAAAACATACACTACAACAATAATGTAGGTGGAAATACTGGGGGAAAATAGAGGGGAGGAATGTATGTATTTGTCCAGCTTTCTTTTCTAATATCATGTAACATTTAGCCAAGGGTTTAGGAAATGAACGTTTCGGTAGATTTCCATTAGGCAACTTAAAGTGTAGTGTGTGATCAGGAAAATTTGTTCTGACAGCCATATTTGAAATATAGACCCAGCTCTGCTATCTGTATCCAAACCACTTAGCCTCTGTCGGCCACTGTCTTAGGCTCACACACACACACACACACATCAGTTTGCACAAAAAGGCATTCTTCTTAATGGAGAATAGCAGTAGTGTCTGAAATGCTTTCCTGTCTTTGTGAGCAAATTTGTTTCCTAAATTTAGAGTAAGGTTTACACACATGGCTCGCTCTTTTCTCAGTACGCTTGCCTCAGACCGTATCAACTTTGTGCACATGTACGCATGTAATCGATTGGACATGCAGGAAACCCTGCTCTCCCTCAGCAGTGCTCTGACACACACATAAATGCCTGATGTCATTCGCACAGAGACCCAAACACATACACACATTGATGTTTACTGTCATCTGAAATATCACCTATAACATTGTCGCACTTTCACTGCTGCCTCACAAGTGTGTTCCGTGTGGCAGAATATGCAATCTGCTAAACCCGACTTAACAATATGAATAAAGACAACTCCAAAACTTCAGGCCGGATCAGATCGGACTAGTTGATATGATGTAACTGTGATATCACCAGACAGCATGCTTTTGATATCTTAAAGTTTAATTTAATCTACTGCATCTGTAGCAATGTGTGCAATTTCTTGATGTTTTCCTGTCCAGAAAAAAATGTTACTGGAAAACTGGTTTGCTCAAAACAGATCACAGAATTCCTGTAGTCATCAGTACTACAGCTTTTATTTACAGTACACTACCATATCATGCAAAATTCAAAATAATGGTTACACTCTGCGAACAAGGGCCTTAGGATGAGACATCCGTAAGACATGTCGAGAGTAGTCTTATGCCTTATGTAGTTTTATCAATCCTTCCAAATCTGTTAAAAAAAATTAAGTGCAGTTACATCATGGAACTGACAGAATTAGAGCAGATTTAGAGCTTAGTTTTCAAACATATTTAAGTGAAGAATTAATAAAAGCGTTCTACATGTATACACTGCCCCAAGGTCCTGGAACAAGCAGATTTCATGCACACATTTTTTTATATTCTTTTTTTTTTTTTTCCTTTTTTTTTTTTATTCACAGTCGTAGAAAGAAAATGAATCACTAAAGAAAATGATTCTATTTTGCGTGCTTTACAAATGAAGACACCAAGACATTTTAACTACAAATTAGATTATCTGCAATAAGTGAAAAGTAAACATATATAGGTTATTTTCATAAATTTGAAAATTTTTTTAGTATTTGGTATGTAGTGACAGCATGCACTCGAGCTGGCATGGTCTTTCACAAGTTTGCGTAAAACCTGTTGATTCTCAGTGTCGTCTGAGCATGTTCTTCAGTGGAAGGGATGAATCTCAAGAGATATCTGATGCTCTGTACAAAGGATTTACAAACGCGTCACAAATTTGCTTACATTCAAACGGTGACCAACGAATCGTGCCGAATCTTGAATATTGAACATTTCCTTTTCTTTGTTTTAATCATTTCTTTATAACCTTCTCTCTAGTTCCAGTAATAAATGGTGACTTTTGGACCCCCGTATATGCCACAGTGGTGAAGTGGTGCCGGACCTCGACGCTGTAACTATAGCTCACACTTAAGAATGCCACCACCTGCTGCACTACACACATCAGCCAAGGCGTGATCTGGCTGATGTTAAACAGTTATTACTAGGCAGATTACATTGGCATGCACGGTATTACTGCATTGGACTAGCTGTTTGTATGTTATTACCATCGCATTGTCACTAAAAAGAACGTTTACATGCAGTACATTCTATATGCCGAATATCAATGTTCTGGCACCACCATACATTGCTACATATCAAACTTTGACTCAGATGCTCTGGATGACACATTCTGCACCACTGTATTAATATTTTTAAGTTAACCTCTACCACTACACTATTTTAATATGATTGATACGTAGAAAATAATTTTTACCCCTTCTTTTATATATTGGGCGTTTACTATTACCACGAATAAAGTCAGTGCTTTTCATGATATATGATTAGATGTACAGAGCTCATGGAAGGGCATGGGATTACAGTATGGTAACATGGGCATTTTGAAAACATGGAAAGTCTCCGTATTCTCAGATCCCTAAAGAATTTGCAGCGGAAAATCTATCTGCATTTTTAAAAAAATACCGTGCCGTATTAGACGTGACTTGCCTGACTGATTGTGTTTGCAGAGCAAAAGTTTCATGAGACCGGTAAGTGTAATCATATGTCGTGAAAAGCACAAGCTTTAAGCATGATATGGGCAACAATCAATAGGTTAAAAAAAAAAAAAAGAGGTTTATTACATATCAAGCTCGTTCAAATACCAGAGCAGTAGAGGCTAGCCTGGTTAAAATTCTTTGGTGCACAAGATGCCATACAGAGAAATAAAAAAAAAGTGATAAAAGTACTTTGCCGTGATAGAAAGTTGATATTCAGTGTCTAGAAGGTGCTGCGGATAGGTTGCACGCAAACTTTTTTTCACTGGACTGGGTTGGATATTGCATTATCTTTAGCTATTGTATTTTAACCTAGCCGATTAGGTTTCCGTGCAAGCAAAACGAGAGCACACTGGAGCTTCCACCTGCCTGATGTCTTAACGCATTTATCATTTGTCCACTCTGATCCATGTTTCACATGTACACGTAGTGACTGCCCCGACTAGTAACCTTAGACTTTTATTTTAAGTGAGTTTTTGAGTAAACACATGCTATACAGATGAGGTAATATGTAGGTTATTTTGAAATACATGTGGGATAGATATTACAGAAACGTCCTATCTGTTTAGTCACCATGGTAAATACAGTTAAGCTTTTTAAAAGACAATACAATCCCCATGTAACGTATTGTGATTCTGGATCAGCCCAAATGACAAGATCTGTTTATTGATTATGTCTGCATTAGCCTGCCATTAATCACACAGGCTGCGTCCCTTAGTGCTTCCTACACTTGAAATCCATTTTTTGATTCTGTTGTGCCAAAGCATCAAACTTTGGGGAAAAGCCTGGCTGTTTTTGGCTAGTGTTTTCCTGGGACAGTTAATTCGTGATCATTTCATCCTCACAGTGAGACCATCATTTATGAACCCAAGAGAGGCGCTAGCTGTTTGTGTGTGTGTGTGTGTATGTGTGTGTGAGTGTGTAGATGGATGGCCAGCTATGGTGAGCCCAGGAGTACAGTGAGTTAAGGGGTGGCTGGAGGTTTCCACATGGCCTGTTTGAATGTGAAACACATGTTAATGTGTGGGTGGAAGAGGGAAGAGAATGTGAGAGGGTATGCATGTCTCACTGTGTGAGAACGCCCTATTTCTCCATCTGCGGGACCTGCTGATAATGTGTGTGTGTGTGTTTCTTGACTTTCGATCGCACCATCTTCTCCCACACCCCTGTATTTCCCCTGTATTTCTGGCAACTCACAATGATGCAAATCAAATTCAGTCCCTCGTCTATAGGAGCCTCTGATACATGTGGCCTCCACGGTGATGGCTTAGTGTGTTTGGCACTTGTGCTGTATATATGAACTTCTTCTGGTGTGTCTGTCCTTATGTTTGTTGTAAAATAAAAAAAAATAAAAAGCTATAGTGTTTAGCACGGACATGTGTACGTTCAGTGGAGACTTTTTTTCCTCGCTGTTCTGGTACATGTCTTCTTCTTATTAGGGTGTGGGTGTGTGTGTGTGTGTGTGTGTGTTTCTGCTGTCTGGCAGTGAGGAACACTGTTGCAGATGGCAGAAGGGTGGGAGAAGTGTGTGGCTGCATTAATATGGCCTGCAGTTCTCGTTAGCTCTAATCAGGGGCTTCCTGTACTGAGAAGAGCCAGGGTTCACCTTCCCGAGAGTGAACTCGCTCTCTCGCTCTCCTCCTCTTCCCTTTTTCTCTGCCTACAATCCCACTGTCCCCCCTCATCCCTGACTCTCTCTCTCTCTCTCTCTCTCTCTCTCTCTCTGTCCTCTCTCACTTCCTCCTGAGCGTGCACTGTAACCTTCTCCTGCACTCAGATCATTCAGTACTGTCCCTTTCCCCTCAGTTCTGAGCCCTTTCCCTGGCTCTCCCACTGGTTCCAGCTGCCATGAAATGAGTTGGAAAATGTAAACCTGGGAAAGGAATCTTTTCCATATTCATTCAGGCTGCTGAGAGGCTACAGATAGGCAGCATGCAGCGGCCAGCGCAACTAGAGTGCTCATACTGTCCCCGTGTGAACTCCAGCAGGGGTCGCGAACCGCAGCCAGAACAGAAAGAGAAAAGGACGTACAGCTCTGGGTGAAACAAAAGGGCCTCTTTGTGGTCCTGCTGGCACTATACAGAGGTAGGATACACAGTGAGAAAAGTGGACATCCTGTATACGGTCCTGCACAATGAGACGCACCCACATCTTACTGCCAGTCCCATTACTGAGACGCTTGCTCTGCCACCTTTGTGCAAAAACAGAGTGCCAATACAGCAGAGTTTCACAATTTTCCGGGGAAATGTGGACAGAAACGGAGCAACTGTTTGAGGACCTGAAACAAAGAGAGAGAGCTAGATCGAATTTTGGCACATCAGGACGCATGTTGTTCCAACCAGCTCTTCTCCTTGTCTGTATTTTTCTTTCCCATTCTCTTTCTCTCTTTCTCTTCCTCTGGCTGGCTTTTAGTGAACCCTTGGATTAGATTGATTAATGTATTTAAGATGTGGAAATAGGATATTGGAATTGTTGCCTTTACCACTCTCTCCTGCTTCCCCTGTTTCTCCTGCTCTCACTCTCTCTCACACTCTCTCTCTCTCTCTCTCTCTCTCTCACAGTCTTGTGCCTTAATGCACCTTAATAGACACTTTGATAGATAGACTGAGAGAGACTGGAGAGATTTGGTTTAACTTTCTATGCTCTTTTGGCTGCACACTCTTTTGCATGTGTCAAATACTTTTTTTTTTCTCTACAGTTCGCCCCCTTTTTTTTACAGTGCCCTGGGCTTTGCAATGGATAGCTTCCCCCACCCTCATGCTCCGAGCGGCCACCCCCACCCCCAGCGCTGAACCCCGGCCAGCCCCAGCTGCCTGGCCAGATGTGGGAGAAAGGGAGAGGCAGTGTCCTACAGGGGCCAAGGGCCTGAAAACAGAGACAGGCTGCAGAGAAAGGGAAGGTGAGAGAATGAGAGAGAAGGATGGAGTTGGAGAGGAAGGTTGCGATAGACAATAGTCCAAATGATATCCGAGCCAGCACACTGCATTTATCTGTAAAGTAGACATCTAGGGACATTCATGTGCTTCTCCGTATGCTCCACTTGGTTTCTCGCTAGGAGAGTATGATTTGTTCTGCAAGTGGCATTAGTATTGTGCGTTGATGGACAAGCCAGCACTGAATGAACCGTACACTTATCACCATACATGCGTCTTGAACAGGTCCTCCCAAGGCTACAAGATTTATGGGCAGTGTGTGAGCCTTCTTACACCATACTCCAGGGGGTTCTCTGATTAGAGATGGTGGAGTGAGCAAACACACGCTCACACGCGCTCTTGCACGCTCTCACACACTCTTGCACGCTCTCGTGCATGTGGTTCTAATTACACACACGGGGAGTCAAGGGCCCAGTGTCATCTAAAACATGGAGGCAGATTTACACTCGTCCTCTTGTGTTCTGCGCTCAGGTTGGTCCTAGCCAGTTAATTGTCACACATTACCCAAGCCTATTTATCATGTCAAAGCAAGATCTCAGCTGTGGAGGTTAATAAGCGTGTAGGTCGTATCCAAATTGGTGGCAAAGTGAAGTTCGTGTAACTTGGGGAGCGCATGGGATTTTTACTCTAATGTAAAAACAGGTGGTTTGAAAATGTTCAAGCCAAGCCTTCTGGTAAAAGAGGCACTTGTGGAAGTATCATGTCTCTGAAAGTCCACGCTGTCCTCCCAGAGTGAGGCTCCATTTTGCAGCTTGAAGCTCTTTTTATAGTGACACTTAGCTTAGTCTGGCTGTAAAAATTAAAGTGTGGCATTTGGACGCGAGTTCAGTTAGCAAAGTGTGCTCCAAGTGTTCTTGTGTGAACTCTACACCTCCTTGAGTTTAAGACCAGTGTTAATATGCGAAGCCCGTAAACACAGGAGCGGAATCAGAGGCTTCGGAGCGGTAGCCGACTCTCAGCAAGGCCCTTACCGTACACTTTTTTGTTGCATTTCAGAGAGCGCAGAGAGGCAGGACAGAAGATGGGACGAGAGAATGAGAGAGAGGAGGAGAGAGACTGACAGCTAGAGAGAGAACATCTGTGCTCTTTGCAGCAGACAGTGTACCCCAGCTTATTATAAGATGTGCTGTTTTCCTTCAGGCAGACTTGGTCTCCTTACCCAATGTCTACGATAATGAGCACATGGTAGCGATGTCCACCAGATTCCACTTTAGAGATGGAACCAGTTTTGAATTAGCAAAAAACCACACCAAAGATAAGTTCCGGCACACACACACACACACACACACACACACAAGCGAAAAAGAAAGGACAAACACATCAAAGGTGTGGTTGCGCTTTTACTCAAGCACATGGAAAGTACAAATTCAGTTGTCAAGAGACAAATTATTGTCAAGAGTAATTTCAGGGCAAATTCACAAATCACTTGTGGACAGTACAATATAAATCTTCAGGAATGCTCTGATCACAGCTCTCTTTATCCTACCTTGTCAACTGAAGGTATACAGGTATTATAAATAAGCTACTACAGAAAAGACTTATAATAAATCACTACAAATTAGGCTACTATACAGGGTGTCCCAAGAGTTTGGATCCATCGGTATTTATCTTTATATGAAATTCAAGAGGAGATCGTCTCAGCATGTGACAACATCAGTTGCATTAAGAAATGTTCAGCGTTCTTGTATTCAACGTATACACAAGTGTCGTGCAGTCCAAGGCTGTCAATTTGAGCATTTGTTATAATATCCGTATCTTAATAAATGATTACCTACGGATCCAGCCTTTTGGGACACCATGTGTGAATTTTATAAATAAAAACACATTTTTAAGGATTATCCAATCTTGCAGACACCATAGCTCTTTTGAAGCTCAAAATCCAAACAAATGGACCAATCCTGGTGTGTTCCAAGGCCACCCCCCCCCCCCCCCGCCCCAAAAAAACATATGCTGTCTGACCGCCTATTCAATAATAATAATAATAATAAAAAATAAACAAAGAAATCATAGGACGTACTTAAATGGGATGATAAAATGCTTTTTTTAATGAGTGAAATTCCAACAAGAATCTGTCTACACATCAAGAATGAATGCAAGAAAGCGAGCTTTTGAGTTGCCAGACAAGTTAGATAAGATAAAAGATAAGATTACACTTTATTCGTCCCAGAAGACGAATCTAAGATATGGGGCTGAATAAATCCACCTCTTTAGGCTGATTTGGTGAAAGTTTATGGGCCACATCATATGTTTGTTTTTTCCTTTTTACAGAATATTGAGTGACACGGGTTCTTCTCTGATACTTATCTTGACACTTCGGCGTTACCCTTCTGAGTTTAACCCGAGTTTATTCACTGATATTATTAACAGCTAGAGGAATATGAGCAGAACTCTTCCCGACAGGCGACACCAAAAATCCTGACTTAAATCACTTGTTTTAATTTAAGACCCACCAATGCATTGACGGTGCGATAATATGATGCGTGCATTAGTAATATTTTATTACCATTTTATAATTTAGTTGTATAATAACATTGATTTGTTGCTGCTGAATAATGAATGTTTTTGATTACACCAGGCACCAACGAGGCTTTGGCGATTTAACGATTTTATCGTCACTCCACAATGTTACACTGCCACAATGTCCAGTGATGTTTACTGAAATCATATTACATGACCAGACCTGTAAACCTTTGTGCGTTTTGTGTAGGAGCTGCACAGTCTAACATTGGAGTACATTATTATGCCTCATCACTCAGAAACATGCCTGAAAACAGTCTTTTTTCTCCCCAATAAAATGAGAGCTTAGCCGATCAGCATGTGAATCTGAAATTATTTGCGCAAGTGTTTTGAACTTTCCAGTATTACTGTAACTAACATTG
>JAOVYU010000063.1:15492451-15505936 GCA_025674565.1 Synodontis membranacea | reverse complement strand
GTGACTGCTGCCAACAAATGATTTTCAGGTAAAGGGTTTGGTTTTTTTTTTTTTTTTTTTTTGCAAAGAAAACACAAAGTCTGCCTAAAATAAATAGTTTTTAATGGCATGTGGAAGTGAGTGGTTTAGCCAGCTAAAATGCAAGTTTCTGAGCAAACATTTATAATGAAAGAAATTGTTGATATTACATTAAGTGTTATTTTATTGAGGTAAAGAAAGACGAAAGTGCAGGTGCATTATGGATCATTTCCAAGTAACCGAGTTCCACACAGCCTGAGCAGCCTGAAGCACTAGAGTTTGTGCACTACCAGATCATTCACAAAAAAAGTTCCTGTTCATTCAAAAAGGAAAATTTAGATTTAGATTAGACGACTTTAGATTTTCTCCTTTATATGGAGGCATCACTTCTGTTTAATCACAAATAAAGATAAGTGGAAAAAAGTTAACCATTTATTCATGATGTAAAGAACATTAGATCTTTTCTAGTTAGACTATAAAATAATATTACAGATAAATTTACAGTCTCATTTGACAGTTACACTGAGCACAACTGAGTCATATTTCTGTTCTGTGAAAAAATGTAATTTTGGTCTTGTTAGTTTATATATATATGAATTCATCTATATATAGATGAATATATATATAGTTCATCAGGTACTATCAGTATTCGCTATAGTAAATATGTAATGAATAAAGTAATCATTTTTTGAGTAATGTTCAGGACTAAAAAACATTTCCAATTCAAAAATGTGCAGCATCCTTAAAACCTGTTCTAATCTGCATGAATTGGCTTAAACTCTTGAAGCTCTGTATCTTTGGCTGTAGCTCTGAAACAGACACAATCTTCAGGCTTTAAGTGCTGTCGTTTTGTAACATTAATTCTGGTGAAGCTCCTGGAATTTCTCCCCCAAGTCTGCCCCTGCTTGTTTTTATAAACTTTTTATGACTTCATTATAGCTCTTGACATTGGACTGAGTCTTTTTCTCTCTCTCTTTTTTTTTTTTAATCTTAGCGCAATACTCTACACGTGGCAGAGTCCTGGATATGATTATATTTCTGATGTTTTCGTGAAATATACTTTTGCCATTCGTCTTGGTGTGTGCGGGGATGTATTTAGCTCTTTGCTGGGACCAAACGTCCGCATGATGACAGGAAGACATGACGGTTTTGACAGTGTGTGGATGTTCAGATGGTCTCCATGAAGAAAAAGTGCTTTAGTTGCTTTTATTTTTAAAATTAAAATGTAGTGGTTCTATTTAAAAAAAAAATAAATAAATAAAAAATAAAAAAAAAACCTCTAAGAGCCAAAACATTTCATTTTGCACTCTGAGGTTAGGGTGAGGTTTAGATGTATTAGTAAAAGAATTGTATTTCTGCTATTGGCTTAGAATTGTTTTAGAATTTGTTTCTTGTATAGGCTTTGTCAGGAGAATATTTCATTGTGTTAGTGCTTCATTAGTTCATTAGTTCAAAACTTTTTGGAATTGATGTGATTCATTCAAAGCTACATCTGTCCATTACACTACTTCCATTCCATTAGTAACACACACACACACACACACACACACATCCTGTTTATCTGTCTATATTGTGTGATGCAATACTAGGTACCAGATTTAGAAAACTAACATTGTGTCATATAAAGTAGAAAATCGTCGTATTTGTGAAACCATTATGCAACTCATTTTATTGCCAAAATGATTTAGAATACAGATGCAAACAAAAACAAAATTTTCACAATGGCTTTTAAAACAAATAAAAGCCTAATCAAAAACAACATAATATCCCACAATTGAATTTTGTATTTGTACAAAAGGAAAAAAAAAAAATCCTATGAAACATTTGACATGCAATAAATACATTCATTTCACTAAAAGCCATTTGTAAAAACGAAAACAATATTGACAATGTAATGTAAAAAAAAAAAAATAAAAAAAAATAAAAATTTAAAAAAATACTGTTCAGTTTAAATTGTATTGCTTTTTTTTTTTGGTTGTGAAGTCACATCAATCTTGCATGAAAGCACTTGAAAGTTGTGTGTTACGTTCTGTTATATTTGAAATAAGTTCAGAACAAGAAGTGATGTTGACCCTTGAAATCAAAGCAGACATGCTGGTGTGTTAGTTGGCTGGAAAGCAATGGGAACATCCACAGTAAGGTTTTTTCCCCCCCCCCTCTTTCCCGCTATTACAGTAACTGATTCAGGCCATTGTCTGCTTTCTACACTGGCTTGCTTTTCTTTCAGTCGTGCCACTTTTTTTCCCTTTTTTTTGTTATATAATCATGGCTTTTTGAACCATTATTGAATAAGTGTGTTTCTGTGTTTGTGTGTAGGTTTGCGTGGGGTCACAGCTATGAATATATAGGTGTGTGTGTGTGTGTGTGTGTATGTGTGTGTGTGTGTGTGTGTGTGTGTGTGTGCATGTGTGTGTGTGTGCAGAGTGTCCAGAAGTCTCAGCAATGTTCTGGCTGGTCTGATTTCTGCTTCACCCCAACAGTAACACAGCCTGAGTTTTAGTAATGGTTTTTTAAACTCAAAGTGACACTCCAAAAGGAACTGGGCAGCCTAATTAAATCTGACCTAATCTGGAACACAGAGCAGTGACAAGGCTGTCTGCCATCCAGCTGTATGATATGTGTGTGTGTGTGTGTGTGTGTGTGTGTGTGTGTGTGTGTGTGTGTGTGTGTGTTTTCATGCATGACTATCAGCATTGCGATAAAATCAGGCACTCTGCTCTGCCATTCTCCTCGTGTTAAACTTTTCCTTTGTTTACATATTTGAATTCCCCAGTTGGCCAAATTGAAGTCCTCACACGAGTCCAATGAATGTAAGGGCACTGTAGACAGCTCTACATAGCTGGTTCATTTTTATATTACTTTTTTTTTTTTTTTTTATAAGCGTTATCTATTGCGTTAGTCAGAACTATCCTCTGTCCATTTCAGAGCTGCAGAATGTTCAGTAGAGCAAGAGCAAACCAAACCAAACACATTAGAGGAGCCACTGATGGACACGCTGTAAACCTGTGGAGAACCAGTTCGTGTTGTGGGAAGATGGAGTAATCATTTGAGGCCAGGTAACACGATCCCGACTCTCAGAGAACAAACTTTGAAATGGAAATGCAACCCCAACTCACTACACAGTCATTCAATGCTTCTCCGCAAAAAAAAAAAAAAAAAAAAA
The DNA here is from genome assembly GCA_025674565.1 of Synodontis membranacea. Classification (NCBI taxonomy): domain Eukaryota; kingdom Metazoa; phylum Chordata; class Actinopteri; order Siluriformes; family Mochokidae; genus Synodontis; species Synodontis membranacea. The sequence goes on along the minus strand of JAOVYU010000063.1, from coordinate 15,502,755 downwards.
AAAAAGATCCTTCCAACACCACCTGAAAGAACTTTGGCCTTTTAAAAAAAACAAAAAAAAAAACTGAGAGCCAAATTAAACCTGTCCCACAGCATGATAAGTTACCCAAGGTGAAACAGAAAAGCATATTAATCTTGTCTCCTTATAAACTCCAGAACTCCTGATATATTCTCTCACTTCGTCTCCAGGATCAGTTCCTACAGCTGAGCGCAGGACAGAAAAGTGCACAGACTACCTGCACCTACCTTTATATCATCCTGGAATGTTCTTCAGCCACCAAGCTCCCTCTTTAATCTGACCCATTTTTATAGTAACCAAGTCTGAGATGATAGCATCATCAGCTGTTTATTTAGCTGATCTAGCCCCCCAAAAAGAATCTTCACACATGCCTTCATGTTTGTCATGGAACTTGATAAGGGTGTGAAGAAAAAGAAAGTAGTTTTTTTGCATAAACATTTAGACAACTGTCTTCTTCAGCGAGAAGAGCAGCTGGGCGCCACTTCATCAGAAGGTGCGGCCATGGGCTTGTGGTCAGAGCTCTGGGTAAGCCAGTGGGAAAGGGTGCGTAGCGATCCAAGGTGCTTCCAGAGAAGTGAAAGAAAGCACTGAGTTAGTCTGGGAGAAGCTGGGATGGCGTGGGTAGAAACAGAGGGAGTGGTGCGAGCAGCCACGGAGCGGGAACAATCGTGTGCCCTCTTTTTTCTGACTCAATGTGAAACAGCTGAGTGTAATAAAATTGGTCAAGAATCACTCACTTTTTTTTTTTTTTTAGCAAACTATCTCTCTGGCTGAAATGCAAGGCAAATGGACAGGTGCATTATGGGTCTTTTCCCAAGCAACCAAGGTCCAAACTGACAAAACAGAGACATCACACTGCCAGAGGATTGAGTTTGAAAAGTGCTCATTCTGTCAAGAGTCAGCATCCATACCCACAGACGGATAACCTCACGTCGGAACTACTGTTACACAGAAGTGTGCGGGTTACATGTATGTTATGAATAAGACATTTCTAAGAATCTCTGTGGGATCGGCTAGATAAGATTATCCCAGCAACATACATGTGTTTGTCTTTGAGTCTGATACTTTAGACCACAGGTTCCAGCTAGAATTAAGCCTTTAGTGGGACCACAACGGCCACGTCTTAAACACCCGCAGTAACACAGTAATATGCTTTAGATTTGGATGTTTATACTACTCTTCTGCTGAGTAGAATCTGTCCATATAAACTTTAAGGCTGGCTTCAGTAAGTTTTGGTTTCTGCTCTGACTGAGGGAGCTTCCTCCGACCGAGAGGAATATTTCCTTTGGACAAGTTTATGAAGTATGGTTAGTACAGTGTATTGTTCCACATATTTCTCTTCATCTCCCAAGCTTTGCTTTTCTTCGCTTGCCCCACTATTTGGATGAGAAGAGTGACCAGAGAGTTAACAGCTCTTTGTAAACTGTCAAACACTGCCTCTGTCCAGAGTAAAAAAGGCATGAAGTAGGAAAAGAAGCAAGAGGAAATGTAAAGCAGGCCAGACATCACGTCCCTTTTCTGAATGGAAAGGAGTCATAGATTACTGTTCCATAATCAAGCCAAGACTTGGAATCCCCAACCTCTTCTAACCTCTCTTTTTCTCTCTCGCTCTCTCCCTTTCTCCTGCTCTCTACCAGCACTATCTGGCTTTGAGCAGGACCGCACTATGCATCTTGCTCACTGCTACTACCAAGATCAAAGTTCACTTCATTCCTTGAAGCACACACACACACACACACACATGCTCTGTCTGCTCACACAGAGCGCTCACCGCAAGAAACCATGTCACCTTTCTCATGTTCACAAGTCTCTATGCATGCTATTAACTGTGTAAAACGTTACCATAATACATCCAGAACAGTACCGAAAATAGATACTTCTTTGAGTTTTTTTTTCTTTGAGTTCTGGTATGGATTTTAAATAATGTTGGTAATTCTTTCTTCTTTTTTTCTGTAACTAGTAAGAACTTTTGTCTGGACCTAGTAAGAATGATAGTCCACCAGAGGTGCTTAATGAATGGCAGAGAAGGGGGGGGGGTCAGATTAATATCCCCAGGACTAAAATCCACACATTTAATGTGCAATAATATGTCTGTGCTCACAGATTTCACTGTTATAGTAGTAGTAATATTGTTCATAGGCTTGAGTCAGTAGATTTGTATTCCGTTTACACTGTGTGTGTGTGTGTATGTGTGTGTGTGTGTGTGTGTGTGCGCGCGCGCGTGTGTGCGCGTGTGTCTGTCTGCTAGCCACTTAAAATGTATTGGGAAATCACAGCATTTCTCTGAGGCCCAAACACTCAGGTTTTTTTTTTTTGTTGTTTTTTTTTTGTTTTTTTTGGTGTGTGGTTTGATAGTCGGTATATACAGAGTCTAAGTGGGAACCCAGTCCTGTTTTATTGCCAAGGTTTCAGCTGAAGCTTCTTCAGTCACACCCTGAACACGGGTCAGTCAACTTTAGAAACTATGCTTCTTCTTTACCAAGTCAACCCCAGTGTTTATCACTGCAGTGAATTATTGATAAACACATAGCATTTTATATACAGCATAGCATTTAGCACTAAGGATTGGTATTGCTTTGGTGAAGAGGGTGTGTTCAGAGTTGTGCTGCACACACGGGAATATTTACAGGTGCTCGCGCAGAAATATCCACGAAAACATAAGAACAGAAGACAGTTGCATAAACTACTCAGAAACATTGTTAAGCATTATAAAATCTTTTTTAGAAATTGACAACACGAACACATTTTCATATTCTTGAAATAACCACAGGTTTGTAGAGGACAACTTTGCCTTAAGAGGGTGTGTGTGTGTGTGCGTGTGTGTGTGTGCACTTGTGTGTGCATGCTTAGCTATTTCCTAACTTTGTGCCCCAATACTGAGATGGGTCAGGTCCTGAGGTAAGCACCAGTTTCACTTCTCTTTGGTTTAAGAGTCAATTGATCAAATGTGACCAACAGAAACATCAACATGATGACATGCTACAGAAAAGTCATTAGAAGGCAGTGTACTGAAGTCGCCTAGAACAACGTAACATGTTCAGTATAATCACCAAGGCCGGGAGGGGTATTAATCTTATCACAGTGCATTTATGGCTTAAGTAAGTCTTCACATTTACCTACTGAGGTTGTAAATGTCAATAGTGGTCAACAAACTCCCCTCTTTAAAAAAAAAAAAAAAAAAAAAAAAAAAAAAAAAAAAAAGGAAAATTCCCAGTATCATTGGCATATAAGAATAAGGTACAGGTGCATATAAATAATATTGATATGTGACATAATAAGATATGTCTTTCAAGACTTGGGTGAGCTGTTTGTATGTTACAGGGCAGGTGGTGGTCGCGTGCGCGGTCGGGGCGATCCAGGCAGTGTGTACATCACAAGACTGCCTAGCAGGCGTGAAATCTGGGATCATTCTGACAGACACGGCGAACAGTCTGAGAGAATTGGGGATTTCACAGGGCTTATCTTGAGTAGAGCAGCTGCAGTGAGAGTGCTGAGATTTATCCATGCTATCAGTGTCAGAGAGAGTGCCCTATGTCTAATCTTCATGGCTGTCACATTAACAGCTTCAATTATTAACCTGAAAGCAACAGCACCATGAGTGGGTCTGTGCAGCTCTCTGTGACGTAGGCTCTGATTATGGACGTTTACTTTAAATGCCATTAGATTCGTTATTTATCAAATAACGTGGGTTACTTGGATAGAGTTTATATACACTGGATCTGAAAAAAAAAATGCTTTTGTTTCGATCGCTATTTGTTTGGTTTTGAGTGTTGTTGAGGCTCAACGGCTTTCTAATGGGTTCACTGTGTTCTCCTGAAGAATGTTTGGGCTGCATTGCTGAATTGTAAATATTACCCGATTTTAAAGGCAACACCCATGCTTAGTCTATCTCACCAGCTGGACATAAATTCACCACCGTGGATTACTGGCATCATTGGAATATGCACAATAATACATCATTGGTGCACTCAAATGGATTTGCTTATTTCTCTTTAAACAACCAGTATGAAGGCACTTGTAATGGGGGGGGGGATATAATATGCAAAAATAGTTCAAACTTTATATGACACTCTGGATATTCTCTCTACAAAATGGGACTTACTATATCAATGCATAGATGAGCTTAAGTCACTTTACCAAAGTGCTGGAACAATTACTGGCTTCGCGTAGTTGCTCCCTTTTGTATGGGAATGCTGGACCACTCAGCAAAGCAGGAAACTGATATACAGGAGATATCCAGTATTCCAAAAAAGTCCTCCAATTATCCTAAAATTCCAAAGATGTGGCTTTCTCTTTTGCCCAGAATCCCTTTTCCATCCTGGTCAGAAGCCCTGAAAATTATTCATATGTGCTTTGTTACTTATTCTATATACATTAGTCACACTTATTACACAGGTTAAGGGTATGATTGCAACACTCTTTTGAAACCTATTTTCTTTGGGTTTTACTTACATAGAAAAACAAATAAAATAAATTAAAAAAAAAAAAGTCTTTTTTTGGGTTTCAATTGACTGGTTGGCTCGGAAGTTGAATAAAAAGGATCTTATTTCGTGATATAAATACTGCACTGTTACGTGAGTGTGTCCATGGCTGGAGCAAATTATAAATAACACAGTTCTTCCTTTTTTAAAAACAAAAAAAAATGGCTATACTGCAAAATGTGTAGAGAAAGGCACGTTTAACAGTCAATGCATCCTGTGTGCATTTTTCTGGCTAAAGGTCTCTTTCCTCCTGTGTCTGAGGTGCAGGTTCATTGACATTGAGGTGAGAGTTAAAATACTGTGGGCAGCATACAGGCATTTGGTTATGTGTCATAGCTGGGCAGCTGAGCTCTGCTGATGGAAGACAGAGTTGGTGGTCTCCTCTCTAGCTGGGAGAGTAGCGGTCAATGGTGCGCGCCTCTGCAGGAAGCTGTTGAGAGGCAGGTGGAAGTGGCAGGACATCCATCTTATCATGGGTGAGTCCTAGGTGCTCTGCAGTCAGTTTGGACAGTGGATAAAGGCTCTCCATGGCCTTGGCATCTGCCAGCAACTGCTGAGAGGCCTGTGCGAGAAGCTCTGACGCCTTCTCCTGTTTCAGGCCTAGATGCTCAGCTGCATACTTACTTAGGGGAAAGATTCCCTCAGAGAAGTCCATCTTCAGCTTGCCATCAGATATGAATCCCCCACCATTCCCTCCACTACTGTGCATCTTCATGTGACTGATGAGGTTCCGCTGCTGGGCAAATTTGCCACCACACACCTGGCACTCATATGGCTTTTCGCCAGAGTGTATGCGCATATGCTCAGTAAGCCTGTACTGCCTAGTGAAGCGCATGCCACAGGCATCACAGGCAAAAGGCTTCAAGCCGAGGTGGCTACGCATGTGGCGTGTCATGGTGCCACGCTGGGTGAATTTCTTGCCACAGATGCTGCAGGGGTAAGGGCGGGTCAGCCAGTGGGTCTTCTCATGCTGTCTTAGGGTGGCTGGATCTTTGTAGGTTTTGTCACAGGAGGCACAGCGATATGGCCGAATCATTTCCCCAATGCTCACGGAGTGTAGATTCTGCCCTGATTTACCGTCTAGGTAGGTGCTGTGGAGGCTGCCGGTGCTGTTCAGGTTTGTGGTTCCATTCGTGCTAGCGGGTTTGTCAGTGCCATTGCTGTTTGGGTTTTCTAGCTCTCCCACATGGTTGAGATCCTCTTCTGCATGGGTTTCCACATGTGCATTGAGCTGCTCAGAGCTGGGGAACCCTTTGCCACATGGGATGCACACATATAAGTTATCTCCAAAACTCTCTGGCTCGTAGGGCATATGATACCTCCCACGGGGCCCAGGGGGAGATGGTCTGCCCTCACTGCTACCTGTTTCCTCGCTGCCTGTCCCATTCTCATCCTCTCCATCACAGGTTACTGGTCTGTCATAGCCTGTCTCACTCAGGTTCAACTTCTCCTCACTGTTTTTGTGATGATTCATATGTTGATGGTGTGTGTCTTTATCCTGCTCACCCATGCCCCCACTGTCATCCTCCTCATCATCCTCATCCTCATCATCCACACTGTAGGTCATGGGCTCATTCTTCACCCAGCGGTAAATGTTGGAACCATCCCTGCTGCGGTCTCCTGGTTCTTCTGAGGGCTCAGGGCTCGGGGGGCAGGGGTAAGCCTCCTGACCCTGTGAACTTGAACGCTGAAAACGAGGGAGCTGGGGCAGTGAGTTGAGGAGGGGAAAAGACCGTGGAGTGAGAGAGCCAGTATGGTGCACAGACTCCATTTTCCCTGAGGCATCAGTAGGGCTAAGCAGAGGGCTTGTGCGGTGACTCAGTTCCCCCTCTGGCTCCTCATTAGGGTGACTCAGATGAGGATGGCTAGAATGCTGCTGGGAGCTGGGGCTCTTCTTGGACAGGTCTAAGCCGTATATTGGTGAGCAGTTCCTGTCAGCTGAAGGCAAACGTAGACCTGGCTGTGGAGGCAGAGTTGCTTGAGTATGAGGGTAGGGCTGCTGGCCCTGTGTAGGAACTGGAGCATACAGCTCTCCTACATGGGGGGCCAGAGAGTGGGGTGGTAGATCCTCCAATGATGGGCCTCGTGGTGTGCTCATCACCCCACCAGGGAAGCAGGGTTGTATCACTGGAGTGGACACTCGCAACCTTCCACCAAGCATTCCACTGGGGCTCATTTTATTGTAAGGCAGAAACCCAGACGTGGGTCGTAAGTGGTATTTCCCATTTCTTTTTAGCTTTTTTTTGCACAGGGCTACCAAGTCCAGCAGCTGCAAATAACTAGCAGCTGCTAGCACTGCACCTATGTTGGGCTCTGTGGGAGAGGTGGGGTCACCTTCGCTTAAGCGTCCTGTGTATATATAGTCAAGGATGACTCGGAAAACACCTGGACTCACCATCTCATGGTCTAGGTTGATGAGGTTGTCGTGGACAACAAGGGATTTAAGGTAGAGGCTGCTGGCAGCAAGAATGTTCTTGTGAGCACGAAACAGAGCATTTTGCACCACTATGATGACATCACACAAGAAGCCTTTGGTGCGTTGCGTGTTCAGTTGCAAGAGGAGGTGCCTAGCATGACTTGGGACTTCCATGGCATCCAGCATTGTCTTCAGTCCACCACCTGAAACAGTAAGAAAAGAAGTTCAGACCTTATCCAGTAAGCTCTACATGAACCCTAGTACACTGTTGGGTTTTAAAAATGCTGCCAAAGCCCAAAGTACAGCTGGAAAGCAGCATAGTAAACTGACACTTCAGTTCAGCATGTCATTCTTATGCCAAATTGTCTTGTTTAATACGTACTGATCGAAAAGAGAACCGAAAGCCTATTACTTGAGTAGAGTACCTGAGACAAGGTCTACATATATTATTGGTTGGCAGTGATGAAAAATATAATAAAAGAATACCCTGCATTTACAGCCCAAATGTGGTCCCTGCGGTTCACCTTCATGCTGTCTTTGCAAAAAAAAAAAAAACTGACGTCAAAATATTTCCGATCCATAGTCCATAAAAAGTCCAAATGAATATTTAAAATTGAGCTCATAATAAACTACAATGGACACAACAGTACGTGTTCAAAACCCACAGTAAAAAGGGGAGGAAAAAAGCGTAGGTGGAAAAATGGCAGTATAAATGTGTTTTCATATTGCTGTCTTCCTGATAAAGCATTCCAGAGGTGGTGTGTGAAGTTTTAAACAAAGTCTTACTGAAGGCTTCGCAAGTGTGACGAACAGCAGGTATAAACCAGTGGGACAAAAAATGTGTCCAATAAAAGATAGGACGGTCGGCTCACTTTCAGCTCGGTCAAATAAGGAACTGCAGACACGCTTACTGTAAATCTTATCAAAATTACAGGGCAACGTGCTGGGGATCAAACATTATATGTAAAACACTCATTATTATCAGGGATGTTTAACAAATGTAACACTTCTGGTCTATATAAGATGTACAAATCCCTATTCCATAATCTATACACATTAACAGGATGTGGTGTTTAAACACTGGTGCAGAGTACGTGTACAGTACTTTATGTACAAGATAAAACAGATTTCTGGGGTCCCATAGGGCTTGACTTCAGTGATGGGAAACCAGCAGCTAAATAAATAAGGTCAGCCATAGTTATCCCGACATCAGTTCATCCTCTCTTTGTTTATGTCTTTGCACATTCGCTGCTTTTTTAGAGGAATAAGGAAGTCTGTATTTATAAGCTTCAATTTAATTTTCCCTTCATGTTTTAGTACAGCCATTCCGTTAATTAAGATGACACTGTAAACTTTTTTTTTTTTATCAATGTGCAGAAGAAAACAAAACTTTATCACTATGTTATTCCCTATGCAGCACCCGGGGCGTCAGTGTGCTTTCATATGAGGCAATGAAAACGAATTCCGTTTGTATTTTTGTTGTTTTCCGCTCTACAAAATCGGGGTCATCCGTGTTAATGTGTCAGAATGGCATGAGGGTAAATAGACGAGTTGTCAGGTGCCCCGGTCTCTCCGCCGCACTTCCCTACAGACGGAGTCGCACTCCGGACACAGAAGCGGTGTGCCGCGCGACTTGTTTTATTGCGCGCGCAGCTGATAAAAGTGCGCCTGCACAGAACGCACTTCGACGCTCCTTAAAACCGCTCTCACATTTATCCGTGTTCTGACGGTAAAATGGTCTGGAAGTTTGAGAGTTGACTATAAATTGACAACCTGGCACAAAACAAACATCTTGCAAACATTAAAAACCTAAGCAGAAATAACAAGCAAGATTAAGCAAGCCTCAGCACGACCAAAAAAAAAAAAAAAAGAAAAGAAAAAAAAAAGAAGAAAAAATATATATCCTTGGTTAGGATAACATCAGTTAAGAGTCTTTAGGTCAATAGTACACCTGTAGCACAGAGCGCATCTGCGCCGTTTACTATACGGTTTAAAGCATTACCCTACAGTACATTTTGCGCATTTCTGTTTTGAAGGAATATTAATCTATTCGCAGTAATTAATCTCAACAACTGCTATATGCCTAAAACATGTTTAAATGTATACGTCCCTACAACTTTTGAGCCTACAGCTTTATTTATACCAAAACCTGTAATACAGATTAAGTTAATGCAGTGGTCACCGACACTAGTGACCTAACACTGAAACGATATTGCGCTCTCTGTATTTCTTCCCAGATCCTTCTATGTAGAAAACTAATTTTTAAAAAGCCAATCTTGGGGTTTGCCTCAGTAAGTTTCCTTAGTAATCCCCGGGCCTGGCCCATCATTTCATCATTTGCAGGTGTAATGTGAAGCGAAAGGAGAAAGGGTTATAGCGTTCTCATTTAACAACAACAGTGTCGGGGGGAAAACCCCAAAACACACACACAAAACATAATCATAAATTATTGTCGTGCCTTTTTTCTCTGTGTGTGTGTGTGTGTGTGTGTGTTGGGGAGGTGTCATTGCTTACATAAATAATAATTTTGCCAACAGTATTTAAAAGAACTGCGTGGCCTGTTTCTAAATATGACCAATAAAATCAGAACAGAAAAAAGAAAAATAGCCTGTCACATTTGTTGTCGATTAAGGCATTAAACATTCCCTCTTTTCTGTCGGGCGCTCATAGTGTCGAGTCAAAAAGGGAAGCGGTAGCAAAAGTAAATCATGTTTAAAAAGCTTTGTTTGAACTCCACGCGTAAACACTTATATCCTCCTGTACACGTCCACACGCTCCTTACAAACCGTGATTAGACGAATGTGACTCTTCTGAAGACTTCTGCAGCCTAAAATAAACCACCAGGAACTGGATGCCATTTACCTTACAAGTCCTACATCTAATGCTATTTATCACAATACATGCACTGTCCTAATCTTAATCCTATAACGTTGCAGATCAACGGTGTTTGCTTTACTGAAGCCCGTTAAATGAAACGCTTTACCTAGAAAAAGTAAACAGGTGCAAACACTGGGACGTAAGATGTAAGGAATGTGTTAACAAGACTAAGCCTAAAGGCGCTTATAAGAAACGTGAGGGTCCGTTAGTAATGCGTACTCAGAACTGCAATAGCCTTATTCCCAATATATAGTCTGGGTGTGATGGACTAATTCGCTATATTTGGTATGATCCATGCTCTTGCTTTAAGACGGCCCTTGGGTCCTATTTTGGACGGTTTGGTATTCATTAGGCCCTGTGTTTTGTCTGTGTTGTCACTTGGCTGGTAAAACTGAGGGAATTAATGTCTGCCCGTACCTACATCACCCTGACTTCCTCTCTCTCTCTCTCTCTCTCTCTCTCTGTCTCTATCTGTCAGTCTCTCTCTCTCTCTCTCTCTCTCTCTCTCTCTC
>JAOVYU010000063.1:15454148-15466332 GCA_025674565.1 Synodontis membranacea | reverse complement strand
TGTTGTCCCAGGGCTGAGTGGGTGTTTCCCGCAGCATTAAGGGCGGGGCCAGCCGGTCTTCCAGGAACAAGCCGAGTCTCAGAGGGAAGAAAAGCACCATAACATGCTCAGTGTGAGCGCGGCTCTGTCCTCACTGTAGCTGTTTCTGAATCGCTCTGCCTTTCTCTCCTCGGCCTGTTAGGGTGTGGTCCTCTTCTCTCTAATCTCTGCTGCATGTTGGCGCGTTTTATATGCGCATCAAACTTATCCGAGGCGACTGGAGCTTTTCGGACGCCATCTTTAGAGCTGCTTCAGGTTAGAGTGTAGTGTCGCTTAGACCCGGGCTGGACTTTCTCTATCCACGACTCAACACCACTGAATCCAGAAAAGTTACCGACGCCAGCGCGCTCTGGAAATCAACCCAGAGGTATTCAGAAACAAAAAAAAACCCTCCAGAAAACACTGACAGGGAGTCGAGTTAGACAGTAAACACTGCTCCAGGAATACTTTCTGGACTATTTCCCGAGCTGAAGCTGAGAAGAGGCTGCTCTAGCTGACCCACACACCCAGCCTCGGAGTCGGAAGGGTGAGTAGCAACGTGCTAGTCCATTAGCCTGATAGCTAACGATGCTCAGGCTAGCTAGGGGGGCTAGCTCATGTTACTGACAGAAAATAGCTTTACACCAGTGTTAGCTCCCTTTAGAAAGAATTCAGAAAGAAAAGCAGACCTGAGTATGTCACTAAACACCAGCTATAACAGAAACACATACAGTTTTAACTTCAGTTTTCCAGGTGTTGCTGTTTTTATTAGCTTTGATATCTGGCCCTATTTAGGCTCATAGGCTAAGCTAGTTAGTACCCTGTGTGTTTGTAAACACAGAAGTTGAACCTCAAGGGTTTCTTTTTTATTCAGCTTTATATCATGTTTATTTATCTGGTTGTGATTGTAGAGGCAGGACATCTGTCCTGAATGTGCTGTGTGATAAAATAACACAACTCCATGGACATTAAGGCTTCTCAAACTCAGTAACAGCTTCATTTAGATGTGTATTAGATGTGTACAGTAATATTTTGTTTGTTTGTTTGTTTAGAGCTGTAGAGGTTCCTATTTCCTGAACTTTCCACTGACACAAACATTAGGTCCAAGCTGGTATGATTTAGAGACTTGTTTTTGTTTAGTTTTTTTTTAAATCATTAAGTTTTGAGTCAGATAGATAAACAGGTCAGTGTTGAATTTAATTACTTCCACTACTGTACAGAAATGAAATAAATACAAAAAAAAAATCACAGACCACTTTTTGGCTGTGTGTGTTATACACCCCTGGGGTTCTCCAAGACCTGCCCTCTAGAAACCGCCGTTATTAGAGTCTCTGACAGGTTTAGAGAATTGATCAGAGCTGAAACACCAAACCAGGCCTCGCGTACACGGTCCGAGCTCATTCCCCGTCTGTAACAGTCGATCTTTTCTGCTTTTCTCGATCCAGAATGACCAGTATACCGAGGTGTGGTTTTCCACCTCGAGCCAACTGTAAAAGAAGGCATTCACCCTGATCTCACACAGTCCTCTTATTATAATCTTCCCCACGTCTCGGTTAGTCAGTGTTTCCGTTCAACAGGACGCACGTGCTTGCTTACACTCACTTTCAAGCAGCTCAATAAATCCGGATTAAATAAACCGGTGGGATGAATTGGACGACCTTTTGCGTCTCCGTGGACGGTCTCTTCCTCAGAAGAGTCGAACAGTGCGGTGTCCTTCCACCCCCCCCCTCCCCAAACAGGAAGTCTGATTCCATTTCACAGGAATCTGGATGTTAGATTAGAACCCATTTTGGGGTAAATAAGCGTTGAACGTGGTGGAGTTTTGGACTGGGATGTGCATTTAGACACCAGAACTGCACTACTTTGTGTGTGCGTCTAGCAAGTGAGCTGACTTGATTCTGATTACACTGATTCCGTAGGAGAAAGGGTGCAGTAATTATAATCTCATAAGCATCTGCTTTAGTGGCCAACCAGATTTGTTTATGGGTTTGTTTCACAGACGCATGCAAACCAAGGGTGTGTCAAACAGGCTGAATGGTGCGTCTGTCGACGGGAGACACTGTCCTCTTTCTGTCTTTTAAATGATCTCATTGCTACCACTTAAAAGCTAAGGCTCTGTCTTTCTTCTCAGCATCCCTTGGAGGATCCCTGCAGTCTCTCCACACCAACACGCTGATTGTATTTGTCTTCTGAATCACGCTGATGTCTTTAAGTGCACAGTGAACATTTGTCTCAAACTTTAGCTCATCGGTTCTGACTTGTTACTGTCATATTGCGCTAGTGTGTACTCGACAAGAGCACTCTAGCAGAACTGATAGTTTCCTAGTGTGGTATGATGGATCTTTCACAACTTTCCAGTGATTTGTTTTCGTATTCAGCGCAGATTCAATTTGAACCTTTTTTGTTATATCAATAGAATCACAGTATAATGTTTATTCGCAGTAGTTTCACCTGAATTCAACCAAATGTAGAAATGAAAGCTGTCTATTACGAATGTACAAAATCCACTTATTATTCTAAAGCAGCGGTCCCCAACCTTTCTTGTTTCATGCATGAAAAATTTTCCGCCGACCGGGTAGAGGTGCGGGCGTTCGCATAGCGGGTGTGGAACTTGTGTATCATCTGTTGCGATGAACCCGTAACTTAGGTAGGGATCTTTGTGTTTTCTTTTAAATGCAGCTTTCTTTTTGCTGGCAGTCCCATTCTGGCCCTTTTGCTGTACATTGAATTTTGTTTTTGGCTCTTTTTTTTTTTTTTCAAGGGTTAGCTTGTGTCGCTGATGCATGAAATGGCGTGCCAGAGTCAAGTGTGGTAGTGAGGAGAGGGCGGAAACAGTCACTGTTCAAAATAAGATCTGGAAGACTAATGAAAGAAAAATAACCAAATGATCCACGGACCGGGGGTTGGGGACCTCTGTTCTAGAGGACCAACTTCACTACATAAGTTTTACTGAATATCATTTTAATGGAGTTAACACTATATATGAGTGAATGCACTCAGACTGATGGTTATTGAGTGCAACCTTGGTTAACCCCATGTTTCCCCCAATATTTCTCTTTTTTTCCCTGTTTGCTGTCCATATGAAAAGATTTTTGCCGGTTGTTCCTAATCAGGGTCGACACATAGATTATGAGAAATGGGTAGGAATCACAGAGTAACGATATGCAGGCAACGATAACAATGTTTTCATGATATTGTGCAAGACCATCATTTGTGGTATAACAAAATATCTGTGTAATTGAAGAAAAAAATTACCCCTAAAATACCAAAAAGCATTAACTATGTATTTATTTATTTATTTATTTATTAAATACTTTTAAAAAAAATATAAAGAAATTGTAGCTACATGTAAAATTAATAATTAATTATTACTTTCCCCCGCCGTCTGTGCTGTCTGCTATTATCCACCTGTGAGTTTCTTTCTTTTTTTTTTTTTTTTTTTCTTTTTTTTTTTTTTTTTTTTTTTTTTTTTTTTTTTTTTTAAACCGTCATTCATTTGATGAGCGCCACCACGAAGAGTTATGAAACAGTGACTTTTGGAAATCCGTTTAGAGCTCCTGCATGCTTTAATAAAAAAATATTGATTATTAGGCACCCGTGTATCGAGGAAGTTATACCATATAAGTTCATTTATCGATATTTTGTCTGAGTAAGTTTGCCTATAAATCAGACTCAAAACTATTTGCAAATGAAATGATCAACATAGGTGGAGCAGCTTGTCATGTGACTCACAGGGTTACAGCCAGGCCATTCATACTGTAATGTACACAGTAATCATCTCTGGGCATGACCTCTACACCCCAAACACTGGTGTGGATAGGCGTGCCTTACATCCAGTTCACACCATTTTTATAAGAATATTGAAGGCAGCTTTCTCTTCAGTGGTGGATTTAGACATTTAGAAGTTAAACACTCTTGAGGTGCTGATTAGGTGTCCAGCTTGTGTGATGAGGAAGAAGCTGAAGCCCAAGACAGAAAGAGACGCAAGGAATTCCTGCCCCCCCCCCCGCTTCGTTGTCCTGTCCTGCTGCATTCCATGTGAGTGTGTTTGATGGCACGCCGTGGCCTTGTTCAGTGTCTTGCCTCTACAGTCTGCGTTAACCAAGCCTTTTTGTCATAAGTAGAATGCGGTAATGCGAAGCCGTTCAACCTACTGACACGGTGAGAGTGACAGTCTGTCAGTGCCGTGTGTTTGTAAGTGTCCTGTTTGCTGTTGGTACGTTAGATTGCAGCTCTTCGTGTGTATAGCAGAAGCATGTTGGCTACATTAATGAGTGTGTTTGGTGACAGAAATGATTAACAACGCACTTCTAGATTACGCACTACGGTTAGAGTTAGAGTCTCTTTCTCTGTTGTCTATTTGGGTTATCGTGGGCAGCGCATAGGTCAGTGAACCACGTGATCGGCTGTACAGTGTGATTCTGCTGTGTGTGCGAGCTGGCATTAAGAGAGAGGAGCTCGGTGCCAGGGTGTGAGGCAGCTGGTGAGTTGGTGGGAGGCAGGAGCGCAGGCCGGTCTTGTGACCAACGCATCAGATCATTTCTCGGCTCTCAGCATTGTGTCTGTGAAGCCGATCATCTGATGGTGATACTGTGCCAAGCAAAGCAACAAACAAGGTACTATTTTAGAATAAGTTGACTCCCATACAGGTTGACCACACTCAAAGACCAGTTTGTGCTTGAGCTCCTAACGGCTGTCGTAACAGCAGGACCCATCTAGAATCCATGCTAGGGCTGGACGATTAATGGCATTTTGTCCTCAGTTATGATTTTTGGCTTCCAACGGTTCTGAAAACAAGATGATCGTGATAAAGTGATTATCACGCATTCCATTTTGCAATGACGTTCTCAGCTTATGTCTCATGTTATGAATCCAGGGCACCCCTTTCCTTTACAACGCTGTGCTTACGCCCCTCCCTAAAAGCCCGCTGTGGCATGTTTAGTTTAGTTCAGCTCGAGCCAGGTGAAGGATAACAAGAAGAGCTCTTCACATCCAGCCGTACTTTTACTTCTCATTAACTCCAAACTAATCAGTAACAAACCTCGTACACGGTCGCTGCTGGTTTTCACTCAGCACAGAACAGAGCGGTAAATCCTCATCCGAGTCATTTACCTGCATGTGTTATTAAAATGATGATCTATGCTACATCATTGATTTAGTTCAGTTTAGGGATTTTATGTCGTGTGTGTGTGTGTGTGTGTGTATATATATATATATATATATATATATAAAAACACCATTACATTGATCCACATTGACATTTTAAAGACAGTTTTTAATGGTACACAACTACTAATAAGTTTATGAAGTGCTCTTGTTGGACGTCTGAGGCAACAGGATATTTAATAAAAATAATAGTAATAATAATAGTAATGTATAGATTTGATTAACAGTGAATGTGTGATGTTTCCAAAGTCAATGTGTAATCATGCTTAGACAATTGTGGTCTTTAGACTACTGCATAGCCATGTCTTGAAAGTCCTAATCTTACAAAATCAGACCAGATCAGTTCAATTAACATGGCCAAGAACCACTTACTTTCACAGAAAGAATCAATTTGACTGATGAACTACCACAGACCTTTTTTTTTTTTTAAATTTTCATTATTGATAAAAATGATTAGCTTTTTTTACTCACCACTAATCTTCATCACCACGCACTCGATGGAACACCAAACACGAGTTTGAAATAGTACTGACGCATACTGATGAGACAGTATGGGTTTTTTTTTTCTTCTTTAAAATTACAAGTACAAATTTTGCTCATCAACTGGAATTTTGCCTGGTAGGGTCAATTTACAGACCATAACCAACTGTGACCAAATCAGAAGTCTACAATATTTACTGAAGTATCACTAAACCACATTACCACATTGTTTAATGGTAATCATTGCTGCTTTTAAACCATTAATGTGTATGCATCCATCTTCATTTACCGTTACTGCCTGTTAAATATTATTGCCCGTTAAACAATTCCACCAGCTTACCAGAAACGCACGGAAAAATTTAAATGTTGGGGAAAGAGTTGGTTTCATTGGAACGTTGCATGTGGGGGCGGCTGAAGCTGACCAGCCCTCATCAGGACACACACGGTACAGCGATCATCTTCATGCTGGTATAATACTCAGTAGCGTACACTGTAACCACACAATCATTATTTTTTTCACAATTGTGTTTTTACATATTGGCCACATTTTAAAAAAATAAATAAATAAAAATTAAGGTTATTTGATTTGAATGCATTTCAGTCAATGCCAGACTAACCAGAGCTAGTTTTTGGAAATTGTGAAAGTCTGACTTAGAATTTATGAACTGGTGTTCAACTCCAGTGGAGTCGGCAAAGATCCGTCTTTCAATATCCGCTTTGTAGCTGTGCAGTTTACGACAGGTTAGTCCCTGTGCTTAGCTTGAAAAAAAAAATGTCTCTTTATGTAAGAAGGGGAGGTAAATCAGAACGGTTTGTGGAATCGCACATACTCCGATCTAGACAGCCCAAAAGAAGCTGACTTGTCTTATTTCAAAGATCGTGAGTTGGTATGCAATCCAAATACCCAAATATGCGCAAGAACTGGAAAAGTAAGTTTTTCATGATTGGACCCTTTTAAAATAGAAGTGAATGTGTTTGGTTAAACAGGAACGCTTGCGTTGTAACCAGTCATGGAACAAAATTGTTTACAGTGTCAAAGTGTTATGACCGAGGTTTTCATCCCGGTAGTTTCTGTTCTCTGATTTTCATTAGACAGCGAGTCTTTCCCCAGTCAACAAGCCATGTGAAAGAAAGCATCAGATTCACCAGGTTGATCAGATGCTCTGATCATCCAGTAAGGCATGTTTAAGCTGATCACTCCTTGAGTGATGGTGTAAAATCAATTTCTCAACACAGCAATCTCCAATCTATTGCATTTATAAAGATGCCTTTAGTTTAGTCAGTTTATCTGAATATTCTCTCACGGTCCGCTGTATTAGGAACCTCTTTACCCCTGCACACTTGCCTGGTCTTTTTCCAGTCTTCAGCGGTCCTGTTTTGGTGAGCCTGTGCCCACTGAAACCTCAGATTCTCCTGTTCTTGTCTGGAAGAAAAGGAACCTGTTGTGGTTTGCTGCTGTTGTAGCACATCCTCATAAAGGTTCTTAGTGTTTTGTATTCAGGGATGCTTTTCGGCTCACCACAGTTGTAAAGAGTGCGTATTTGAGTTACTCTCAGCTCAAATCAGATTGAGGGATTCTCCTCTAGCCTCTCTTGTCAGCAAAATATTTGCGCCCACAGAACTCTCACTAGCCTGATGTTTTTTGTTTTTCACACCATCATTGTAAAGACCTGAACCTGCCCTCCTGTCACCAGCAACCATGTCATGGTAAAGGTCACTGAGATGACATTAAAGTAACTGAAGCTCCATGTCTGCATGATTTTATGCATTGTGTTGCTTCTACATGATTTCTTGATTGGATAATTGCTTGGACGTGCAAGTTCACAGGTATGCATAATAAAATGGCAGGTGAGTGTATACGGTTCTCTTGCTGGAATTAGTCCGGCTGGCCTGCTCGGAGAACAGCTGAAATCTTCTTTGCTTATTGACTGACTCATTTTGCCACAACAGCTGTATTCCCAAGGGAAATGAACTTGCCTTTCATTATATCACGTCTCCATGGTTTAGAGTCACAAGTCACTGCACTCTGTGTTCACCTGTAGAATCCTCAGTAAAGGGGCTCCCTAGAGGCACAGCCAAAAAAAAAAAAAGCATTGTGAGGTCGAATCCCAATGTTGCCACAGCCAACCATGGCCAAGAGAGCAAAAATGACCATGCTGTCAAAAGGGAGGGCTGATGTACTCAAAAAAAAAAAAAGAACCTGCAGCATGAAATATGGCACAGTTCAATACCGATCTGGTTCTTCAGGCTAAAATTGGCTCAGTTCTGATGCTGTGTCAGACTGGTGCATTCCCACTTTATTCTTTATATGCAGTCTAAACATATCAAGCACTTTGTTACTGTTTAAAATTTTCTCAAGAGTTCTAAAAGAAATACTGTAATTACAAGAATTAACTGGGTTTTTTTTTGTTGTTTTTTTTTGTCAAACACAAGTAGTAAATCCCAACAGCTCTAAGAATAATTTAGATTATTCAAAATTTAAGGAATTGTCCACACTGAAGAAGGCACTAAGCTGAAATACGTCTGTGAGGAGACGTTCTTACTTATAAATTGTATAATACAAAGTGCGGCTTGTTCTTCTTTTATTAGTTATGTTCCTGGTCCAGCACTCTGAAGGGTTAATAAGAGTGCGAGAGACGCTTGCTCTTATCCTTTTATTGTTCAGGCCTGCCAAGATGTAGGCAGAAGTTAAAATGAACCAAGGCCAATTTATGCTTCTGCGTCAAATCCACACCTTAGCCTGTCATGCACCTTTCCAAAAATGTAGCTGCTCATTGCAGTAACCCAGACTGCAACAACTGTGATTGGTCGGGCCTCTTCTCCATGGAAATCAGAAATCTTCTATCGTAATATTGTGTTGTTATACTAGTGCATCTCAAAAAAAAAAATTTGATATTGTGAAAAAGTGCAATATGTACCATCAGTTATTTAAGAAATTAATGTATTATGGACTCATTAAAACTAAAATGTGTCAAGCATTTTTCTATTTCAGTTGTGATAATTATGGCCTACAGCTCAAATAATTTAAATAAAAACATCTCAAATGATTATAATATTTCATTTTGAGTTTGAGTAAATTACTATTCAGACAGTATAAACAGCATGTATTTCTCAGTCTAGTTCAGTACACAACTACAATCAAGCCACAGAAGATCATTGCTGAAATGGCTGTTGTTCACGGAGTGCTGTATGGAGGCATATGTAAGGAAAGTTGACTGAAAGGGAAAAGTGTGGTAAGAAAATTTGCACAAGCAACAGGGATGATCATGGCCTTGAGAGGATTTTAAATTCATGAGCTGTCAGTGCATCAAGAGCCGCCACGCACAGACATCTTCAGGAAAGGGGCCACTGTCACATTCCTAATATCAAAGCTCTCCTGAGACAATGTCAGACGCATCTTACCTGGGCAATGGAGAAAACTAACTGGACTGTTGGTCAGTGGTCCAAAGTTCTCTTTTTAGATTAAAGTAAAATTTTGCACTTAATTTTGATAATCAAGGTCCTAGAGTCTGAAGAAAGTGAGGCACAGAATCCAGGGTTTCTGCAATCTGTGATGATTTATGGTGCCATGTCATCCGCATAATTTGAGATTTCTGATTTTCATGAGCTATAAGCCATAATCATCACAACTAAGGCAAAAAAAGGATTTATGTGTAATGAATATGGAATGCCTGAAAGTTTTCCTTTTTTAATTAAATAACAAAAAATGTGCTTTTCATGATATTTAAACTTCTTCTAGATGCAAATGTGAATATATAAACTATGAGGCTCTATAGCAGCTGTAGGCCAGTTTAATCCTGTGGATTTAAACACTATGGCCTTGGTTTTGTTCCTCATTCTTCAGAACACAGTGAGACTTTGGCTTCGAGCCGCTCATACTGCTGAATAAAGACAAGTTCAGAAATGCTTTCAGTGAGAATTCATTTGGTTTATAATTAATCACACAAGGTTTTCCCCCCAGGAAAAACACCATTCTGTCCCTGTTATTTTCTGTTTATTCCTACAGTGAGACACAGAACTCACACCTCACTCTTCATTTGTGTATAAAAGCAGTGAATTCTGGTGTGTTTCTCTGTGACGGTGCTTCCTGGAGGAGTATAAATACTTCACCCTGCGTGAGGGTTGACGCCATACGTACGAGACACAGAAGTGTAAATTGGCCTTCAGTCCTTCTGAGACATCAGATTCCCTGCTTAGAATTGTGAATTCGAATGGTCCGTCACTTTTCTTTTCTTTACTTTTCTTTTTTTCAAATAAACACTTTTAAAGATGTCAATGTGTGTAAAATTAAATGAGGACAATTACAATCCCTGTATAATTTATTCATTTCAAATATGAGTTTATTTATAAAATATGTAAAGTAAAACATCTATGTATAACTGAGCATTTTAGCTCGTCACATAATAATTTTTTTATTTTTCTGCCAGTATATGATCCAGCATTTTCTGTTGAATATAAGAAGCATTGTCATGTTTATCAGTACATCACGAGGAAGACCTGACCAAAGGCTTGGTATGCTGGAAATGCTTTGCACGGTGCGTAGGCCGATCGATCTTATCTATCTCTTTTCCTGTCACCGTGTTTGTGTGTATCAGACGGTCACTCAGCATGCACATAACCAACACATGCTGTGTCAGAGAGCTTGGCACCGACCAGAGTTTGGTGGCCCTTTGCCCACTGGCTCTCGTGGATGTGGTTGCCATGGAAACTGGGATGTGTGTTCAGTATGGCTAGAGGAAACGAATCTCTCTCACGGCTCCACTGTCCAGCCTAACATGGTAGGACGTCAGGGGACAGGTGTGTGTGTGTGTGTTGCCTTTTTGGTTTCAGCTGAGGATTAAGAAACCTTTTTCCAGGATCAGTTTATCATTCTCTCAACACCCACCATTGCAGTACTTGTATTTTAATTGGCCACGATATGTATATGAGGCATTTAATTTTTTTTTGTTTTGTTTTTTTTTTCTTTCAGATTTTTGTAGGAGCCTTGAGCATACGCATTAACCTCGAGCACTCCAAGTGAGCGTTTCCGTGGGCTCTTTTATGAATCACGGTATTCACAGGGTTGGACAAGTTAAAAATAATTTCAGTCACAGTAACTCAGGCCAAGCTGCAAACAACGCTAATCATGAAGTGGCGTTACGTGGTTTGCTGCCTAACAGAGATTAACGTTAGAAATTTTAAATTGGTTTTCTTGCATCCATAATTTATTTTTGTGAGCTGAAATATGGAAACTTTTCACTAATGTTTTTTGCATGCTACCGAGAGATTGATTTTTTTTTTATCAATAAATGTTTAAGTGAAGCTTTTTGCATCACTGCATGTTTTTGCTTTATGTATTTACTTAATGTTCAGGGGATTCGCTGTAGAATGATTGTGTTTTGGAGCGGTGAAGCGAGTGTCGATTCTATTAGTATGATGGTGCTGTGAGACATCAGGAGAGTGGTCTGGGTTGATGATGACGATGTATGCTTTTGGTAATGAAATGGTAATTGCAGTTGTTTTCAGCGGTATAAGTGTGGTTTGGTGAAATGATTCATGCACTTCAGTAGTTCAGTAGTGCACTCCACAAAGGCCTGAGTGAGGGAGGGAGAGCTGATGAGTGCTCAGGTCTGGTGGGAATGACAGTGTTGTGAGTGTCTGAGTGTCTGCTGCGCATTTTGTCTCTCTCACTCAGCAGAAGCACACATTGTTCTGCACGGTTAGCTCAGCATTTGGTCATCTGTCACGAACTCTGTTGCACCATGTACCACTCATGCCGCTTAGGCCGGCCACACTGCTCTGTGGTTTGAAAAAGCTGGTATCGTTTTCTGAAGGAAGGAACAGCAAACACCAAGTCGCATTAAGTGGGTTTTTTATTGTCCTTCCTCTGAAATGTTGTTCCTCCAGGAACAACATTTCAACATTGCAACACGTACCAGTGCAATAGTAGAGTACACAAGTCTACATAAAAGTGCGACGAGATAAGTGCACACAACAACACAGAGCAGAGCGATTACACAGTACTATAGATACATAGTGCAGTGACAACAGAACAGTGTTGTGTGAGAATTGCTACTGTATGATGTGCTGTAAACTAATGAAACATCTATAATGTAATAATGGCAGTAAAAATATCGTTGCAAGAAAACGTTGTTACATTGAAGCCTTATGACTTCAAAATAACTAAATTTTACTAAAAGTTGCATCATTAATGTTAATGCTTGTGCATTTATTTAAATTTAATGGCCATCAAAAATAAATGCGAAGTTTATCAGGTTTGGTTAATACAGTAATACCTCGTGCATTCGTGTTTCTGTATTCGCAACTTCACAGATTCGTGAAATTTCCTGTGGAACCTAACTAATTTACATTCATAGTTTTTTTTTTACCACACATCTGCGAAATCCTCAAAAAGCCTGGCATTATACGATAACTATCGCACACTGCCCACGTCACTGCGCGCCGACCCAGAAGTAGACTCCTGAATTTCTTCACCTAAAACTAAGGCTGCCTGTTAGTTCTCCCTGTCACTAGAGGGCAG